>JARQOD010000004.1:336552200-336589927 GCA_033576555.1 Oophaga sylvatica | reverse complement strand
GGTTTGAATAGAAATGCACTTTCTCATTATCTCCAAAAATAAGCTAAAGAGTGTGACAGAAAATATGACTTCTTAATAAGCTTTCAAGCATCTGCTTTAAGAATCTGCCGGGGAATTATGTATGAAAAAGTATGTTGTCATTGTAATTAATTGTTTATGTGTATTGGCTGATTTTGGACTAAAGCCCATGTAATATAGATACCAGCTTGCTTAGTAATACTCCTTATGACATTCAGCTGTTAGGAGTCATGCTGGCAACAAAAATAGCTGAAAATTCAGGATTGTGGAAGGGCATATCTTTCAGGTACACTACCGGTCAAAAGTTTAGGGTCACATTAAACGCCAGTGTCAACATCTACAGTGAAGAGGCGATTTGGGAATGCTGGCCTTCAGGGCAGATTGGCAAAACAAAAGCCATATTTAAGACTGGCTTAAATGAAAGGAAAAGATTAATATGGGCAAAAGAACACAGACATTGGACAGAGGAATATTGGCTTTTGTTTTGCCAATCTGCCCTGAAGGCCAGCATCTCCAAATCGCCTCTTCACTGTAGATGTTGACACTGGCGTTTAATGTGTACTGTTTAATGAAGCTGCCAGTTGAGGACCTGTGAGGCGTCAATTTTTCAAACTAAAGACTCTAATGTACTTGTCTTGTTGCTCAGTTGTGCAGCGGGGCCTCCCACTTGTCTTTCTTCTCTGGTTAGAGCTTGTTTGTGCACTCCTCTAAAGGGAGTACTACACACCATTGTATGAATTCTTCAGTTTCTTGGTAATTTTTCGCATGGAATAGCCTTCATTTCTAAGAACAAGAATAGACTGTCGAGTTTCACAAGAAAGTTCTTTTTTTTTTGGCCATTTTGAGAGTTTAATGGAACCAACAAATGTAATGCTCCAGATTCTCAACAAGCTCAAAGGAAGGTCAGGTTTATAGCTTCTCTAATCAACCAAACGGTTTTCAGCTGTGTTAACATACTTGCACAAGGGTTTTAAAGGGTATTTTAACCATCTATTAGCCTTCTTACACAGTTAGCGAACACAAAATACCATAAGTACACTGGAGTGATGGTTGTTGGAAATGGGCCTCTATACACCTATGAAGATATTGCCAGTGGCGTAGCAACTGTTTGTGGCGCCGGGGCGGCAAATTTTAGGCCACACCCCTAGCCACACCCATTTCACTGGTCACACCCATATCCACGCCCTGACCACACCCACTTAGCACTGCTGATCACACTGTTTCATAAACAATAATTATAAACACATACCTCTCAACCGTCCCGGTTTCAGCGGGACAGTCCCGATTTCGGGACCCTGTCCGCTGTCCCGACCAGGCGGTTTACTTTCCGCATTAGAATCGTACATACGGAAACCCCGGGGACCTCCCACACATTCTGGCAGCCACAAGTCACATTCCATCGCTGACCTCATTTCCCAGGATGTGGGGATCTCACCAGCTATAGGCGCTCCATTCAATACCCGGCTCTCACTGAGCGAGACAGGCAGGATCTGGGGATCTCTTCATCTGTTGAACAGATCCCATGTTGAGATCCCCACATCCTGCTTGTCTCGCTCAGTGAGAGTCGGGTATTGTATGCAGCGGTCCGTACAATACCTGGCTCTCACTCCAACAGATCCAGCGGCTTGATGCGTCGCCGTTCTGAAGACTCTCCCGAGAACGAGTTACAGTACCTGCTGCTGTAAGCTGACCGCCGGAAATCAGGTCAGCGGTCATTTCCAGCATTCAGCTGACTTACAGCACGTCACCTCCGGTGGAACGTGACATGTGGCTGCCAGAACGTGTGGGAGGTCCCCGGGTTTCCGCATGTACGATTCTAATGCGGGAAAGTAAACCTCCCGGCCAGGACAGCGGGACAGGGACCCAGCCCTAGACAGATAACAGCATTTGCTCCGTCCCCACGCAGACCCATGCACATAATGGCACCCCTCCTTCCCCCCTGCAGCCCCCAAGCACACAGATCCCGCAAGTAACAGGACCCTTGTACATGCGCGGCTCCGCTCTTTGTGGCCCTGTACACACACGGCTCCGCTCCACACACCTCACACGCACAAGGCTCCGCTCCGTACACCTCGTACACACACGGCTTCGCTCCGTACACCTCGTACACACACGGCTCCGCTCCGTACACCTCGTACACACACGGCTCCGCTCCGTACACCTTGTACACACGGCTCCGCTCCGTACACCTCGTACACACACGGCTCGCTCCGTACACCTCGTACACACGCGCTCCGCTCGGTACACCTCGTACACACACGGCTCCGCACCACACACGGCTCCCTCCCTGTACACGGCTCCGCACACCTTGTACACACACGGCTCTGCTCCGTACACCTCGTACCACACGGCTCCGCTCCGTACACCTCGTACACACACAGCTCCGCTCCGTACACACGGCTCCGCTCCGTACACACACGGCTCCGCACACACACGGCTCCGCTCTGTACATGGCTCCGCACACCTTGTACACACACTGCTCCGCTCCGTACACCTCGTACACACACGGCTCCGCACACACACGGCTCTGCTCTGTACACGGCTCCGCACACCTTGTACACACACGGCTCTGCTCCGTACACCTCGTACACACACGGCTCCGCTCCGTACACCTCGTACACACACGGCCTCTCCGCTCCGTACACCTCGTACACACACGGCTCTGCCCGTACACACGGCTCCGCTCCGTACACCTCGTACACACACGGCTCCGCACACACACGGCTCCGCTCTGTACACGGCTCCGCACACCTTGTACACACACGGCTCTGCTCCGTACACCTCGTACACACATGGCTCTGCTCCGACGCCTCGTACACACACGGCTCTGCTACGTACACCTCGTACACACACGGCTCCGCTCCGTACACCTCATACACACGGCTCTGCTACATCCACACTGTAAACCCGAGTCCCGACCCCACACACACACACAAACTTACCCTAATCCAGCACCATGACAACATCACAGCAGAGTCTTGCACACAAGGAGGACACTGATCATCTGACCCCTGACTCCTCCCCTCCTGTGACCTCATCACAGGTCCTGTGGGCACAGAAGACTACAGCAAGATCATCTGACCCCTGACTCCTCCCCTCCTGTGACCTCATCACAGGTCCTGTGGGCACAGAAGACTACAGCAATAGCAGCGTCATTGCTAGCTGCTGTAATGCTGTAGAGACGGAGGGCAAGGAAAGGGTGCCGCCCCCCCACACCATGCCGCCTGGGGCGGAGCGCCCCCCTACGCTACGCCACTGGATATTGCATTACAAACTAGACGTTTGCCGCTAGAATAGTCATTTACCACATTAACACTGTATAGAGTGTATTTCTGAATCATTTAATGTTAGCTTCATTGGAAAAAAACTGCTTTTCTTTCAAAAATAAGGAAATTTCTAAGTGACCCTAAACTTTTGACCGGTAGTGTATATGCATTTTTCAATTACCAGTTGAATGCCAGCAAACATAATGTGCACTGTTGTGTGACAGAAATGGTGGTTAGGTGCAGTACTACCCCAAGGCTGTCCGTGGTACAAAGCATTTCTTTTTGTGGACCAGTTAGTTCAGGTATGGGTGTAATGGAGTTTTGGCCCTCTATTAATAAATCTGGCACCCATGATGATATGTGATCTGGGCTTTCATCACCTGTGGCTTCAGCTTCCATTCTGTTGCCTTACAAGGAACCATTGACTTATAATATCATCATTTCTGTGATTTAATTACAGGCAATTACACCTTACAGAAGACCCACGAGATCATTTCTTTTACAACAGGCCAAGATGTCATCATCTGATTAACGTTTGTCTATGTGGCCTCATGCCTCCTAGAAGGGAAGACTTGCGCATTCTGCATGCACCACTAATGTTCTCTGGTGCTTTTGTGACTTCACCAGCCACCTACACCTAAATGACATTAGCACCTGACACCGACACTACCTCCTATTAGATTATCACCACATTAACATCACCACCTTCTCACATCCTCATATGTACTGGTGTCTGGTAGCTTGTTTACCAGTCTATGATGGTAATCTGTTGTATTTGCTGTGCCTGTTTTGCAGTTCTGTTGGTCTAAACTACATATGGTTTGTTATACCATCATATAAGGGATTCTCTTGCCTTAAGGAGACACTTCAATCAATGGAAATACTAAAAATATACTGGCAGAATATTTCAGGTAGCAGCTCCTGTGATGTCCTACCCAAACTATCTGATCTAGAATCTTAAACAATGCACAACTTTTCTCCATCATGTGACTGATGAATATTTCATCCCTACTGACTTATCATCATGTTACCTTATTAACCCATTGACATCACCACATCAGTGATCATTAGTGTCCTAGAGGGTACCCACCAGCAATATTCCTAACAACACACTCATCAGTGGCAACCTCATCGAGGCAATGATACTGACTCTCCGGATGTTATGCTGAAAATGTCTTTACCCAATATGATACCTTAAATGAGATGCAACACTAAGCAAAATACAGCTGTGCCATTTCAACACATATATGATGTCATTGCTTGCGAAATCACCATTCATGAGCCTCTTAAAGAAGACATGTAAAATAAATTCCCATTATGCAGAGAAATCTGCTTCTTTCCCCACTTAGGAGGCACTTTTCCCTTACTATCCTGCATTCTGAACCCATTATTCGTTCTGACAAACTGCTAAATGCCATCCAAGCAAAATTAATTTCCAGGTCATTGTACGATCAGATTACAGCTATCTAATAAACTCTATAGACAGGCAAGGGTAAAGGAATAGGTGAGCAACAACTGCACTGCTAAGTATTCTCCTGCTGTTTCTTCTGAATATGTGCTACATACAGACAGTGGAGCAGAAAGTCGTCATTAGAGTTGAGCGAAACAGGTCGGTCAGATTCAAAAGTCGCTGACTTTCGCCAAAGTCGGGCTTCGTTGGACGAAACCTGACCATAGCGTGCAGTCGGCCATGCGGTCGTCGACCCCAGCGCCCAAGTCGGTTTACCCATAATGCTTGCAGGCGCCTTTTTTCAGCCAATGAGCAAGGACGTACACTGTGGGCAACGAGATGACATGGGCAGCATCCACCACCATCTTAGAGAAGGGCATTGCAGTGATTGGCTTGCTTTGGGGGGCGTCATAGTGTCTATAAAAGCCCTGAGAGCCGACCTCCATATTACTTCTGCTGATATTAACAGTAGGGAGAGGTTGCTGACACTGTTTATCAGTAGGGAGAGAGTTAGGGCTGGAAACAGAAGTTCTTCTGTGCTTGTGCTGATAACAATTGTGCTGTACAGTTAGGGCCCCGTCTCACATAGCGACGCACCAGCGATCCCGACAACGATATGAACTTGTCAGGATCCTCGCTGGTGTGTCGCTACATGATCGCTGCTGAGCTGCCAAACAGGCAGCTCAGGCAGCGATCAGGACAGCGACACTGCGGGTAAAGTCGCTTAGTAACCCGCAGTGTATGTTGGATACCAGCCCGCTGATGCAGGGAGCTGGTAACCAAGGTACACATCGGGTTTCCAGGCGGTGCCTGGAAACCCGATGTGTACCTTGGTTACCAGCTCCCCTGCAGCAGCGCGCTGGTATCCAACGTACACATCGGGTTTCCAGGCACAGCCCCGCGCCTGGAAACCCGATGTGTACCTTGGTTACCAGCTGATCGCTGGTCTACTGCCTGCCACACGCAGCGATGCATGCTGGCCAGCGGGAGACCAGCGAGCAAAAAAAAGTCCAGGCATTTCTGACATGACCAGTGATTCACAGAAGGGGCCTGATCGCTGGTATTTGTCAGACAAAGCGAGATCACTGCTGAGATCGCTGTTGCGTCACAAAACTTGTGACTCATCAGCGATCTCGCTTTGTGAGACGGGGCCCTTAGTGTGCAGTGACAGGGGAGGATTTTCTTGTGTGCAGCAGCGCTGGTTATTAGACTGCCTGATAGCTGTATTGCTGTGTGTACACTGCTGTGCAGACTGCTTTTTACACAGCACTAATACGTTTTTTTTTTTTCTGCACACTTACCGACCGTTCATTTTTTCCCACACCGTATAGAGCTGTATGCTCCTCACACACTACCGTGTATCGGCTGTTATCACGGACAAATACATGATGTGTGTGACTCCGGAAATATATATGGAGATTGCAATTTTCCCCTACACCGTATACAGCTGTCCGCTTCTTATACAGTACCGTACATATGCTCTTTGTATTACGGTCAAATCCATACTGAGTGAGCGTCTGTGTGTGACTCCGGAAATATATACGGAGATTGCAATTTTCTCCTACACCGTATACAGCTTTCTGCTTCTGATACAGTACCGTATATCTGCTCTTTGTATTACGGTCAAATCCATACTGAGTGAGCCTCTGTGTGTGACTCCGGAAATATATACGGAGATTTAAATTTTCCCCTACGCCATATACTGTACAGCTGTACGCTCCTGATACAGTACCATATATCTGCTGGTATTTTTGGTACATTTTCCCAAACATGAGGAAGTATGGTGGAAGAGGCCGCAGACATGGGCGGAAGGGGCCAGCTGGGAATGATGGTGGTGGTGGTGGTGCATCTGCTGGTAGTGCCAAAAGCCCAATAGCACCTAAGGCAGGAGGTGTTGAGCCTGCGTCATCATCTGGCTCAAGAAGGCCTGGAAGGCTCCCTTTTCTGGGAGTAGGTAAACCGCTTTTAAATCAGGAACAGGTTTTGGCTTACATTGCTGAAACAGCCTCCAGCTCTATCGCCTCCTCTTCTGAAGTTTCAAAAAATGCAAGCACTGAGTAATCAGTGCAGGCTCCTGGTCAGGAACAACACATTTCCTTGTGTCCTTCACCCCCACCAAAAGTTAAGGATGTGGCAGGCCACACTTCAGATTACTCCATGGAGCTCTTTTCACATACCATGCCTGGGTTATCAAGTGAAATCCTGAATTCCCCAGTCCAAGATGAATATGACATGGAGTGCACTGATGCACCGCCACTGCTATCTAATTCTGCTGGTACATTCACCCATAGCACTGCATTGCCCTCGCAGTCTACTGAGCCAGAATCTGACCCTGATGAAACTCAGGTGCCCCTTCCCACATACGATACCACCTTACATGGTGACACAGAGGAAGGTGCAGATGAAATTGAAGAGGAGGTGATGGATGACCAAGTTGTTGACCCGGATTGGCATCCATTGGGAGAAGAGTGTGCCGCTGGCAATAGCTCAGAAGAGGAGGAGGATCCACGGCAGGCATCGACATTGCAGCTGCGGTTATCTGGCAGGCCCGTAGCAGTCCAAAAACGTGTTAAAAAAAGAAAAAGAGTTGCAGGACAGCTTGGCCAGATGGTCAAATTAGCACAGCGTGCAAGCCCTGAAAATTTATCCCATAGTAGGAAGAGTGCAGTGTGGCACTTTTTTGACAAAAATCCTATTGATGAGGCAAAGGTTATCTGTAAGAAGTGCGGAAGGACCTTTAGCCGAGGGAAAAATCTACGAAAATTGAATACCAGTTGCATGCTTAGACATTTAAACACCATGCGCTTGCAAGCGTGGACGGACTACAAAACCTCACTGGCTTTGAACGCCTACATTGCTAAACTGATCTCATTAGAGATGATGCCCTTCCGTTTGGTTGAAAGCGCAGCGTTCCGAGAGCTCAAGGCCTCCACTGTCCCACACTATGAGCTACCCAGTCTGCACTTCTTTTCTAGAAAAGCCATCCCTGCCCTCCACCTGCATTGTTCATGTACTCAAACAATCAGTGAGTGGAAAGGTGCACCTCACAACAGATGCATGGGCCAGTAGGCATCGCCAGGGCCGTTACGTGTCCATCACTGCGCACTGGGTTAATGTGGTGGATGCAGGGTCCAAAGGGGACAGCGGCGGTGGGACAGTGCTGCTTAGCCCACGATATAGACAACAGTTGGCTGTAGGCGTTCGACCCTCCTCCTCCAGAAGCAAAAGCTCGTCAACAGAGCGCAGTCGCACGAGCACTCCATCCGCAGCTGCCAGTGCTGCACACGAGGTGTCCCACTATCGATCAGCTAGTGGTAAGCGTCAGCACGCTGTTTTAAAGATGATGTCTTTGGGCAACAACAGACACACCGCGAAGGTACTGGCCCACTACTTGCAGCGAGAAACTGAGTCATGGCTGGGCAGTCTACATCTTGAGCCAGGCAAGGTAGTCAGTGATAACGGTCGTAATTTTGTGGCGGCCATAGCCCTGGCAAAACTCAGCCACATACCTTGCCTGGCTCACACCTTGAACCTGGTGGTGCAGTGCTTCATAAAGGAGGATGAGGATGAGGGGGATGATTATTTTGGGGAGGATGATGCTTCTCAGGGGGCAAGAGAAATTGTTGGCTTGCCAAGGTCAGGTACAGGGTTTGTGCGTGAATGGAGGGATGTGGATTTGGCAGAAAGTGCTCATCCACCCACCACAGTGCATCATTGACACCTGGAACATGGCCTACATGTGTGATTATGTCTTGCAGATCCAAAAATGGGACCCCCGCATTGCCAAAATTATGAAGGATGACGACTACTGGTTGGCCAGCATCCCCGATCCACGCTATAAAGGCAAATTACAGAACATCATGCCACAGGAGAACCTAGAGCTAATATTGGCGAACAAACAAGCAACTCTGGTAAACCGTTTGTTAGAGGCATTCCCAGCACACAGCAGCAGTGCAGGTTCTACCACGAGCCATACTGTGCCAAATGGAAGAGGTTCGTGGTGCACACAGCCGAAGTTGCGTTGGAGACAGGGGTTTCTTGACCATGTTGTGGACTGATTTCTCGAGTACCGCTCACACGACTGGTAATACTGAATCGATAGCAACAGACAGGAGACAACAGTTGTCAACTATGGTTCAAAATTACCTGAATTGGCACAATATGCCTTACAGGAGCTCGCTTGCCCTGCTGGTAGTGTGCAATCAGGAAGAGTCTTCAGTGCTGCTGGATCATTCCTGACAGAAAGAAGGATTCGGCTGTTGACCCAAAATGTAGGTGATCTCACCTTCATTAAAATGAACCATGCCTGGGTTTCAAAGGATTTTGTACCACCTTTCGCTGATGACACATAGGTTGCCAGCAAAATGGCTCGCTTTGTCCTCCTCTTCCTCTGACTTCTCCAATTCCTCCATTTGTAGCTGCTGAACATCCAGCCTACACCTCAACATATGCCAGTTTTTCCACCTCCATACCTGGGCTGTACCCCCCCCAGGGCCAGGGTCAGCACCTGGCGCACCCGGGCAAATGCCGGTGCCCTGAGCAGGTGGGGGGGCCCACTTGCCGTCAGAGACACCGGTGTACTATGAGGGGCCCTGTGCCAGTTCCCGGTGCCCACAAGTGTGCCCCCCCTGCTATCTCAGGGCCCCAGCACTTGCAATACTTACCTCTCCCTGCTCCACCTCTGTGACGTCTTCCGCGTTTCCTGACAGTGACATCCAGGTCAGAGAGCGTGATGATGTCACGTCTGTGCGCCCTCTGCCTGAACAGTCACAGTGCAGAGGGCTGGAAGATGGCGATGCTGAGGAGTCAAGAGTAGAGGAGTGCCCAGTCAGGAGAGGTATTTCATTTTTTTTAATGATTGGAGCAATATATGGGGAGCATTATACACTGGAGCATCATATATGGGGCCCATCATATACTAGAGCGTCATATGGGGTTCATTATTTATGGGGCATCATATAGGGTATGGAGCACATATGGGGCCTATTCTGTATGGAGCATTATATGGAGCCCATTCTGTATGGAGCAATATATGGGGCTCATTATTCTGTATAGAGCAATATATGGGGATCATTATTCTGTATGGCGCACTATGTGGTGCCCATAATACTGTATGGAGGACTATACTGTCCGTTTTTTGAGCTATTGTAGAATTTAAAATAGATATCAGTCATGTAATGTAAGAAGGGAAGTATTTGGCATTGTACTATACCTATATTTCTCTGCTGTATCGGAGCATCATGAATTGTGGTATGTGTTAAAGGGGCCCACTGAGACTCTTTGACCCGGGGCCCACAAAAACCTGGAGCGAGCACTGCCCCCCCACAACTTTAGCCAAATAACCAAATAACCCCCAGTTTTCAATGCTTTACTATTATGAAGTTAATTAAGGTTGCCAAGCTTTAGTGATAAGAATTGATGTCGTTGGCATTGAAATGGGCACTCTAGGTGTGTTTACTGTCCTTCACTCCCTGCCGACTTTTATTCCCATTGACTTGCATTAGGGTCGGATTTTCGACTCCAACCCGACCATTTCCGTTAGTCGGACAAGTTCGTTCGACTCGACTTTTGAGAACGTTGGGTTTCACGAAACCCGACTCGACCCTAAAAAAGGCAAAGTCGCTCATCTCTAGTCGTCATGTATGTCCATGTGAATGGTAGAAATCAAAGCAGCTGCTCTCCACCTACTATATCAAACACAACTGAAAATCATAGATAAAGCCATCAGAGGAGAAAACTGGTGAAAAATACATGTGTTTTAATGGAAATAAATATTCCCCATGCACACACAGGATGGCCTATTATAAATACCGTATATACTCGTGTATAAGCCGAGATTTTCAGCCCAATTTTTAGGGCTGAAAGTCCCCCTCTCGGCTTATACGTGGGTCATATACGGGGGTCGGCGGGGGAGGGGGAGCGGGGGTGTCGGATCATACTCACCCCTCCGCTGGCTCCTTCCTGCAGCGGTCACATGGCACCGCTCATTAAAGTCATGAATATGCACATATTCATGACTTTAATGAGCGGTACCACGTGACCGCTGTAGGACTGAAGAGCTGCGGAGACCGCCGGGAGAAGAGGAGAGGCTGCAGAGACGCGCCGGCGGAGGGGTGAGTATAGCGATATTTACCTGTCCTCTCTTCACCGCTGCGCGCTGCTCCGATCTCTTCGTCCGACTCCTCTGGCTGTGAATGTTCAGGCAGAGGGCGCAATGACATCGTTAGTGCACGTCGCGCCCCCTGCCTGATCATTCACTGCCGAGGACCCGGAAGAGGACGCAGCGTGCAGCGGTGGAGAGAGGACAGGTAAATATCTCTGGTACCGGGGTCCTGAGCGAGCGGTGACACCGGCACCTGTCCCCCATAGCGCGCCAGTGTCACCGCCTGCTCAGGACACCGGCACCTGGCCCCCAGCGACGAGAGGTGAGTATGTCATTTTTTTTTTTTTTGCAGCAGCAGCATAAGGGACGTATACTATGGGGCATAATCTGGAGCACATGGGCATAATCTGTGCAGCATATGGGGGCATAATCTGTGGAACATATGGGGGCATAATCTGGAGCATTGGGGCATAATCTGGAGCATATGGGGCATAATCTGGAGCATATGGGCATAATCTGTGGATCATACGGGGGCATAATTGTGCAGCATATGGGGGCATAATCTGGAGCATATGGGGCAAATCTGTGGATCATACGGGGGCATAATTGTGCAGCATATGGGGCATAATCTGGAACATATGGGGGCATAATCTGGAGCATATGGGGCATAATCTGTGGATCATACAGGGGCATAATTGTGCAGCATATGGGGGCATAATCTGTGGAAAATATGGGCATAATCTGGAGCATATGGGGACATAATCTCTGGAGCATATTGGGCATAATCTTGAGCATATGGGGGCATAATCTGGAGCATATGGGGGCATAATCTGTGGAGCATATTGGGCATAATCTGTGCAGCATATGGGGGCATAATCTGCAGTTTATAGGGGCCTAATCTGTGGAGCATCATATGGGGGCATAATCATTTTTCACCTAGGCTTATACGCGAGTCAATAAGTTTTCCCAGTTTTTTGTGGCAAAATTAGGGGGGTCGGCTTATACACGGGTCGGCTTATACATGAGTATATACGGTACCTTATGAAAGTTCTGGGTATGCTGGCCACTGCCTATCTACAAGAATCACATTTAAAAACCGATTGCAACACCATTAAGGGAATCTGTCAGCAAGATTTTCTCCCTAAACTGAGTATATGCGCATGTAGCTCTTTAAAAGACAAGTCCAAGAATACATTTACAAGCCAGTCCATTCCTCCGTTATTGCGAAATCAGCCTTTGAGAGGATACACAAATGAGGGGGGTAGATCTGAAGCTCTGTCACTCCAGGTCTATTCTCTGTCCAGCGCCGCCTCCTCCTGCTTGACTGACAGCCTATTTGTGACTGAAGCCAAAGGAATCATCAGGCTTCAGATTTATAAAACTCTTTAGCCTCATTTACATATCAATTCAAATACTGATTTCTCAGTAATGGAAGAATATACTCTCTATGTAAAGGTATGGCTGAACTTTTCTTTGAAAGAGCCACATGTACATACTGTATGAATAGTTTTGGGGGTGAAATCCTTCTGACAGATTCTCTTTAAAGTGATTTTTTTCAAGTCTACAGACACACTGCTACTGTACAACCTTACAAGTAACAATGAGTCTTATATGAAGCTGATGGATTCCTTTATTGATAAAGATTAAAGCAGATGTATACAGCAACCTAGGAGGTTAAGATCATTCAAGTACAGTGGTGGGTTTGAATGAACTTCACCCTACAACAGGGATGTCAAACTCATTTTCACGGAGGGTCACTTCAGTATTATGGTTGACTTCAAAGGGCCACTTGTAATTGTAAGGACTCATGCAGAAGTCAGTGCAACATGGTTCAAGCTTGGACTGCAATGCACAAACTGGCCAGGGGCTAAAAGAGAGCTGTCTCTGAGTAGTAGGGCTAAAAGGCTGCTGTTCCAGGGTAGAAGGGTTATCAGACAGCTGTCACAGGTTAGTAGGGCTAAGAGATCTGTTACTGGGTAGTACAGCTTACAGCATTGTGCCTGGGTAGTGGGGCTAAAAGAGCTGTCCCTGAGTAATAGGGCTAAGAGAGCAGTTCCTGGGTAATAAGAGTAAGAGAGAGCTCTCCCTGGATAGTAGGGCTAAGAGAGCTGTTCCTGGTTAGTAGGGCTGAGAGATCTGTCCCTGGGTAGTAAGGCTAAGAGACCTGTCCATGGGTAGTAGAGATAAAAGTACTGTCCCTGAGTAGTAAGGCTAAGAGAGTTGTTCCTGGGTAGTAGGGTTAAAAGAGCTGTAACTGGTTAGTAGGGCTATGAGAGCTGTGCCACACCTCAGAGTCCAAGATGGACTCTTCCCTATGCTAAGCACTGGCTGCGTCTGCTCTGCTTCAGAAATGGAACCGCACAAAAGTGTTGCCTGACTGCTTTCTTTATGTTCACTTTTTGTGTTTGCTGACTACGTTCACTGTTTGTGCTGGCTGACTGCGTTCACAGCATTCACTTTTTTTGCGGCTGGCTGCATTCATTTTTAGTGTTGGATAGCTGTGTTATCTGCCTTCACTGTTTGTGCTGGCTTATTCTGATAACTGTGGTCACCATTTGTGCAGGCACACTGTGATCACTGCACTCACCATTTGTGCAGGCTGATTGTGATCATTAGGTCCACCGTTTGTGCAGTCTGACTGCGATCACTGCTTTCACCATTTGTGCTGACTGCGATAACTGTGTTCACCGTTTGGGTTAGCTGACTGCGTTCACGGCATTCACTGTTTGTGCAGGATGACTGTGATCACTGCGTTCTTCACCATTTGTGCAAGTTGAATTCGATCACTGTGTTCACTTTTTGTGCTGGCTGACTATAATAACTGCATTCACCGTTTGTGCTTTCTGATGGCAATAACGGTGTTCACTGTTTTTGCTGGCTGACATCGATCACTGTTTGTGCAGGTGACTGCGACCATTGTGATCACCGTTTGTGCAGGTTGACTGTGATCACTGTATTCACCGTTTGCGCTGGCTGACTGTGATCACTGCTTTCAACATTTGTGCTGGCTGACTGCGATCACTGCGTTCACCATTAGTGCTAGCTGACTGTGTTCACAGCATTCACTGTTTGCGTTGGCTCACTGCGTTCACTTTTCATGTTGGCTTGCTGCTTTCTCTGCCTTCACTTTTTGTGCTGACTTACCCCAATATCTGTGGTTACCGTTTTTGCTGGCTGACTGCAATTTCTGTGTTCACGTTTGTTCTATCTGACTGTGATCACTGCATTCACCATTTGTGCTGGCTAACTGCGTTCACTGTTTGTTTTGTGCTGACTGACTGCAATCACTGTATTCACCGTTTGTGCTGGCTGACTGCAATCACTGTTTGTTTTGTGCTTGGCTGAATGCGATTACTGTGTTTATTGTTTGTGCTGGTTGACTGCAAAAACTGCATTCATTGTTTGTTCTGGCTGACTGCGATCACTGCGTTCACTGTTTGTGCTGGCTAACTGCAATCACTGTTTGTTTTGTGCTGGCTGACTGCGATCACTGTATTCACCGTTTGAGCTGGCTGACTGCAATCACTGTTTTGTGCTGGCTGACTGCAATCACTGTGTTCACTGTTTGTGCTGGCTGACTGCGATCACTGTTTGTTTTGTGCTGGCTGACTGCGATCACTGTATTCACCGTTTGTGCTGGCTGACTGCGATCACTGTTTGTTTTGTGCTGGCTGACGACTGCGATCACGGTATTCACCTTTTTGTGCAGGCTGATTGTCATCACTATGTTCACCATTTGTATAGGCTGACTGCGATCACCATTTGTGCTGGCTGACTGTGTTCACTGTTCTGGTTGACTGCATTTACTGCTTTCACTGTTTGTGCTGTCTGGCTGCATTCAAGATTTGTCCTGGCTGACTGGGTTCCATCCGCTCACTATATGTGCTGTCTGACTGCGTTCTCTTATTGTGCTGGCTGTGTTCGCTGTTTGTGCTGGCTGACTGCATTCACTGTTTTCAATGGCTGGCTGCGCTCACTTTTTGTGTTGGCTGGCTGCGTTTTCTGCCTTCACTATTTGTGCTAGCTAACTGTGCTCTTGGCCTTCACTGTTTGTGCTGGCTGACTGCAATCACTGCGTTCATCATTTGTGCTGGTTGACTGTATTCACTGCGTTCATTGTGCTGGCTGACTACACTCTTGGTTTATTGCTGGCTGACTGCGTTCATGGTGTTCACTGTTTGCGCTAGCTACCGGCGTTCTCTTTTTGGGCTGACTGGGTTCAGTTTTGGTGTTAACTGGCTGCATTCTCTGCCTTCACTGTTTGTGCTGGATTACGGTAATTGCATTCACCATTTGTGCAGGATGACTGCGATCACTGCATTTGCCGTTTGTGCAGACTGACTGCGATCACTGCATTCACCATTTCTCCTGTCTGACTGCCTTCACTGTTTGTTCTGGTTGACTGCATTCAGTGCGTTCACTTTTTGTGTTGGCTGGCTATGTTCTCTGCCTTCATTGTTTGTGCTGGCTAACTGCACTATCAGCCTTTACTTTTTGTGCTGTCTGACTGCGATAACTGTATTCATTGTGCAGTCTCAGAGAAATCACTGCGATCACCGTTTGTGCAGGCTGGCCGAGATCACTGTTTGTGTTGGCTGACTGCATTCACTTTTTTGTATTTACTGACTGCATTAACTACATTCACTGTCTGCATTGGCTAGTTGCAATCACTTTTTGTGCTGGCTAACTGGGCTCTCGGCCTTTACTTTTTGTGCTGTCTGACTGAGATAACTGCATTCACTTTTGTGCAGATTGATTGCGAACACCATTTGTGCAGGCTGCCTGCAATCATTGCATTCCCTTTATGTGCTGGCTGAACTGCGTTCACTATTTGTGTTGTGTTCATGGTGTTCACTGTTTGCGATGGCTGACTGCATTCACTTTTTTGGCTGGCTGCATCCAGTTTTTATGTTTACTTGCTGCATTCTCTGCCTTCACTGTTAGGTCGACTGTATTCGCGTTCACTGTTTGTGCTGGCTAACTGCGATCACTGTGTTCACCATTTGTGCTTGGTGACTTTCATTACTGTGTTCACTGTTTGTCCTGTCTGACTGCATCTACAGCGATCAATATTTGTGCTGTCTGACTGCGATATCTGTGTTCATTTGTGCAGGCTAACTGCGATCACTGAGTTTACCATTTGTGCAGGCAGACTGTGTTCACGGCGTGCACTGTTCACTTTGACAAAGATCGCACCTGCTCCTTGTGCTGGTGCCGCCCCCTCTTTTTACTGCTTGCTGCATGTGCTCAGATTGAGCCCACGTTGCAGAAATGCTGCGGAATTGTCCACAGCATTTCCGCAACTCCCTGCCGAATGTAAAACGCATGTGGAATTCGTATGCGGTTTCCCGCAAATCACAAGCGTTTTGCAAGCATTTTTAGCTTGAAGAATGCTAGCGCTTTTCCAAGCGATTTGAAGCATCGCTTAGAAAAGTGATTGACAGGTTGGTCACACTTGTCAAGCACAGTGCTTGACAAGTTTGACCAACTTTTTATTATTGATGCTGCCTATGCCTATATAATCGCCTCCTGGCGGCCCCCGATCTCCTCAGCGAAGATACCGGTCCTCAACTGCGCTGCCGGCAAGTTACGTTCCCAGACGTGCTTTGCGAGAATGACCTTTGTGACTTCACGGTCAGGTTACCGCTACATCATCAGAGGTCATTCTCGCAAAGCCCGCCTGGGAACGAACTTGCCGTAGCGCCGCTGAGGACTCCGGGGGCTGAAAGAGAGTAAGTATATCCCCATTTTTTAATTCTATTTTTTACAGGAATATGGTACCCAGGGCCTGGAGGAGAGTCTCCTCTCCTCCAGACCCTGGGTATCATCCGCACATGAAGCGCTCACTTTACGCATGGTGGGAATAGCCACATGCGTAAAGTGAGTGTTTCAATGCAATCCTATGGCAGCGGAATCGCCGCCATTCCGCAGAATTAATGGATATGCTGCGGATTTTTCCGCTATGCGATTCCGCAGTGGAAAAATCCGCAGCATTGGCACAGCAACTGCGGAGTCCCATAGGATTGCATGGGATGCGTTTTGGTAGCGTTTTTTAAGCTTTTCCTCAGCGGCAAAAACGCTGCGGAAACACTTAAAAAATGCAACGTGGGCACACAACCTTAAAGATTGCATCAGCTCCCTGTGCCAGCTCTGCCATCTGTGCTATGCACTGGCTGTGTCAACGTAGCACTCAGCCAATACTTAGTAAAGGGTGGTGCTAGAAAAGGGGGCGGCTACCATCTTAGGGTCTGTGCGCACGTTGCGGCTTGTGCTGCGGATCCGCAGCAGATTTGGCCCTGTGGATCCGCAGCAGATCCGCAAGTCATGTACAGTACAATGAAAGTGAATTGGAGAAAAAAAAGCTGTGCACATGCTGCGGATTTTTCCGTGCGGATTTGCTGTGGATTTAAATCCGCAGCATATCATTTCTTTGTGCGTATTCCGCAGCGTTTTTACACCTATTCCATTAAAGGTGTAAAACCGCAGGGCAAATCCGCACAAAAACCGCAGCAAATCCGCGCTAAATCCGCAGGTAAAACATAGGTAATTTTACCTGCGGAGTTAGCAAAATCCGCGCGGAAAAATCCACAAGTGAATCCGCAACGTGTGCACGGGGCCTTAGATTTCGAACTTTGGCACACACTTCAACACTGATCTGACGGGTCTCCATTTTCCCCATACGCGGAGCTGGTCGGGGCAGTGTTGACTTGTGTCCTGACCTCAAGGGCTACATATAATGACATGGCTGGCCGGATTCGGCCCATGGGCATTGAGTTTGACGCCTATGCCATACAATGTTGTTGTGATATTAAAATGTATTACTAGTATACCTCAGATTTCATATATAAACATTTAAGGATTTACAATTGCATTCCATATGGAAAAAAAATGTGGCATGCGGACTTGGAATGCAAGTGACATAATATGGGGCTTTTAAGCTCAGGTGGTGTCAAGAAATGCCTATGGTTACTAGTATGGAGCTGCAGGTACTCTGTGTGCCTTCATACAACCTCATGCACACGATTTTAATATGTGCATGAGGCCCAATGTCATTTTTAAAATCACAATGTATGCAATATTAGGCCGGAGTCACACTAGCGATAAATACGGACGAGTGAAATCGCATTGCACTCGGACCAATGTTAATCGATGGTGCAGCTCCTATCATCCGATTTTTTCTCGCCCGTTTTATACGTGCGAGTGAAATCGCAGCTTGCTGCGATTTGCAGCTTATTACGGCCGAGACACGCCAATGCAAGTCAATGGGTGCATGAAAAAAATGGATTGCACACGGACCAGACGTGTGAGTTGCGAGAAAAAGGCAACAGTTCTCCTGGTGACAGGAAATTCAATCATGCTTTCTCAGGAAGTTTTGACATGCAGATTAGCCTGGCACACTACAGTCATGGGCAAAAGTTTTGAGAATGACACAAATATTATATTTTCACATGATCTGCTGCCCTCTGGTTTTTATGTGTGTTTGACAGATGTTTTTATCACAGACAGAAATATAATAATTGCAAACATATGAGTAACAAAATCTTATATTGACAGTTAGAATGAGTTAATGCAGCAAGTCAATATTTGCAGTGTTGACCCTTCTTCTTCAGGACCTCTGCAATTCTCCCTGGCATGCTCTCAATCAACTTCTGGACCAAATCCTGAATGATAGCAGTCCATTCTTGCACAATCAATGCTTTCATTTTGTCAGAATTTTTAGGTTTTTATTTGTCCACCCGTCTCTTGATGATTGACCACAAGTTCTCAATGGGATTAAGATCTGGGGAGTTTCCAGGCCATGGACCCAAAATCTCTATGTTTTGTTCCCTGAGCCATTTAGTTATCACCTTTGCTTTATGGCAAGGTGCTCCATCATGCTGGAAAAGGCATTGTTGATCGCCAAACTGCTCTTGGAGGGTTTGGGAGAAGTTGCTCTTGGAGGACATTCTGGTACCATTCTTTATTCATGGCTGTGTTTTTAGGCAAGACTGTGAGAGAGCCGATTCCCTTGGCTGAGAAGCAACCACACACATGAATGGTTTCAGGATGCTTAACAGTTGGCATGAGACAAGACTGGTGGTAGCGCTCACCTTGTCTTCTCGAATGAGGCGTTTTCCTGATGTCCCAAACAATCGAAAAGGGGATTCATCAGAGAAAATAACTTTACCCCAGTCCTCAGCAGTCCACTGCCTGTACCTTTTGCAGAATATCAGTCTGTCCATGATGTTTTTTTCTGGAGAGAAGTGGCTTCTTTGCTGCCCTCCTTGAGACCAGGCCTTGCTCCAAGAGTCTCCGCCTCACAGTGCGTGCAGATGCACTCACACCTGCCTGCTGCCATTTCTGAGCAAGCTCTGCACTGCTGGTAGCCCGATCCCGCAGCTGAAACACTTTTAAGAGACAGTCCTGGCGCTTGCTGGTCTTTCTTGGACGCCCTGAAGCCTTTTTGGCAACAATGGAACCTCTCTCCTTGAAGTTCTTGATGATGCGATAGATTGTTGACTGAGGTGCAATCTTTCTAGCTGCGATACTCTTCCCTGTTAGGCCATTTTTGTGCATTGCAATGATGACTGCACGGTTTCTTTAGAGATAACCATGGTTAACAGAAGAGAAACAATGATGCCAAGCATAAGCCTCCTTTTAAAGTGTCCAGTGGTGTCATTCATACTTAATCATGACAGTTTGATCTCCAGCCATGTCCTCATCAACACCCACACCTGTGTTAATGGAGCAATCATTGAAAAGAGGTTAGCTGGTCCTTTTAAGGCAGGGCTGCAATGATGTTGAAATGTGTTTTGGGGGATAAAGTTCATTTTCTAGCCAAATATTGACTTTGCAAGTAATTGCTGTTAAGCTGATCACTCTTTATAACATTCTGGAGTATATGCAAATTGCCATTAGAAAAAGTGAAGCAGTAGACTTTGTAAAAATTAATATTTGTGTCATTCTCAAAACTTTTGGCCATGACTGTACACTCCTAACCAGGAAGCACGCCTCCACGGAGTAACAATGGCCAGAATCATAAATGTGGAAATGCTCCTAGTGCTGTTGCAGGAAAGGCCTGTTTTGTGGGACCAACGCGACCCCCATTATGCGGACCGCTCCCGCAAGGAGGCAGCATGGAGGTTTATATGTGGCCACATGGTCCCTGGTTATGAGGATCGGCCTCGTGCGGAGCAGCAAGAAATTAGTAAGTACATTTATGGAACAATTGTGTTCACTCTTAAATCTAAAGTTAGAATGCAGGATATCTTATGTATGTCCTATATTACCCATATTTTATAGGATACACATTTGCTACATCACAGGCCACATTACACTGAGGCCTACATGTTCAAACACATACAATCTGATCATTGTATGTTATTTTCATTTTCAGTGCACAAAAGGTTAATACATAAAATGTGAACAATGGGGATAGGGGAAAATATGTGTAAGTGGGTTAAGAACTGGCTCATGGATAGAAAACAAAAGGTGGTTATTAATGGTTCACACTCGGACTGGGTCACGGTTAGCAGTGGGGTACCACAGGGGTCAGTATTGGGGCCGCTTCTCTTTAACATATTTATTAATGACCTTGTAGGGGGCATACAGAGTAGTATTTCAATATTTGCAGATGACACTAAACTCTGCAGGGTAATAAATACAGAGGAGGACAATTTTATATTACAGGAGGATTTATGTAAACTAGAAGCTTGGGCTGATAAATGGCAAATGAGCTTTAATGGGGATAAATGTAAGGTCATGCACTTGGGTAGAACAAACAAGATGTATAATTATGTGCTTAATTGTAAAACACTGGGCAAAACTGTCACTGAAAAAGACCTGGGTGTATGGGTGGACGACAAACTCACATTTAGTGGCCAATGTCAGGCAGCTGCTGCCAAGGCAAATAAAATAATGGGATGCATTAAAAGAGGCATAGATGCTCATGAGGAGAACATAATTTTACCTCTATACAAGTCACTGGTGCGACCACACTTAGAATACTGTGTGCAGTTCTGGTCTCCGGTGTATAAGAAAGACATAGCTGAACTGGAGCGGGTGCAGAGAAGCGCACCAAGGTTATTAGAGAACTGGGGGGTCTGCAATACCAAGAAGGTTATTACACTTGGGGTTATTTAGTTTGGAAAACGAAGGCTTAGGGGTGATCTTATTACAATGTATAAATATATGAGGGGACAGTACAAAGACCTTGCTAATGATTTTTTTACTCTTAGACCTGTGACGGGGACAAGGGGGCATCCTCTACGTCTGGATGAAAGAAGGTTTAGCCATAATCACAGATGCAGATTCTTTACTGTAAGAGCAGTGAGACTATGGAACTCTCTGCCGTCTAATGTTGTAATGAGTGATTTAAGAAGGGACTGGATGCCTTTCTTGAAAAGTATAATATTACAGGCTATATTCACTAGTATACTGCGTTGATCCAGGGAGCTAGTCTGATTGCCGTATGTGGAGTCGGGAAGGAATTTTTTTCCCCAATGTGAAGCTTACTGTTTGCCACTTGGGGTTTTTATTTGCCTTCCTCTGGATCAACATGTTAGGGCAGGTTAGGATAGGATATGGGTTGAACTAGATGGACTTAAAGTCTTCCTTCAACCTTAATAGCTACGTAACTATGATTGGCTGTTAAAAGTGAAACAGCCAATCAAAGCGATTTGTAATATTTCACCAATGAAATTTGGTGAAATATTACAATCCAGCCATGGCCGATGCTGCAATAGCATCGGCCATGGCTGGACACCGAGATCAGACCCCCCCACACTGATTGATGGCGGCGATCGGTTGCTGCTGTCACTATCTGCTCCCCTCCTCTTTATTCCGGTCCCCCCAGGCCTCCGATCCCCCCCAGGTCTCCGATCCCCCCAGTTACCGCCGGAGTCTCCGTTTTCCTCCCGGCGTCTCTCCTGCCCGGTCCATGGGCGCCGCCATCTTTTAAAATGGCAGGCGCATGCACAGTGCGCCCGCCGAATCTGCCAGCCGGCAGATTCAATAAATGAATGAAAGTACATTTTGATCACTGTGATAGACCCTATCACAGTGATCAAAATAAAAAAAATAGTAAATAACCCCCCCCTTATCACCCCCATAGGTAGGGAACAATAATAAAATAAAGAAAATATTTTTATTTTTATTTTTCCATTAGGGTTAGAATTACAGTTAGGGTAAGGTTAGGGTTAAGACTAGGGTTAGGGTTAGGTAAGGGTTAGGACTAGGGTTAGGGTTAGGTTAGGGTTAGGCTGGGTTCATATTGAGTTATGGCAGTCCGTTAGATGGACTGCGTTAACGCTGCCATTCACCCCCATTTGCGGGCGCATCGCGACGCATGCCATAAAGCGGCATGCGTTTGCGATGTGCCGTCTTTCAGTGACGAAGCCTCGGACGCAAGCTGCAGCATCTGGGCTCCGTCACCGCTAGCACAGATGAATCATCTGCTGATTCATCTGCGCTAGCGGGTATAGCATAACGTGATCGCGTTATGCTATACCGTTACCAGTCCGTCAACGCTATGTGTTGAACGGGCTGGTAAAACGTAATGTGAACAAAGTCTTAGCATTAGGGTTACAATTAGGGTTAGGGTTAGAATTAGGGTTACGGTTAGAATTAGGGTTAGGGTTGGAATTAGGGTTAGGGTTGGGATTAGGGTTAGGCTTGTGGTTAGGGTTAGAGTTAGGATTAGTGGTAGGGGTGTTATGGGGTTAGGGTTGGGATTAGGGTTAGGCTTGTGGTTAGAGTTATGGTTAGGGTTGGGATTAGGGTTAGGGGTGTGTTGGGGTTAGGGTTATGGTTAGGGTTTGGATTAGGGTTAGGGGTGTGTAGGGGTAGAGTTGTGGTTAGGGGTGTGTTGGGGTTAGAATTGAGGGGTTTCCACTATTTAGGCACATCAGGGGTCTTCAAACGCGACATGGCGCTACCATTGATTCCTGCAAATTTTGCGTTTAAAAAGTCAAACAGTGCTCCCTTTATTCCGAGCCCCAATGTGTGCCCAAACAGTGGTTTACCCCACATATGGGTATCAGCATATTCAGGAAAAATTGCACAACAACTTTGGGGGTCTAATTTTTCCTGTTACCCTTGGGGGAAAAAAATTGGGGACTAAAAGATCATGTTGTGGAAAAAAAATGATTTTTTATTTTCTCGGCTCTGCGTTATAAACTTCTGTGAAGAACTTGGAGATTCAAAGTGCTCACCACACATCTAGAGGAATTCCTTGGGGGATCTAGTTTCCAAAATGCGGTCACTTGGGGGGTTTCTACTGTTTAGGCACATCATGAGCTCTGCAAACGTAACATGATGCCCGCAGACCATTCCATCAAGTCGGCATTACAAAAGGTCACTACTTCCCTTCTGAGCCCCGACGTGTGCCCCCCCACATATGGGATACCAGCGTACTCCGGATAAACAGGACAACAACTTTTGGGGTCCAATTTTTCCTGTTACCCTTGTAAAAATAAAAAATTGTGGGCTAAAAAATCATCTTTTAGGAAAAAAAATGATTTTTTATTTTCATGGCTCTGGGTTATAAACTTCTGTGAAGCACTTGGGGTTTAAAGTGCTCACTACACATCTAGATAAGTTCCTTGGGTGGTCTAGTTTCCAAAATGGGGTCACTTGGCCGGTTTCCACAGTTTAGGCACATTAGGGGCTCTAAAACGTAACATGACGCCCGCAGACCATTCCATCAGGTCGGCATTTCAAAACATCACTACTTCCTTCCGAGTCCCAATGTGTGCCCGAACAGTGGTTCCCCCTCACATATGGGGTACCAGTGTACTCAGGACAAACTGTACAACAACTTTTGGGGTCCAATTTCTCCTGTTACCTTTGTGAAAATAAAAAATTGTGGGTTAAAAAAATCAGTTTTTGAGGAAGAAAATGATTTTTTATTTTCACGGCTCTGCATTATAAACTTCTGTGCAGCACGTGGGGGTTCAAGGTGCTCACCATACATCTGGATAAGTTTCTTGAGGGGTCTAGTTTCCAAAATGGGGTCACTTTTTTGGGGGTTTCTACTGTTTAGGCACATCAGGGGCTCTGCAAACGTAACAAGATGCCCGCAGACCATTCCATCAAGTCGGCATTTCAAAGCGTCACTACTTCCCTTCCAAGCCTTGACGTGTGCCCAAACAGTGGTTTCCCCCCACATATGGGTACCAGCGTACTCAGGACAAACTGGACGACAACTTTTGGGGTCCAATTTCTCCTGTAACCACTGTGAAAATAAAAAATAGGGGGCTAAAAAATCATTTTTTGAGAAAAAAAATGATTTTTTATTTTCACGGCTCTGCGTTATAAACTTATGTGAAGCACCTGGGGGTTCAAAGTGCTTACTGTGCATCAAGATAAGTTCCTTAGGGGTCTAGTTTCCAAAATGGGGTCATGTGTGGGGAGCTCCAAAGTTTAGGCACGCGGGCTCTCCAAACACGACATGGTGTCCGCTAACGATTGGAGCTAATTTTCCATTAAAAAAGTCAAATGGAGCTCCTTCCCTTCTGAGCCCTGCCGTGCGCCCAAACAGTGGTTTCCCCCCACATATGGGGCACCAGCGTACTCAGGAAAAACTGGACAACAACTTTTGGGGTACAATTTCTCCTGTTACCCATATGAAAATAAAAAATAGCTGGTTCAAAAATCATTTTTGAGTAAAAAAATGATTTTTTTATTTTCACTGCTCTGCGTTATAAACTTGTGTGAAGCACTTGGGGGTTCAGAGTGCTCACAACACATCTAGATAAGTTCCATAAGGGGTCTAGTTTCCAAAATGGTGTCACATGTGGGGTTTTTTCACTGTTTAGGCACACAGGGGCTCTCCAAATGCGTCATGGTGTCAGCTAACGATTGGAGCTAATTTTCCATTAAAAAAGTCAAATGGAGCTCCTTCCCTTCTGAGCCCTGCGTGCGCCCAAACAGTGGTTTCCCCCCACATATGGGGCACCAGCGTACTCAGGAAAAACTGGACAACAACTTTTGGGGTACAATTTCTCCTGTTACCCATGTGAAAATAAAAAATAGCTGGTTCAAAAATCATTTTTGAGGAAAAAAATGATTTTCTTATTTTCACTGCTCTGCGTTATAAACTTGTGTGAAGCACTTGGGGGTTCAGAGTGCTCACAACACATCTAGATAAGTTCCATAAGGGGTCTAGTTTCCAAAATGGTGTCACATGTGGGGTTTTTTCACTGTTTAGGCACACAGGGGCTCTCCAAATGCGTCATGGTGTCAGCTAACGATTGGAGCTAATTTTCCATTCAAAAAGTCAAATGGCGCTCCTTCCCTTCTGGGCCCTGCCGTGCGCCCAAACAGTGGTTTATGACCACATATGAGATATCTGTGTACTCAGGATAAATTGCCCAACAAATTTTAGGATCCATTTTATCCTGTTGCCCATGTGAAAATGAAAAAACTAAGGCTAAAAGAAATTTTTGTGAAAAAAAAGTACTTTCTTTTTTTTACGGATCAATTTGTGAAGCACCTGGGGGTTCAAAGTGCTCACTATGCATCTAGATAAGTTCCTTGGGGGTCTAGTTTCCAAAATGGGGTCACTTGTAGGGGAGCTCCAATGTTTAGGCACATAGGGACTCTCCAAATGCGACATGGCAACCGCTAAATATTCCAGCATATTTTCCATTCAAAAAGTCAAATGGCGCTCCTTCCCTTCTGAGCCCTGCCGTGTGTGCCCAAACAGTGGTTTATGACTACATATGAGGTATCTGTGTACTCAGGAGAAATTTCCCAACAAATTTTAGGATACATTTTATCCTGTTGCCCATGTAAAAATGAAAAAAATTGATGCTAAAAGAAAATTTTTGTTGGAAAAATTAAAATGTCCATTTTTTCCTTCCAAGTTGCTTTAGTTCCTGTGAAGCACCTGAAGGGTTAATAATCTTCTTGAATGTAGTTTTGAGTAGCTTGAGGGGTGCAGTTTTATAATGGTGTCACTTAAGTGACTTCAAATGTGAGGTGGTCCGTAAAAAAAATGGTTTTGTAAATTTTGTTGTAAAAATGAGAAATCGCTGGTCAACTTTTAACCCTTATAACTTCCTAAAAAAAAATATATTTTTTTTTTCCAAAATTGTGCTGATGTAAAGTAGACATGTGTGAAATGTTATTTATTAACTAGTTTGTGTCACATAACTCTCTGGTTTAACAGAATAAAAATTAAAAATTTCAAAATTTTCACCAAATTTCCATTTTTTTCACAAATAAAAGCAAAAATGATCGAACTACATTTACCACTAACATGAAGCCCAATATGTCACAAAAAAACATTCTCAGAATCGCTAGGATCCGTTGAAGCGTTCCTGAGTTATTACCTCATAAAGGGACACTGGTCAGAATTGCAAACAATGGCAAGGTCTTTAAGGTCAAAATAGGCTTGGTCATGAAGGGGTTAAGGGATATTATTACTGCAGTGATGTATTTATTTTATTTTTGAGGATACTGTTTTAAATGGGGAGGCGGTCCTATTACTGTGCAGAGCGACACTGTCGCCTTTTTTTCCTCGTCTGGTGTAGTTTAGAATTTAGGAAAAAAAATAAGTAATGTGTTCTGCAAGCGGTGGTCTAGATAACTGTGTTATTTCCTGCATAGACGAGCCCTGACTAGAAGAAGTGACGGTGGTCTTTGCTGGATGAAGATTAAAAGCGAAGATGAAGGACTTCACCTAGATACGTCACAGGTGAGTCAGTGTGTTACCTGTTCACTGACACTATACACTGTGTACTGTATACACTGTGTTTAATGTCACCAGTGATCACTGTATTACTTTTACACTATACACAGTGCTCTTGTATATAATGTCACCGGTGATCAATGTATTACCTGTTCACTGACACTATATACAGAGCTCCTGTGTATAATCTCACCAGTGATCACTGTATTACCTGTACACAGACACTGCATAATAAGTACAGATCTCCTGAGTATAATGGCACTGATGGTGATATTAGTATTGGTTGGGAGAGGGAGGTGGTAATTTTCCACCACATATGGGATATCATCGTACCCTAAGAAAAATCGCACAACTAATTTTTGGGTCCATTTTCTCCTGTACCCTTGTGTAAATAAAAAAACTTCAGGCTAATACAACATTTTTGTGGGAAATTTGTGATGTTTTCATTTTTTTACGGCTCAACGTTATAAAATTCTGTGAAGCATCTGCAGGTTCAAGGTACTCACCACATATCTAGATAAATTCCTCGTGGGGTATAGGTTCCAAAACAGTGTCACATGAGGGGGTTTCCATTGTTTAGGCACATCAGGGGTTCTGCATGCATGACATGACGTCCTCCATCTATTCCAGACAATTTTGCGTTCCAAAACTAAAATGGGGCTCCTTCCTTTCCAAACCCTGCTGTGCTCCCAAACAGTAGTTTTCTACCACATTTGAGGTATCGGCTTAGTCAGGAGAAAGGGTACAACAAAAACCTAAAGAAATAAAATGGACTGTAAGTTGGTATGTGCATGCAGCGTGTAGGCACATGTTCACAGTTTGCACTAAAAATTAGTGCAATAGTTCATGAAAAAAAATAGCAATAGTGCATGAAAATAATATAGGGTACTTTAGCTAACATAATTTTGATCAAACAAACATTACAGCCAACCCAACACATCAAGTTGTCCTAAATAGGGGAGGTCCTAACTTCTGTTATCAAAACCTTTCCATATGTCAAATGACATAATGTGAAAAAAGGGCTGAGAAGGACTGAGCGGCTAATGGACACACTTAGAGATTAGCTGGAATATAATAGATCTTCCGTAGCTCAGTTCCTTTTTGAAGGATAATTTTATCTATTCTATGTAACATCTAGCGCTATTTTAACTTTTGGGTTCCATGTTTGTGTGTTTTTATGCTGTGTTGTCTAATCATATTTGTTGTTTATTATATTATTGTAGTTCTGCTATTCCTACCATCAATTCCTATGATGCATATTCCCTCCTGGAAGACAAATCTAACATTTCTGCTATACTTCTCACGCAATTCATCTTATGGACCCTTGACAACAAGAAAAATCGGATGAAAAAATGTGTTTCATTATTTAATTGTTGTCATTGATAATATACTGTATATGTTTTTTACCTATATTTGTTTTATTTTGTTTTGCTATCTTTATAGTATTTTCAGTGATATTATCTTCTATACTATATTATTTTCTATTAAGATACCTTTTGCTGATGGCGTTTTTGCTTTGAACCTACATGTTTTGGCTGGTTGCTTCCGGCCTGAACTATTCAGCAAAGCCACTAAAAAGACTCAACGTCTCCAAAAATCCAATTGAAACAGCAAGCAAAAAGGCAGCAAAACTCACCTGCCCAGGTCTTAGAACAAATGCACTACAGGGTGCAGCCAGCCCATAAAGCAAGATGTTAGCTACACAGGTTCAAAATACTAGATAAACAGCCACTCACCACATACCCATTCAGGGAGGTGGTGACTGCCCAGTATACAATTGCGCTATGTGGGCCTTCATTGTGCAATTGTATACTGGGCAGTCACCCCCTCCCTGAATGGGTATGTGGTGAGTGGCTGTTTATCTAGTATTTTGCACCTGTGTAGCTAACATCTTGCTTTATGGGCTGGCTGCACCCTGTAGTGCATTTGCTCTAAGACCTGGGCAGGTGAGTTTTGCTGCCTTTTTGCTTGCTGTTTCAATTGCTTCCAGCCTGTTTCACTTCACCCAGATGCATTAGACCTGTGCGCTGCCATGCACCGGCATTCGGCTGGGCGTCAAGGTTGCTGTGGTGATCAGCCGGACGATGTCACATCCTCCCTTCGATTACGAGCGGCGCCGGCCGCCTATGTCAACTCTAGAAGTGGGGCATCACGGTCACATGCGCCGATTGGTGACGCCCACACCAAGGCGTCCAACATTGATTGGTATCGCCTACACGCCATGGTCCCAGCATTGTGATTTATTTGTATATGCAGCACATGGTTGCGGCAAATCTCCCTCTGCTGGAGCCGCCAGTTAGGCATTGACTATATAAGGAACCACTATTTTAATTAAACCACACCTCCTGACGAAGCCTGGTGGGCCAAACGAGTGTCTATTTGCCTCCTATATACGGGAATCATGGCCTCAGGTATATTTATGCCTTTGTTTAGGATTTAATCACCTAGTGTTAGGGCTGGCGGAACGCACCAAATAAATATAAATAATAGGTGCGCTCGCAGCCCGCGATCCTCCGTGCAGGCAGAGCCTGCTGCTAGTAAGATGGCACAATATGGCGGTATAAGCGAGCTCTGTTACACCACAGAGTCGCTGACATAGAGACGTAGAGAGATAGAGACTGTGTCCTGTTAACACCACATGAGTACACAGATAACTGCTGTGTGGATAGCAGTCCGTGGTCATGCAGTCAGCAACGCAAACAAGCAACTCCTCACCGGAGTAGCCGGTATTCTAAAGGCTATTTCAGCCAAGCTCTGAACACGTTCATACAAAACTCCTCACCGGAGGTGCCAGTATTCTAGGGGCTTATTTCAGCCGAGCCCTAACCGCATGCGGCATGATCACACACATAACACAATTGATACTAGCGCATGGCCGTGCGGCCATGCAACCCTTTTATAGCAGCAACTACAAGACCTTCCAGAAAAGGACCAATGAGAAACTGTTTCAGAACACAAGCAGTTTCAAGACCTTCCTGGCGGACCAATAGGAGTTGCTGCAGTACCTGAGCATGTGACCCCTGATCTCCAATGAGAGATCTTACCCTGGGCATGCTCAGAAGGGGAAACGCAGGACTTAGTCCCAAAGACGTCTGCTCGCTGCTGACCAGTACTGGCTACAACAGCAGAACCTGGAGAGGCAGCAGTAATCCTCTGCACAGTATTAGACTGGGCAAGACGCTGGGACCGACATCTCTGCTGAGCAGAGTCCACTGCGGCCGGAGACAGATGGGAGACCGCTGCGGGGATGGTTCGACATTCCCCTTGTGCAGAAGCGGGAACTCGAACCCTAACATTACCCCCCCATCCTATGGCCCCCCTTCTTTGGGCCTAGCTATCGTTCAAAGGCAGCGATGAGCTGCGGAGCATGAGTATGCTCAGCAGGCTCCCAGGACCTATCCTCAGGCTCATAACCCCTCCAACCCACCCCAAAAAATTTTTTGCCCCGTATCACCTTGCACCCTACAATGGCGTTCACCTCGTGATCGTCTGTAGACGAACCCAACGTCCTGGCAGATGACTCAGGCAACCCGGAGATGACCACGGGTTTTAGGAGGGACACATGGAATGTGTCGGAGATACAAGGCGAGGTGGAAGGGCTAAGCGGTAAACCACAGGGTCCACCTACTCGAGGACCTTGAAGGGACCCAAAAAGCGGGGTGCCAACTTAGTGGACTCCACCCGCAGCCTGATGTTTCGAGCGGAGAGCCACACTGTTATGTTTTGGTAGCTGAGGAGAGCAGGCAAAAACGGCAATACACCAGAGAGGTTGGAATCTACTGGATTGCAGTACCCTGACTAACCACCACAACTAAAGGCAGCCGTGGAGCGTTCCTACGTTGGTCCTAGATGCCTCGTCACAGCCTGAGAGGCTAACTACACCTAAAGATAGAAAGAGGAAAGCTATCTGCCCCGGAGCAGATCCCCAAAGAACATAGGAAGCCCCAAACATGTAATGGCGGTTAGACAAGAGGAAATACAGACACAGACAGAAAATAGTATAGCAAACGTTGGGGCCCAATCTGCCTAGACAGAAACGAAAAGGAAGGAAACTTACTGCAATCCAAAAAACCCTAAAAAAAGCCAACGCTACTAATTGCAAAAACACCTGAGATCACACGACCTCTACCACCTAAATTAGTTCTCTGGTGTAACAAAACTCAGCCGCAGCCACTGAAAAAACTGGAAAAGGCAAATGAACAAACAACAATGGCTCCAGAGGAACTGAGAGGGGACCAAGCCCCCCAGGGAGGGGAACCTGGCCAACCTCACAGAAATGCAGAGAAAAATGCAAATGGCAAGCACAAAAAAACAGAAAATATCCTATCTGAGAGCAGAAGAGGCAAGACTCAGCAAGCTTCCAAGTGAACCAGGAAACAACGTTAAGACAGGAACAATTGATCACCGGCAACCATGATGGGGGGAAACCTCCCTTATATCCAGCCAGTCAGTAATTCCTGATGGCCAATCCTCATTGAATGGTTCAGTACTGTTTGTAACCACCAGAGGGAGCTTCTGCTCAGAATTCATTTCTAAAACATTCATAACACACACTAGGTCGCCAGGAGCAAATGTCGGAGCGGGACGCCGATGAGCATCGGCAGAAGACCTCATCCTCTCCTTGGAAGCCTGAATGGCATCCTGGGTGCGGTCCCAAATGTCCCGTGCCTCCACAGCCCAGTCTGCCACCCTGGAGTCGGCGGAAGACACAGGCATGGGCACCGGTACCCGCGGATGCTGGCCATAATTTAAGAGGAATGGGGTCTGTCCGGTGGAGTCAGCCACAGCATTGTTTAGCGCGAACTCCGCCAACGGGAGCAAGGAAGCCCAGTCATCCTGCCTGGCAGAGACAAAATGTCGCAAGTATGTGACCAAGGTCTGGTTGGCCCTCTCTACCAACCCATTCGTCTCGGGATGATATGCAGAGGAGAAATTTAACTCAATGCAGAGTAGATGACACAGCTCTCTCCAGAACCGAGATGCAAATTGGGGACCTCGATCGCTGACAATCTTGTCTGGCATACCATGTAGATGGAAGATGTGTCTAATAAATAATGCTGCCAAAGCCCGTGATCACCTAAATGATGGTGCAACCCTGAGACTTGGGTAAACCCACCACAAAGTCCATCCCGACCATCTCCCAGGGCCTGTCTGCCACCGGCAAAGGGAAAAGTAACCCAGCTGGCCGTTGTCGAGGGGACTTGTTCTTGGCGCAGGAGACACACGCCTGAACATATTCCCTGACGTCACGGACCATATGTGGCCACCGTATGTCCTCGCCAATAACTCAGTTGTCCTCTTTGCCCCAAAGTGTCCACCCACCCTGGACGAGTGTGCCCAAGAGAGTATCTCTGGTTGCAAATTAGTGGGCACAAAAGTCTTGCCCGGAGGCACAGACTCTAGCGAAACTGGGGCTACCATTCTTAGGCTCTCCTCGGGGACAATAAGCCGAAGCTCCTCATTCTCCTCCTCTGATGACACTAGGAGCGAGATACGGCGTCTGCCCGAATATTCTTCTCACCGGAGAGAAGAATAGGGACTATCTGGCCTGGCGAGAATTTAGCCGCTGAGCCGATTGCAGATACACCAAGTTTTTGTGGTCAGTAAAGACTTGGAAGGGAAAACGAGCCCCCTCCAGAAGATGTCTCCACTCAGAGAAGGCCAACTTCATAGCCAGCAACTCCCTGTCCCCGATGGAATAATTTCTCTCTGCTGGTGTAAAGGTTTTAGAAAAGAAGCAGGGATGCTTCCGACCTTGAGCATCCTTTTGATAAAGGACTGCTCCAGCACCAACAGAAGAGGCGTCCACCTCTAAAATAAACGGCTTATCAACTTCAGGGCGATGTAATATGGGAGAACTGGAAAAATGCGACTTGATGGAAGAGAACGCCTTGGAGACCTCCTCAGACCACAATTTGGGATTTGCTCCCTTCTTGGTGAGGACTACCAAGGGAGCTACCAAAGTCGAGAAATGGGGAATGAACTGGCGATAATAATTAATGAACCCCATAAAGCGCTGCACCGCTTTAAGAGAATGGGGTTCTTGCCAGTCCATTACAGCCTGTAGTTTGGCAGGATCCATAGCCAATCCCTGGGCGAGATGATATAGCCCAGGAAAGGTAAAGACCCCTGCTCAAACATGCATTTCTCCAGCTTGGCATAGAGGGAGTTTGCCCGTAAGAGGTCGAAGACTCTGTTGACATCCCTCCTGTGAGAGTCTATATCTGGTGAAAAGATGAGAATATCATCCAGATAGACTACTACAGAGGTGGAGTGCATATCCCGGAAGATGTCATTGACAAAGTCTTGGAAAACAGCGGGAGCATTACAAAGCCTGAAGGGCATCACCAAGTATTCTTAATGCCCATCCCTGGTATTAAAAGCTGTCTTCCACTCGTCCCCTTCACGGATGCGAATCAGGTTATAGGCACCACGTAGATCTAGCTTAGTAAATACCTTTGCTCCCCGGAGCCTATCAAAGAGCTCAGAGATTAGGGGCAACGGGTACTTATTCTTAACGGTGATGGCGTTAAGACCCCTGTAGGCAATACATGGACGTAATTCTCCGTTCTTCTTCTGCACGAAGAAGAACCCCGCCCCTGCTGGTGACACTGACTTCCTAATGAACCCTCTTGCCAGATTCTCCTGAATATACTGGGACATGGCCTCCGTCTCAGGAAGAGAGAGGGGATAGACTCTTCCTCGAGGAGGTTCTGCTCCAGGCAAGAGATCAATAGGACAGTCGTAGGGGCGATGAGGCGGAAGAGTCTCCGCCGCCTTCTTGGAGAAAACGTCTGCGTATGACCAATAACACTGGGGAAGAGGAGTAAGGTCTACGGATATCTCTGTGGTGGTGACTTGAACGCACTCCCTGACACACCTGCCTCTACATGAATCACCCCAACCCAGTATCCAGAGGACCACTCAATATGGGGAGAGTGGTGACGAACCAAGGTATTCCCAGCAAAACCTCGTCTATTCCCTCGGGAAGGACAAGAAAGGAAATACTCTCCTGATGTGAAGGGGACATAGATAAAGTGAGAGGGATAGTCTGGTGGGTGATTTATGAGGGCAGAGTCGATCTATTCACTACTCGCACAGTCACCGATTTGGCGAGCATCACCTGAGGTATAGCGTGGCGGAGAGCAAAGGGAGAGGACATGAAATTCCCCTCGGCTCCAGAATCCACACAAAGCTCGACGGTGAGAGTGGATGGACCTACAGTAATTGTCCCTTTGAAGGACAACTTGGTGAAAAATGCCGCTGTGTCTAGTGAACCTCCTCCCAGGGTAACTAGACGCGACCGTTTTCCCGACCGCTGTGGACATTTGTTGGCATAATGTCCTAACTGCTGGCAGATGTTACAAACCACGGGTACTCGAGCGGCCCGGGACTTAGGTCCCGCTCGAGAAACCTCCATGGCCTCATGGGAGTTGGATGCCTGACTGAAAGATGCTAGAGGTCTGGTGAAGGTGGGGGCCAGCCGGAACCTCTGCCTACACTGGGACCGCTCCAACCTCCGCTCGTGAAAACGGAGGTCGATGCGGGTAGATATGGCGATAATCTTCTCAGTGTGGCGGGAATCTCCCTGGTAGCCAAGGCGTCTTTCACATGGCCTGCCAGTCCTTTCCAAAACACGGGACTGAGGACTTTATCTGGCCAGTCTAACTCCAAGGCCAGAGTCCGAAATTGGACAGCAAAATATCTGACCAAGGACGAACCCTATGAATTACCAGCAGTTGGAGCGCCGTATCGTGGGTGACCTGAGGTCCCAGAAAGACCTTTTTTAGAGCCTCCAGAAAACGAGGAGCACTCCGCACCGCACGGTCGTCACGCTCCCACAGCGGCGTGGCCCACTCCAACTCTCTGCCCGATAGGAGAGATATTATAAAACCCACTTGTGCCCAATCCGTGGGGAAACGTGCAGCCGAAGCTTGAGCTGTATAGAGCACTCACTCACGAATCCCCGACATTGCTTGCTGTCACCAGCAAACTTGTCTGGAAGTGGGAGGTGGGATAATGTAGGGGCAAAGGTGGCAGTGGACAAACTGACTTCAGCTACGCTAGCAGCCTGAACAGCGACTGCGGTAACATCCACAGCTGAGGTTGTGCGCTCAAGGGCCGCCAACCTATCCTCCAGCTGCTGGATGTTCCGCTGTAGACGCTGGTCGTCCGCCATTTTACTAGCCAGACCCTGTTGCTAGTATTATGTTAGGGCTGGAGGAACGCACCAAATAAATATAAATAATAGGTGCGTTCACAACCCAGGGTCCACTGTGCAGGCAGAGCCTGCTGCTAGTAAGATGGCACAATATGGCGGTATAAGCGAGCTCTATTACTTCACAGAGTCGCAGACATAAACGTTGTGGCACTATATGGCGGTATGAATGAACTCTGTTACACCACAGAGTCGCTGACATAGAGACATAGAGATAGAGACTGTGTCCTGTTAACACCACAGGGGTACACAGATAACTGCTGTGCGGATAGCAGTCCGTGGTCATGCAGTCAGCAACGCAAACAAGCAACTCCTCACCGGAGTAGCCGGTATTTTAGAGGCTATTTCAGCCAAGCCCTGAACACATTCATACAAAACTCCTTACCGGAGGTGCCGTATTCTAGGGGCTTATTTCAGCCGAGCCCTAACCGCATGCGTGCATGATCATACTGGCGCAAAGCACATAACACAATTGATACTAGTGCGGCCATGCAACCCTTTTATAGCAGCAACTACAAGACCTTCCAGAAAAGGACCAATGAGAAACTGTTTCAGAACACAAGCAGTTTCAGGACCTTCCGGGCGGACCATTAGGAGTTGCTGCAGTACCTGAGCATGTGACCCCTGATCTCCAATGAGAGATCTTACCCTGGGCATGCTCAGAAGGGGAAACGCAGGACTTAGTCCCAAAGACGTCTGCTCGCCGCTGACCAGTACTGGCTACAACAGCAGAACCTGGAGAGGCAGCAGTAATCCTCTGCACAGTATTAGACTGGGCAAGACGCTGGGACCGATGTCTCTGCTGAGCAGAGTCCACTGCGGCCGGAGACGGATGGGAGTCCGCAGCAGGGATGGTTCGAGATTCCCCTTGTGCAGAAGCGGGAACTCGACCCCTAACACCTAGACAGCCTATTTAAGCTCACTGAGCAGGTTTGAATTGTATATATACTTCATCTTACATTCTATGGTGGACTTGTCTATTAGGCTGATGATTACTGTTGGGCCTTTGTTGATCTTCTGTTGGGTTAGGGGCTTTCCCTATCTGCTTATATATTAGATAATATCAGATTATTAATTACAGCCCTTTGTGTATTAGGACTTTATTTGACAACTATGACAGCCTTTTATGAATAAGGACCTTGGGATTTGTTATACAGTTTCTTTTTCTCCCAGTGTTCTCATTTTTTTCATGGCCCTTATATGAGGCAATGACTTTTCCGCTAAACCCCGCTGTTTCTATGTCTTTTTTACCAGTTCTCACGTAATTATACTGTACTACTACCTCTTTTTTTTGCACATATTTTTGTATGAGTACTGTTTATTAATAAAATATTACATTGTTAAATGTCTATTTGAATTTATATTTTTCTTTTTATTTAGTAATAATCCCTATATCTGATACTATGGGGGGGCTTACTTATGCTCACCGGATTAATAATTAAGGTGATTATTCTTATGGGTTTTTTATTAACTGGAATATATATTGGTGTGCATGCAGTGCGTGGGCGCATGTTCATACTGGCCATTGAACAGACAAAACCTAAGATAAAAGCAAAATAAGCAAATACCCTGAAGTAAATAATAATAAATAGCAATAGTGCATGAAAATAATGTAGGGTACTTTGTTAACATAATTTTGATTAAAAAAATCTAAAAGCCATATCACCACATCAAAGTGACCCTAATCGGGACGTACTAACCTCTAGTATTAAATTGCACAATAAATTTCACATTCTGGTTTCTCCTGTTTAACTGGGAAAATGCAAAATTTGGGGCTAAAGCAACATTTTTGTGGGAAAAAAGAAAAAAAGTATTTTAGTTTTTTTCTTCCACAATGCTTTAATTCCTGTTAAGTACCTGAAGGGTTAATAAACTTCTTGAATGTGGTTTTGAGCACCTTGAGGGTGCAGTTTTTGGAATTTTCTGTCTAAGGCCCCTCAAAAGAACTTCAAATGTGATGGGGCCCCTAAAAACATTTGGGTTTTTAAAATTTTGCTGGAAAAAAATTAGAAATTCTGTAAACGTTTAAACCCTTTTTATTCCCAAAAAAAAAACTTGTTTTAAAAATGTGCGATGTAAAATAGACTGTGGAAATGTTTTATTAAAAAATTTGTGTGATTAGTATCTGGTTTAAGGGATAAAATTAAAGCTTTAAAAATTTTTAAAAATTTTAAATTTGACTATGTGACTTAAATTTTCATAAAAATAATGTACAATGAAACAAAAAAAAGTTGCATTTATGGGCCCTTTTTAAAATTTTAGGGAATAAAAATTGATAATACAAAAAAAAAGGGATGTTAGTGTTAGCCCCCTGGCTTGGTGCCACTGTTCCCCGGGGTGCATAAAGGTAAACCCAAAACCGCTAATCATTCACACTCCCATTTTCCCGGTGCCCCCGAGGGGCCCTTGGAGCGACAGTAGAGAGATTTGGAAACGTCTAGTGGAGTTAGTAGTCGTTGTTTTCCTCAGAAAAGGAAATTTCTAGATCAGTTTAGCCGGGGCTGAGACGGGCGTTGTTTCTCAGACGAGTGAGAGGGAAGAAGTAGAGAAGATTTTTTGAAGCCCGAAACTTCACAAAACTCAGTTATATCATGGGTCCGAATAGTGGGACGGTTGCCACTTAGTTGGTCAAAATTGGTTATGAGTATTCTTTAGCGTTTCTTAAGTAAGGTGCCCACGCTTGGGAGCGGGGTTAAAACAAAGAAGCTGACCTATGTGGTGGTGCTTATGTTAAAGGTGTGGTAGGAGACAGGCAAAGTGGAAAAGGGGAAAAAGGAAAAGGAGTGCAGGGTGAAGATTGATAGTTTCCCCTCTGCCTACCCGGGCACCGGGTCCGGGGTTATAGCTTCTTAGGACAAAAAAAAAACCGGGAGACCCTGTGGGGACTATAGGTCGCCCGGGGCCACACTATTACGTAAAACGGGGTCGGAAGAACAGGGGTTGGCCTGTCAGCCTATAGAGACTTAGTTCTGTCACAAGAAGGCCACCCCAAGGTCAGG
>JARQOD010000004.1:336535638-336552100 GCA_033576555.1 Oophaga sylvatica | reverse complement strand
GGGGAACCCGATTATTAAATAAAAGGACTTTAAAAAAAAAAAACGTTTAAAAAAACGGCCACCGGGCCCCCCGGGGTGGTCCCCACTGGGGGGCCCAAAAGGAAAAAAAAAAAAAAAAGAAAAAAAAAATATTTTAAATTGAGGGAAAAAGGGAAAAAGTATTAAAAGGGGCCCCAAAACACCGGGGACTGGGGGGGCTTTTTACCCTATGTGCCCGATTTTCCCCCATTCCCCCCCCAAATTTTGCCAAACACTTATTCTTACTACCGGGGGAAAAAGGTAGATCCAAACGTTACAAACCCCCCCCCCACCCAAAAAAGGTTTTTAAAAAAAAAAAAAGGGGTTTTTGGGTTTTAATTTGGAAAAAACCGAAAATAATTGGGAAACAGAATTTCTGTTTTCCTGAAGTTTCTGTAGTTTAAAAAATCCAGGGGGAAAACGGATTAACACTAAGGAAGAAAATTTAAACCCAAAACCCAAAGGGTTTTAATACCAAGGTTGGTACCTTGTTTCACATGTCCAAAAGTTTTCTTTTTTGGGGTTTTCAGATACATTCGATTGTTTTTGTACATTGATTTTTCAAAAGCTGACCAGCCCCGTGTTTCCTTGGGGGAGTTGCCCTGTATGAAGTCAATGGGTGGAAAAACCTTTCAAACCCCTGTCCGAATAAAAAAAATTTTTTTTTTTTTTTTTATTTTCTGTCCTTTTTAAAAAAAACCCAAAAAAAAATTTTTTTTCAATTTTTTTATTTTTTTTTTTAAAAAACCCCCCTGGAAAACCCTTAAAAAAATTTTGATTAAAAATTAAAAAAATTTAATAAAGTTTCCCGCTTTTTGGAAATTTACAAATTTTTTTTTGCCCTTTTTTTGGAATTGTTTATTTTTTTTTGTGCTTATTGCGAGGGGTTTTAAAAGGAAAAAAACCCGGGTTACCTTCTCTCAAAAATTCCAATGCTTTTATGCCCCTGTTATTGGAATTTTGCAATTTCCTTTTTTTTGAACATAAATTAACCAAATTTTTAAAAAACCCCAGGAAAAGTTAAAATTTTAAAAAAATTTTTAAAATAAACTGCAGTTTCTTTTTTTTAAAAGTTTTTTTTTTTCTTTTTTCTGGAAGAAAACCTTTTTTTTTAAATTCTTTGACTTTCCTTTATTTTCTTTTCTTAAATTTTGAAAGTTATTTTTTACCCCCCATTTTAAAAACCAGAGTTTCAGAATTTTTTTCCCTTAAAGGTCAAAAATTTTAAAATTTTTTTTTTTAAAAATTTTAGGAAAACCATTGGCGTCGCCAATGGGAATTTTCGAAAATTAAAATTCTAGTAAAATTGTGGGCAAAAAAGGTTTCAAAGCCTATGTAATTTGGCTTTTGAAAATTTTTCTTTTTTTGAGTTTTTTCGTTTGGCCCCGGGGGGGTTGTTCTTAAAATTTTTTAAACCCCAAAAACCTTAAAAGTTGTTAAATTTAAAAGGAAATTTTTATCTAATTTGTAATGATTTAAGTTTTAAAAACCGGGGGATTTAAAAATTTGTGTTTTTTTAAAAAAAAATTAAATTTTCTGGGTTTGGGTTTTTTTGGCCTTGGAGTTCTTTAAAAAACCCTCTGAAGAAATTGGTAAATGAAGGGGCCCTTTTTTTTTTTTAAAAACACAAAATTTCGTTTTCCCCAATCTTTGGGGCAAAATTTTCTTTTTTTCTTGTAAAAATTTGACGGAAACACAATTAAAAATCATCAACCCGGGCTTTGTTTTTCCCCCACAGTTTATGGTTGCTTTCCCCAGTTTTAAAAAGGGAAGGGGTTTTGTTTCCCCTTTTGAATGGGACTGATCTGAAAAGGCGAAATTTGGGGGGTAATTGGGGGGTTGGGGAAGGGAAAAATTTGCCATTTAAAAGTTTCTTTTCCCGGGGGCCCCAAATTTTTCGCAAACGGGTCCAAAAGAATTTGGGTTCAAAATAAAAAAACCCCCCCGTATTTGGTAATTTAAAATTTTGGAGGGAAAAATTCCCCCCTTCCCCCTTTGAAAAAGGGGGGTCAGATAAAAAACTGATGAAACAAAACCCCAACCACCGAGGGGGGATAGATGAATTTACGGCGCCAAAGGGGAAGGTCCAAAAATTTAAAACCCCGGGCCCAAGGGGAAAAAAATATTGGGGGGCAGACTCCCCATCCAAAGTCGACGGGGGGGAAAGGACCATTGGGCCCCCCTGGATTAATTTAAATTCCAGGTGGTTTCCCGGGCCCCAAGGGTGTCCAAAAAAAATGCGTCTGGTTTTGAAATTTCCCCTTTTTCTTCCCTCCATAAAATGCTTTTTTGTTCTTGCAAGGGGTTTCAGTTTGTTTGTCTCCTTGTTCCCTTGAATTTTTTTCTTTTTGCCTGCCCTCGGTTTTCCCCCACAAATTTTTTTTTGCCAGTGTGTTCTTTTTTTTAAAATTTTTTTTGGGAAAAAAAATTTTTTAATTTTTTTAAAAATTTTTAAAATTTTCTGGGGTTTTTTCTTTTCCTATTCTCCCTTTTTTTTTTTCCCACCACCCCCCCCCTTTTTTCCCCTTTTTTTGGTTTATTTGGAGTAGTTTTTTTTCTCCTTGTTGTTATTTCTTCGGATTAAAATACCTTTAGAAACCTTATTGGGGGAAAAAAATAAATTTTTGGGGAAAAAAAAAAGAAAGGTGTTCCACCCCCTTTTTTGGGGAACCTAGGGGCCCCCCATTGAGGGGGCATACGACTGCCCCCCCTTTTCTGCTATTTACAAATTGGTTCCTTCAAAAATTGAAATGTTATAAAATTTGCTAAAATAAAGAACCATTTCCCACTTAAGGCCGGGTTCACACATGCGAGAAATCGCCGATTCTCTGCGAGTCCCGCACAACACCCGACACTGCCGCGGGCACTCGGACCAGCGTGGGTTGCAAGAAATACATATGCCGCAAGCCCGGGCCCTAGTCCCGGGGCGGCAGTGCTGGGTTTCATGTAGAGACTCGCACGAAAATCGTGCGAATTTCTCGCATGGTCCCCCGGCCAAAATAGTTAACTCTGTTATTTTCATTTTAGGGCAGGTACATTTTTAAAAATCCCTTTTAAAAAACTAAAAAAACCCGATAAAAAAGCTATTTGTGCCAAAAAAAATCATTTTTTTCGGACGTCTCCCAAATTACCTCTCCATTTACTTTAATTTGGGACACTTAATAATTCTCTTTTTTACAAAATATCTGAGTTGCAGTACACTTAAGAGTAGTGCAGATTGGGATCCATTACTCAATAATCTATTTATATAATCGTCTTATCCTGTCTGTCTGTCTGTCCCAGGAAATCCCGCGTCGCTGATTGTTCCGGCTGTGGCCAATCAGCAACGCAGGGCTAACTCTGCCCATGTGGTCATGTGACTCACCAACTGCTCATGATGTACTGAACATGTTTTTGTCAGTTACACTGTCTGATGTACTTCTGTCACGTTTACTGAACACTGTAATACACAGTGACATGAGGTGATACACAGGTGACATGAGGTAATACATAATAACATAAGGTAATACACAGTAAAATGAGGTAATATACAGTAACATGAGTAATACACAGTAATATGAGGTAATACACAGTAATATGAGGTAATACACAGTGGTAATATGAGGTAATATACGGTAACATGAGGTAATACACAGTTATATGAGGTAATACACAGTAACATGAGGTAATACACAGTAACAGAGGTAATACACAGGTAACATGAGGTAATACACAGGTAACATGAGGTAATATACAGTAACATGGGGTAATAACAGTAACATGTGGAAAATATACAGTAACATGAGGTAATACAAAGCAAAATGAGGTAATATACATAACATGAGGTAATACACAGTAATATGAGATATTACACAGGTAACATGAGGTAATATGAGGTAATATACGGTAACATTTAAATACAGTTAAATATTCATGTAATAGTTTATAATATTTTGATGATCTGTTTAATAATTTTGTTCAGTTGTATTAAGTTCTATGAGCAATAACATTTAATGATAATGTATATATTTTACTGGTATTACTAGCACTTTTCTAAAACATTGGCTTACAGCAAAGGGAGAGTATTTACTTGGCATGCATTGAGCCTATATATTCAGGCATCTCCTAACTGATTTTTTTGTAGCTCCCCTCGCTGTTTATTGGCACTACTAGCACTTTATTAAAACATTTGTGCACAGCAAAGGGAGAGGTGTTAACTGGGCATGCATTGTGCTTAGATATTTAGGCATATAATACCATATTGATTTTTCTGTAGCTCCCTTCGTTGTTTTTCTTGCCTTTTTGCATCTATGTCATGTTTTACGATCTCTGACCTCATTATATCCAGTGGTGGGTGGCGATGTTTATTGGTATTACTAGCACTTTTCTATAACATTGGCTCACAGCAAAGGGAGAGGTATTTACTTGGCATGCATTGTGCCTATATACTCAGGCATCACCTAACTAATTTTTTTGTAGCTCCCTTTGTTGTTTATTGGCACTACTAGCACTTTATTAAACATTTGCGCATAGCAAAGAGAGAGGTGTTAACTGGGCATGCATTGTGCTTAGATATTTAGGCATATATACCTATTGATTTTTCTTTAGCTCCCCTTGTTGTTTTTCTTGCTTTTTCATCTTTTCCCTCCATTTGGATGAGCCATCCATGATACTTAATATTGGTTACATGGGCAATTTGTCTTATAAAACTATTATTCTTATAAACAATTTTTTCTGTGCCCACTAATCTCATTGTGGGATGGTTTGGCTCGGTCTGGATATATGTGGGGTCCTATATACTGTGATTTGCAATGCATTTGATGTAATTTCTGCTGCCACCTGTGTTATATGTCCTTTATGACTTTTATGTACAAATACACATTGTTATTAAATAAAAGGTTTTGTATTTTCAGTAACCTATACGCTCCTTTTTTCTCCTGGTTTATATGCTTGTTCGGAGCAGGTATTTGCTCTTTGCTTTTCTCATGCTGACTATCATGGGTGTGTAATCACCCTCTGGTCGAATATGCAACTAGGTTGTGTGTTAGCATTAATATACAGTAACATGTGGTAATATACAGTAACATGAGGTAATACACAGCAAAATGAGGTAATATACAGTAACATGAGGTAATACACAGTAATATGAGATATTACACAGGTAACATGAGGTAATATGAGGTAATATACGGTAACATTTAAATACAGTTAAATATTCATGTAATAGTTTATATATTTTGATGATCTGTTTAATAATTTTGTTCAGTTGTATTAAGTTCTATGAGCAATAACATTTAATGATAATGTATATATTTTACCCAAAAAATCCTGTGTATTCATTGCAATATTCTTAAATCTTCATAAATAAACTACATACATATTCTAGAATACCCGATGCGTTAGAATCGGGCCACCATCTAGTCTAAAAGAATTAGAGAACATATTTAGTATTCCGACTCACTAAAGGAAATACTCTGATACTCCTGTTTTTTTTTTTTTTTTTGGGGTTTATTTTCACCTGCCTGGGTGGTTGTAGAAGGTAAAAGGAATGGGATGTAAGGCATTTAAGATAATGGGTAGAAAAATGTAATTATGTATTTTTACATTTGCTTTGTATTGTAACTTTGCTATTTTGAATAAAAAACAAAAAAATCAAGTAGCGAGCTCCCAAGTATGTGACGGATAACAAGAAGTTGATTTAAAATGTAATCTAAGCTTGGAATGTCTTATGTAATGTTTCAGCCAGGATTAAATTAAGAATTAGAGTGAGATATTTGTTGAGTGTTTTTACATGGTTGTTAATAAGTTCAATGTTTACAAATATACAGAAAGATTTTGGTTATTTTGTTATTTATCTTAATGAACGTAACAAGATTCAATCGAGTGTCTTCACAGTGACTAATGGAAAACCTTGATTGACTTGTTTGCAAACAAACACAATAAAGAAGATTTGGTTTGCTTCACGCTAAATAGAAAGCTTTGTTGAGAAATTCCTCAGTAGAGACAGATAAAATAAATATACCACCGATACAGAGTAGAAGACATAACCGTAAAGGGGCTTTTAGGTTTGTTAGAAAAAGGTTAATGATGATAATGAGCACCGCATTTGTCAGCCCGTCTATAAAGCAGGTTTTTACATCTTGGAGACCACAGCTTGGGGACAACACTTTTTTGGTTTCATGCTTATGCCTCGGACAAATCACATGTTGTATTTTTTTACATGCAGGTCTGTATTAGGCTGTATTTTAATATCCATATTGAGGCCTCAAGACTTAGACCCACCATGGTTCTACATAACGCCATGTATATCAGTCGTGTTACACTAGTTTACAAATTCTTCAATGAAATCCAATAGAACGTTATGACTGAGAGATAAAAATCTTTCTATCACGCTTGATCTATAAAAGTTAATCACTGCATCTTATTAAAGCTAATATATAAAGCTCTCACTAACCCAAATCCCACTGAGAAAACCTGGTACAAAGCTTGCACGTAGAAGCATCACAAAATGGTTTAAAGTTAGATAGCATGCATACGGCAGCTCGGGATCTCTTCTCAGTTTCAATAAGAAAATATGAAAAGACAACATGGACCTATGTGATGAAGACCCACCTTGAAATAAAGGCTAAAACCACTTTGACTCAGTTTATTTCTACGTAAAGCATCTCTTAAAAGACATTTCCATTGCTTTAGAATGTTCCTCAAGAAACATAAGTATCCATCTGGGATCTAGTAAAATGTATGATCCTTGTCTCCCATCTCCCCCTCCCGTCACCTCTTCCTTTCCATTGTCTCTCTCCCCTTGTTCTCCGTTTCAATTTTCATTTCAATCTCAGATGTGCCTGACTTATTTTTTTCACCCCGAAAGCTATAACAAGCGAATCATATTCAAATAGGAATTGAGTCACAGTATAAAAAGGGCATGTTTGTGTGCAGAGTAATATCTATTTACAGTCTCCCAGCTGCTGACATTTATACCGTACCTATCGCTCATTTTCTTCTTCCCCAGCTTATATTTTACTGAATACACCACTGATTCCTGAAAGGAAGTCATCAGATTCCCTCGGCTGCAGGAGGATTCATTGAAGTAAACTTTCTTTGAAAGTAAACATATTGTATAGAAATAGTGACATTCTGAGAACTGATGTGATGGGTGGAATAAACCTTTATGTTACCAGAGGAAATAATGACCTCCAACTGGTATCAGTGCATAAGACAAATTTTGGCAATGTCAATGGTAATAAATACTATTTTTATATTTCTATTTTCAGAAATTAGAAAAAAAAAACATTAGTCATATACAAATAACCTTTGCGAGGCACACAAGTGGCTGCTAGTTGTAGGAAAATATATAATACGGTATATTATATCATGAGCGACCAATAGTAGAATGACAAAACCTAAGTTAGAAACAAAATTAGCTTATACCCTGCTGTAAGTAAATAGTAATAGTAAACCACACATACATACAATAAATCCACTGTGCTACAAAGTTGGCTATAATACACCTTAACTTAACTGCTCAAATGGAAACTAAAAAAGAGCAAATTACTTGAAAACTGTATACCATTTACAGAAAAGTGATATTGACTTAATTAGCTGTGTTTGCTCAGTCAGTAAACCATAGATAGCAGCATATTATAAACATACATCACATATGTAAGTCAGTATCACTTTTCTGTATGTATATATACAGTACAGACCAAAAATTTGGACACCTTCTCATTCAAAGATTTTTCTGTATTTTCATGACTATGAAAATTGTACGTTCACACTGAAGGCATCAAAACTATGAATTAACACATGTGGAATTATATACTAAACAAAAAAGTGTGAAACAACTGAAAATATGTCTTATATTCTAGGTTCTTCAAAGTAGCCACCTTTTGCTTTGATTACTGCTTTGCACACTCTTGGCATTCTCTTGATGAGCTTCAAGAGGTAGTCACCGGAAATGGTCTTCCAACAGTCTTGAAGGAGTTCCCAGAGGTGCTTAGCACTTGTTGGCCCTTTTGCCTTCACTCTGCGGTCCAGCTCACCCCAAACCATCTTGATTGGGTTCAGGTCTTTTGACTGTGGAGGCCAGGTCATCTGGCGTAGCACCCCATCACTCTCCTGTTGGTCAAATAGCCCTTACACAGCCTGGAGGTTTGTTTGGGATCATTGTCCTGTTGAAAAATAAATGATGGTCCAACTAAACGCAAACCGGATGGAATAGCATGCTGCTGCAAGATGCTGTGGTAGCCATGCTGGTTCAGTATGCCTTCAATTTTGAATAAAATTGAAAATACACTTTTGGTCTGTACTGTATATATATATATATATATACACACACCACTAGCTGAAGAGCCCGGCGTTGCCCGGGCATAGTAACTAACTGTGGTTAGTTATAACAAATTATAATGATTATATTGCACATAAAAACATTTCACATTTTTCTGCCCACTTACATGCAGCGAGTTAACTCATAGCGTAGTACCGGTTATTACCACTAGATGTCATTAGTGTTCCCATTCGTCCTGTTTCAGGTTTCAGGAACATTTCCCCTTTAATTGAGCAATGTGTTCTGGTTAAGAACTGCCCCCTTAGCTTCCCTGGGAAATCTAGTCACGCAGACATATTCTCTCAGGCTTTCTGAAGAGATTCACGTGTGTCTTGCTCTCTGTAAATCACTGCTTCTGTCAAGCAGATTCCGGTGAGCGTTTAACACAGTTATGTGTTAGCCATAATTCAGCCCCGTGACATGTGCAACGTATTTCAGCTTGTTGTAATGTCTTTGCACTGCATGTAATTAGATGCATCCCTGTTCAGTGAGTGAATGCTGGCAGCTTAAGTTGTTTAGATAATGCCTGCTTCTGATCTAATAGCATCCTGTATTATCTGCCAGTATTGACATATTCCATCTTTTCTCTTATAGTTTTTTACCCGATCTCATCCACTATTGTGTTCACCAATTTCCTCCACTATATCATCTGTTATCATCTACTATTGTTGTTCACATCATCTCAATAAATATAGACTTAAGCACCCTTACAGTCTTTTACTGAGAGTGGATGAAGGGTTTAGCCGTATGCTGGAAGCCACACAGTCATACGTGGAAGAAGGCAGAACACACATCATATATTCAGCACTACAGATTTCCGCATAAATTAACTAAATGATTACTCAAGTATTGATAGTATTTTATTTTCAACTTGGTTGGAGAAATCCATCTGGTGTTGCAATCTTTTTTGTTGCACTAGCCTCATCATGATCATTCTGGGCTTAAATGACAGGTCACTGAACCTTCAGTGCTTCTTATTTTAAATACTGCACCTGCAAATATAATATTGTGGTCTTCAAAAAGAAAAAATTTGCTTCAACAAAACAGTGCTGGTGTATGCGCAATAGCATCTATCGGCAATCAATGCTCTCAATCTGCACATGCGCACCCACTGTGTTCCGAGGACCAGTGTGGGAACGTGCAGAAGAAAAAGAAATTGTCGCTGTTGAACATAGCAACGCTCTCGCCCTGGTACACGGAACACAACCGGCGCCATTTTGCTGAAGCAAATTTTTTTTAAACACAATATTAACCCCTTAACGACTGCTAGTACGACTTTTAACGGCAGCAGTTAAGAGGCCTTATTCCTCCTGCACCTCATGCTCCTTATTTTTACACAGCCTGCTTCTCACGCTCCTCCTTTATACACAGCATTTTTATGCAGCATAGGTTTTCTCCTTTATAGTCGCCTCCTCTGGCAGCACCTCACACTCCTCTTCCATATACAATTGGAAACACTTGATCCCAAGAGAAATTGCACTAATTGCAATAAAGCTTATTGTATACACAGCCTACTTCTTCTGCAGCACCACACAGTAACTTCCTGTTATGAGCACAATGGTGTAATCCATGAGGCTCCTCCCTTTCCTTTGACATCATGCCTCACTGGAGCAACTCCATTCTAGACACGATGGAGCTAGATGCAGTGTCAGACTGAAGAACATTGGGCCCACCAGAGGATATGATTCTGACGGCCCACCTTTGTCCCCCACTCAAGCAGCAGCAGCAAGATTTGCACTATGAACTATCCTGAAGGAGAAGGTAGGGCCCACCAGAGGATTCTCCGGTACTCTGTTGGGCAAGTCCAAGCCTGGCTAGATGTGGCCTGTGCCTGCCACGCACGGATACTCTGAAAGCAGCGGCCCTGATTGTAGCTCGCAGTGGCTGGGACGTCGCAGCCAGGGAGTTTTGCAGGGTGGCTTTTGAGGTGAATGTGTCTCCGCCCATGTGCACTAACAGCGTAGGCCGTGTGGACGGCGCTTTGTGTGTGGAGTGAGTGTGGCTATGCGGAGTGGGCAGAGCTCTGTGGAGTGGACGTGGCTTGATACATATACACACACACATATATACACTCAGCTTTATATATATATTTCAAGTTGCTTGCTCTTTTTTAATATACATTTGAGCAGTTAAGGGTATTATAGCCAACTTTGTAGCGCAGTGGATTTATTCTACAATATTGTACTGACTTATCCCAATATTGAAGGGTGAGCGTGGGTGGTATACATACATTCTGACCAAATAGTAACAGTGCATATAAATAACATAGGGTACTTAGTGCACACTGTGATCAAACAAACGTAAAACCCATCCCACCGCGACAAGGTATCCCCCAACACCTTGCAATGATCTTATCCTTTATTATCAAAACCTCACCTTGTATCAGATAACCTCAATGTAGATGGGGCAGAGCAGGATCGGGGTCTGACTGTTCAGAAACTTGGCCATGGGAAGCTATATAAATGAAATGCTTAGTTCAAAAAAGTTGGCCAGACCCCTGATTCTACAAAGTACAAGATAACTAAAGCAAAAGCAAATGAGCAGGAACATAAGTTGGTATACATACATGCAACATATAAGAGCATGTTCACACTGTGGCTATTTAACAGACAAAACACCATGTCGCGGTGGGATTTTGTTTACGCTTTTTTGATCGAAAACAGTGTTTACTAAGTACCCTACGATATTTATATATACGGTACTATTACTGTTTACTTCCTTTCTTACAGCACAGTATATGCTCATTTTGTTTCTATCTTAGTTTATGCCTTTTAAATGGCCACAGTGTGAAAATGCTCTTATACATTGCATTTATACCAAGTTAGGCTCTGGCTCATTTCTTTGGTTTTGCTATATGTTTTATATAGAAGAACAGTTGATAATAATGGTAAACCACCCACCTTCTGTAACCATGTGCAACCCAGCATCAGACAGTCTATAAACAATGAAGAAAATAAAAAATTAGCAGTCCAACCCAGCATCAGACAGTCTATAAACAATGAAGAAAATAAAAAATTAGCAGTCCATATTGCTGTAATCATGGCATTGAGGTCTATAAATGAGTCAACTTGGTCAGCTCTGCTTATTGGCCAGACTGATTGATTTTGGAGAAGCAAGACAGTTTTTGAGTAAAAGACTTTAAGTGTGAGTATGAGTGTTTGATTCAGGCAGCTATGGACAAATGGGGATGTAATGTCAGTCCACAGCAGAAGGAAGTAGAATCAAAAAGTTGGGGACAGGACCACTTGGTTTAAAACCCACCCATAATAGCTGGGTGATCTGTTAATACTTAGTGACAAGTATGGCTGAACTAAAGGGTATGCCACACTAAACAATATCGCTAACGGGATCGCTTAAAATCGTCACTATTTAGCGATCCCGTTAGCGATATTGTTCAGTGTGGCAGCTTCCAGCGACGAGCTTCCTGCTGTGATCTCGCTCGTCGCTGGAATCGTTCTGGACCCTATTTCATCGCTGGCGCTCCCGCTGGGTAAGTATCTTATCGCTGTGTGGCACCTTTTCTTAGCGATTTAGCGGTACTCTTGTACCGCTAAAGTCGTTAAGAAGATCGCTAACGGCGATAGCGTCGTTAACTATATCGCTAAATGTGACAGCATTTAGCGATATAAAACAATCCCGCTAGCGATCGCATTAGTATGCGTCGTTATTGTGATCGCTAGCGGGATTGTTTAGTGTGGGCAGTACCTTAACAATATAGTAGTAAGGCAAACTGAGAAAAGGAAGAGCGCACAATAGGTTTTAAATGTTAACACAACACATAAACCAACATGGATCTGCTCACCTGGTGGTGTTGCAACAAAGCAACATGTAACAAACACATATATCAGCTGCTGCAAGACACGAGTCCAAAGGACTTAGAGTAAGAACATATCCAGGTGAAGTGTCACTGGATGCGCTGATGATAATTGAATTCAACAAATATTTTCCTTAGAAACCTAGGCTTTTGTCCTGATGAAGAAGTCCTGCGTTGACCTCAAAACGCGTTGACTTTGTAAACATGTTAAAATAGAGTGTCTAAGGAAAATAATCGTTGAATTCAATTATCAGCAGCACATCCAGTGATACTTCATCCAGATATGTTCTTGGAACTAACAATGTTACTTGCATACAAATGTGAATTCAGAGCACTGGCTGCCCATACTGCATGGGACCTATTATACATATAGAAAAGCAGACTTACAAATCTAGGTATGAGTAATGTGTTCATAAAGCTGAGTCTAGATTTAAATTAAACTTGTATTATCTGTAAGGAAAAGCACCATATTGTGGCACACTAAAGATAATTACATGGATTTTAGACAAAGAGAAATTGTACTTTACAGACTTTGTATCTAGGCAGGTAAGATCATTTAAGAACTATTTTTAATCAAATAACTTCTCTTTTCACAATATGGACATCATTCCTGGCACTCAATGCCAGCCTCATGTGCTTCAATTGTTTTTAGCGATCATTCACACATAAATATAAAATATTAAGCATGAAATGAAAGCAGTAAATAGATGATACCATTCCATCAAGATAATTTCATTTATATTTATTTTTATAGCGCGCAAAGGAGGAAGACAGCAGAAGCTGAGTTATATTCTATTCATTTGTTTCTATACATTGTTAAGAATTTATTTTGTCAATTTAAATTCTGAGCTTTATACCGAGCTTTGTTTTGTGTATTTCGGCAGTTTGAGTTATTCTTATTAGCTCACACTGAGCAGTTAAACATGATAATATGTCTGCCACATTCTTTATTGCAGAACAATTTATAGGGTAAGCACAGTGGAAACATTGCTGTACTTTTAGTTAGTGAAACAGTGTCTGATGATTACAGATGATGAACTAGTCAATGATATTCAAATTCTACAATTAATCATTGCAGCTTTCAGCACATTACAACTAGGAATTTGCAAGTATCTCTGAAACACAACATAGAACTTTTACAAATAGCTTTGAATTTGGCCAATGTCCTTTTTTTTCTCTCTTTCTTTTTTTGTTCTTTTATTCTCTCTCCCTCTCAACTGTCCTTTCTTCCTGAAAAAAGTCTTCTTTCCTCTTACCCTTCCTCACTCAATACTCTTTCTCCACCCCTCTTTATTCCATCCTTCATTTACTCAGGGTATTCTTTCTAGCTTCCTAAATTCTTCCTCCTTTCCTCTTTTGCTAAATATATTATTACGATACTTTTTTTCTCTTTGTTCATGCTTCCTATATTTTTTCCTTCTACCCTTCCTGGTTCATTTTTTTCTCCCTGCTTTCGTTCTTTGCTTTTGTCCCTCCCCGATTTCATTTTAATCAATAAATGCCATGTACATCCAATGGCTTTGTTAATCTTCTCAATAAGAATCATAAAAACATTTTCATTATTAAGCAACATATTTTGTTACAATTTTTTTTGCAGGTTTTTAAAAGTTGGAAGTGGGTTTTTTGACAAACCAAGTTTTGAAACCCCCTGTTTTTTGCATTGAAGGGCCCCCCTTTTTTTTTAGGGGGAATTTTCCTTCCCCAAAAATTAAAAGATCAAGTCGTCTTCCCTGATCAAAAAAGTTTCAAACACCAAAAGGGGCACAAAGGGGCCTTTCAAGTAGGAACATTTGGGGTTTTCTGTAGGGGGGTTTTTTTTTTTTAGAAACCCCCATTGTTTTTCCCCCTGGTTTGTTTTCTCCTGTTATGTTCCGAATTTTTTTTAATTGGGTTTTTTAAAATTTTTTAAAAAATCAAAAATTAGTTGAGGGTTCCACCTTCTAATTGGTTCCACTATTCAAAACTTTTTGTGAAATTGTTGGTTTATTTTTTCGGGGTTTTCTTTTTTTTGGGGAAACCCCCCTTTTTTTTCAACCCCTTGGGGGACCCTTTTTTTTTTCCCCCCACATTTTTTTTAATTGGGGTTCCTTTAAAAAAAAATTTTCTTTTGTTGAGGTTTTCGAAAAACCTTTTTTCAAACCTTGAATTTTTAAAAGGGCCTTTTAAATTAAAATGTTCATTTTTCTGAATGGGTTTTTTTTTTTTGAGTCAACCCCCGTCCGTTTTTTCACCCCCGACCGACGGGCCCCACGTACCGAAATTTTTCCTAAATTTTTTTCCCCAAAAAAAACCCAAAACCCCAGTGCGGTTCCCTGAAACAATAATTTTGAAAATTGAAGAAAAAAACCTTTAAGTATAAATTTTTTTTTCAGTTACTTTTCTTAAAATTTTTTTTTTTTAAAAAAAAAACCCCCTTTTTTTTCAAAAAAATTTTTTTAGTCTCATTTTCCCCCTTTTTTTAAAAAAGGCAAATTTTCCCAAAAAAAATGGGGGGAAAAAAAAAAACCCCCTTATCATTTATAAAATCCCCATTGGGGAAAATTTTTTCGTGTTTTTGGGAACCCGGGGGCCAATAATTTAGTTTCCCTCCATGGCCTTGATCACAAACCCCATGTTATGAAAGGGGTTTTTTCATACAAAATATCCGGGGGGGTTTGACCCTTAATTCTTTTAACATGAGATAAAAGCTTTAAATTTACCTTAAGGGGTTTTAAAATTTTAAAAGGGGGAAAAGAAAACCCCCTTGGGGGGTTTTAAAATTGTTTAAAAAGTTTAGAATTAGTTTAACTTTTAGAAAAAAAAGGGAAAAAGGGGTTCCAGAGGCACAAGTCCAGGTAAACACGACCCCCAAAAAACCGGCTTAAAAACCCCAACCCTTTTAAAACATGTAAAAAAATTTACCGCCCCTTTGAAACAACAAATTGTTAAAAACTTCCCGGGGTTTTTTTTAAAAAGGGTCCCCAATTTTAAAAAGGGTAACCCAACTTTATGTTATTTTTATAATAAAAGGGGAAAAATTTTTTGGGTAGTTCCCTTTAATCCATAATTTTAAAACCCTAAACCCCCCCTTTTTTAAGGCCCCTGGGGGGCAAACTCAAATTACTTTCGCTTTTCCTTTTAAGTTTTAAAAAATTTTGGGTTTTTTCCCATACATTTTAAAACTTTTCCCCACCGTTTTTTAATTTGGGTTTTATTTTTTAAAAAAAAAAATTTTTGGGCCCTTGTTTCTTGGTTCAAACCTTTTAAAAACCAAAACCTTTAAAGGGGAAAGGTTGCCATGTTACCTTTGGAAAAACCAATTATTATAACTTTTTCTGTTTTTCAATCTAACCAAAAAAAAGGCAAAAGGAGGGTGGGGGGGGGGAAATGGGTTCTGGGGGCCCCCCCCCCCAAACCCCCCCCGTTTTTTCCCCCCCGGCTTCCTTTTTTTCCCCTTTTTAGGCTCGGCTCCATCCGGGGAAAATGGGGGTTTTTTTATTCCCCTTTTATAAATTCAAGTTTCCCCCCCGGACCCCAAACCTTTTTGAAAAACTACTTTTTAACCCCTGAAAATTCCCAGCATTTTTTAAAAGGGAAAAAAGGGGTTTTTTTTTCCCAAAATTTTGTTTTAAAGGGGCCCCGAAACATTTTTAAAAAAGGGGGTTTTTGCAATTCCCCCTTTTCCCCCCGAAACTAAAGGGGGGGGGCCAAGGGAAACCCAAAATTAAAATTTTTGGGCCTTTTTGTTGGGGGGTTGGCCCCCCCAAAAAGGGGGGTTAAAGGGTGTGGGGTGATGATCCCCAAAGGGGAAAAGGGTTTGGGGGGTTAAAAAAATTGATAAAAAGGGGGAAGGGTTTTTTATCCTTTTACCCTTCGGATTTTTTTTTCCAAAAGCCAAAAGGGGGAAACTTGCATCTTTTTTTGTTAAAAAATAAATTTTTTTAAAAAATGGTAAACAAAAAAAAAAAGGGGAAAAACAGTAACCCAATCCACAAATATGGAAAATTTAAAAAGAAAGGGTATTTAAAAAACCAAATTTCCCCCCTAAAACTAAATTTTATGGTTTTTACCCCTTTTAAAACCCCCCTGTTGGTTCCCCCAGAAACCCCAAAAAAAATTTATTTTCCAAACCCTGTTATTCACCCCAACTAATTCCCCTTACCCCCAAATGGCCAAAAACCCATCGTAAAAGGCAAATTTTAAAAAAGATTGAAACCCCCCCCCCAAACTTAAACTTTTTTTTTTTTTATTAAAGGGGGGGGGGGTTTTTTAATTTTTGGCATAAAAAAATGGGGCCCCGGTTTTATTTTTAACATTCCCTTTTTAAAGAAAATTTATTTTGAAAAACA
>JARQOD010000004.1:336510206-336535538 GCA_033576555.1 Oophaga sylvatica | reverse complement strand
TTTGTAAAAGTTTGGTAAAGATATTACCTTAGTGCTATGACTGTTACATGAAAAAAAAAATTCTATGGACACAAACAGGGATAGCTCAGTCTTTTTCTTTAGAAGGAAAAAAGCAAAGCAGCCATTTTTCAACATGATATTTAGTATACCCTTAGAACATCAAACGAGCTCTGTTTAACTGAGGTCAGAAGATCTCTACGCTACTATAAAGAAAGCGAGCAATGAAATGAAGGCTGAAGATTTCTTAGACAGCTATAGATTTAACTTTCATCTATGTCTTTTTGTGCCTCTTCTGTCTACGCCGGCTTTTCCCATTTGGACACTGTCAGGAGAGCATCTGTTCTGATCGAGTTTTTTATTTTATGCTTCAGACTAAATATGTTGAAGTGTAGAGGGAATCCAGAAACTGTTATAAAGAATAAGATACTTCAATCAGCTTTCAATATTTCAGATCTATCAGATGAAGTTATAAAATGAAAAACGAGACAATGATTTTACCAGGATATCCTTATTTATATAAGTTATGGAATTATGATCCTCATTGATAGCTAAGACAATATTCCTCATGCCTGTCAGCAGATAAAAGATGAGTTGATATACTTTATGTTTAAGTGGGTACAGAGGACAGTTTAAACCCTGCACTTGCTCCTATGACTCTGCCAGTCCTTGTGTATTTGATGTGTTAGTATGTCCTACAATGTGTTGTGTATATACGTTTTACCCCATATGCCTGACATTGCTACTATATCTGTACATATGTTACTATGTATGGTAAGTGTAGGAATCAGATTAGCCACTAGAGGGGGCACGATAGATAATTAATAATTACGTGGGAGTGACTCCAATTGTCCGAAGCAAAACAGACAGGGGACTCCTGAAGCAAGTTAGGCTGGCCAGTCAGAGCAATGTGGTACCGAAGGCAACGGTACGACCCTGCGATATTCCTGAAGAAGTGAGGGACAGCACTGGGAAAGGAAATCCTATGCTTTGTGAAGGAACTTGTTCTGTCCCTGTGACTGAACTGGACGAGCTGTGTACAGAACTGAGTAAAGTTGATTTATTGAAAATGGATCCGGACTTTGCTGTCATTGTGTGCAGATGAAAGGGAAGAAGCCCTGACAGGTCAGAGAGGACCCTGATGGAAAATATTCGCTGCAAATAGGATTCTGAAGTATATTATTGATAAACTTCTGAGAGAACATGCTCTTACAATGACAATGGAGAAAGGAATTTTCATGTCCTTTAGCTTGATTCTACTTCAAGATGCAAAAACAAATATTAGGGTTAGAAGGATTTTTTTTGTTTTGTTTATTGTTAATATGATATAAAAGAAAAGTACTTTTGTGTACTCCTCCAATCAGCTAAAGTGAGTTATCATATATCAAGGTAAATTTTATACTGACCTTTACTACCCCTTGAGGCGTAACTCCAGCGCCTCAACGTACAACCTTTACCAGGGCACTCACTGTTTATAACACTGATTTCAAAATATGTGGTGAAGAGGGTCATAAGGCCCTCAGGAACTAGGATCTCTCTTCATGCCTTGATTACCCTTGATAGATGGAATAGCACAGTATGCTGAGTTAAGTCTCTTTCACTTGTTCACACAAAAAAAAAACATACGCGTAAGACAGTCCATTTTAAAATCCACGTGGTTTTCTGTATGTACGTGTGTACCATCTGTGTGTACGTGTGTACCATCCGTGTGTACGTGTGCACCATCCTCGTGACCTGTGTATGCGTCCGTGACACATACCAGAATAAAATGCAGAATACAAATTACATATTTATATTTGTTAAAGATGTGCAAAGATATAGATAGATAGATAGATAGATAGATAGATAGATAGATAGATAGATAGATAGATAGATGTAAAAAAGGTAGCCAGCACTCCAATAGTTTCCAGAATAAGTGGACTTTATTGAGTTCATGTGGCATGGAGACCGAACTTGAGAAAAATTAATTTGAACCGAAACGTTTCCACGACACATGTGCTACCTTTTTTTTACTTTTTGTGTACTTTTGGGAGACGCTTGCACCCACATTGTATTTTTTGATTGTGCTGTTCCACTTTTTACGTTTGATAGATACTGTAGATATACGTGACATATATCATTTGTGGCCTGCATGTGTAGCTTACTGTACATACATTAACCCCTTTCCGACATTTGGCGTAATAGTATGCTGATATCAGACTCCCTCCCTTTGATGTGTGCTCCGACGCTGAGCCCACATCTTTTCCAGCACGTCAGCTGTTTTGAACACCTGACATGTGCGTCTAACAGCCGTGAGTGGAATCACGATCCACCAGCAGCTGTTAATTAGTTAAATGCTTCTGTCAATCTCTGACAGCGGCATTTAACGTGTGCTTCCGGCAAGCGCGCCGGAAATGGCGCCCATCGGTGACCCGGTCACTGATGGGTTGGCATGACAACCAGAGGTCTCCAGCAATCGGCACTCATAGCAAGTGAGCAATTCTGCTACATACAGGCGATCTGATCATTGCCTGTATGTAGCAGAGCCAACTGAATTATGGAAGCTTCTAGTCTCCCATTGAGACTATTGAAGCATGCCAAAAATAAAAAAAGGTTTCAAAACTATTTAAAAAATTAAAAAATATAAAAGTTCAAAACATCCCCCTTTTGCCCCATTCAAAATAAAGCAATAAAAAAGCAAACATACTCATATTTGGTATCACAGCGTTCAGAATTAACCAATCTATCAATGTAAAAAAAGAATTAATCTGATCGCTAAACGGCGTAACAAGAAAAAAAGTCAAAACGCCAGAATTACGCTGCATTAAAATGCTATAACGGGGGATCAAAAGATCATATCTGGCCCAAAATGGTATAATTAAAAATGTCAGCTCGGCACGCAAAAAATAAGCCCTCACTCAACCCGAGATCACGAAAAATGGAGACGCTATGGGTATCGAAAAATGGCACAATTTTTTTTTTTCTTAACAAAGTTTGGAATTTTATTTCACCACTTAAATAAAAAAGACCCTAGACATGTTTGGTGTATATGAACTCATAATGACCTGGAGAATCATAATGGCAGGTCAGTTTTAGCATATAGTGAACATGGTAAAAAAAAAAACAACTGTGGGATTGCACTTGTTTTGCAATTTAACAGCACTTGGAATTTTATTCACGTTTTCCAGTACATGATATGTTAAAATGAATAGATTTGTTCAAAAGTACAACTAGTCCCGCAAAAAACAAGTTCTCACATGGCCATTTTGACCAAAAAATAAAAAAATTATGACTCTGGTAAGAAGGGCAGCAAAAAGTGAAAATGCAAAACCAAAAATACCTCTGGTCGTTAAGGGGTTAATCTAATAAATAAATATATGGAAAAAAATAACGTGGGGTCCCCCTTAGGGGGGAATAACAGGCTTGGAAGGTCCATGGTTATTGGGCCCTTCTCAGACTAAAAATACCAGCCCGCAGTTGCTCTGTGTGACCCGACAAGTTTGATGAGCGGTAACGTTACTGATGTCACCGCTCTTCAGAATCACCGGGTCTCGCACAGCGCTGAGTCACCTGTAAGTGGCTGTTGGCAAAGCCTACTGAGTCTCAGAACGAGGCTCCATAGACTTTGTACATAGGATTTGATGAACTTTGCTGGATTCCCTGGAATACGTTGGACCTGCGTGGGAATTTTTTTTTTTTTTGATAATGTGGTGAACGAGAGAAAGTGTCTTTGTTGTCTTTTCAGGTTTCCATTCACTGGACCTGCATTGGATTTATTTATTTTTTTAAATAAAGTTGTGAACTAGGGAAAGTGTCGGGAAGTGTTTATTTAAATAAAGTTTTTTTGTGTGTGTTATTCTTTTTATTCATGGGTCAGTAATGGGAGTGTCTGATAGACACCTCTCCATTACTAACGCTAGGACTTGATGCTAGCTGTATTTCTGGACAATTCATAGCTGATATCAACCTCAAAATCATTATCCTTATTGCCAATGCACCAGGGCAATTGGGAATAGCTTCTTGGGAGGCTGCAGGCTGGTATTTTTAGACTGTGAAGGGCCCAATAACCATGGACCTTCCCAGCCTAAGGCTGTGGTTCCACGGTCCGGAACCACAGCGCTTTGGACGGAGCGGAAATTCGCTCGTCTAAGCCCCGCCCCCTTTCTGACGCGCGCTCTTTCCGGAGGTGTTCAGGACACCTCCGGAACACCTCCGGAAAGAACGCAGGGCTACATAGCCCTGTGTGAAATTCTGTTGCGGCGACGCACCGTCGCCGCAACACGCGAGGACATGCTGCGGTCTGAAAAGACGCGCCGCATGTCCGTTTACGCAGGTTTCCCGCCTGCGTGTTGTTACGCATAGTGGAGACGGGATTTCTTGAAATCCCCTCCACTATGCTGTAACATCTGGACGCTGCGTGTTTGGCGCTGCGCCAGCGCACAGCGCCAAACACGCAGCGTTTACTGATCGTGGAAACTCACCCTTATAACATCAGCCCTCAGCTATCTGCTTTACATTTGCTGGCTGTCAAAAATCACGTCATTTTTTTCATTTATTTATTTATTAGGTTAATACATTTACAGTAAGCTACACACTCAAGCCACAAATTATATATATCAAGGATATCTATCTAATCTCTGCACATGTTTAACACATAAAAATTTGAAATTTTTATTCTGCATTCTATCCTGGTACATGTGACGACACACGGATGTCATCAATGTGCGTGTGTGCATTACGTATTGTTATCCGTGCTGTTGGAAAAAATGGATACGTCCGTGTGAAAACACAGACATGAGCGCAGCCCCATGGATTATAATGGGTGTGCATGTGTACATGGTGTCTCTGGTACATGTGAAAACGGACACCACACGTACCAGGAAAATGGACGTGTGAAGGAGGCCTAACAGAAAGGAAACGTGACTTACCAGTTAATGTGATCCCTTGAAAAATGAATATGTCTTGTCCATCATGTATCTATATGGAAACATCATGAAGCCAGTCGATTTCCACCAGAAAATGTCTCTTTAATTTGTAAACTACATAGTAGTCTCACCTTAATGCACTTTTAAGGGAAGTGTAATACGTCCATATGTTATGGTCAGCAATATTATTGTAAGGGGTGTGTTGGAGGGGGCTAAGTTATGCCCTGCATCCTTTCACGTTCCTTCCTAATATAGCGGGTATGTTTTATGTGCAAAATGGTGTGCTATGTGGTACTGTTTTATTTTGCATTAATATGCTAAACAATGCTATGATGTTTGCGTACTGTGTAAGTAATATATCTCTATGGGCTAGAGATAGAGATAGGGAGATACAGTCTATGTGATTCCAAACACAACTCATCAGCGATCTGTGATTCCAAACACATCTCATCAGCGATCTGTATAACGACCTCTGCGTTCGTTGGGAAAACCTAGTCCCACCTGCGATGCTGGTAAAGTCGTTCATGAAGGGTGTCACACTCAGCGATTCAGGCTCACCAGCGGGACACCAACGACCAAAAAACAGCTCAGAACGTTCATGAGCGATCAGCGACATCTCAGCAGGGGCCACATCGCTGCTACATGTCACACACAGTTAAGTCGCTAACGAGATCGCTACTGCGTCATAAATGACGCAGTAGCGATCTCGTTAGCGATCTCGCTTGCGTCTCGCTTTCTCGTTAGCGATCTCGCTTGCGATCTCGCTTAGTGTGGCATACCCTTTAAAGTAAGATTTAGCAATAGTAATGGGCAACAAATGGTTTATTACAGTGGGGGGCACTGTAGATTAGAGGATAAGATAATAAGATAAGATTTGTATAAGAACTGCTTAAGAATTAGGGGATTTCCAAGTTGGGAGGGGCCAGAGTAGTGACAGTTGAGGAACTGGGAGGGGCCAGAGTAGTTGCAGTTAAGACACTTCCTGCTTTCAGTCAGAGTGTGAGAGGTGAAGTGAGGATGCTGAGATAACAAGTTCAAGAGAAGTTCAGTGGTCCAGTGCCTTGGGGTCGAAAGTTACACGGACACGAAGGGACAAGTGCAGCGAAGAAGAAATAGTAGCATAGTAACATAGTTAGCAAGGCCGAAAAAAGACATTTGTCCATTCAGTTCAGCCTATATTCCGTCAGAATAAATCCCCAGATCTACGTCCTTCTAAAGAACCTAATAACTGTAAGATACAATATTGTTACGCTCCAGGAAGACTTCCAGGCCTCTCTTGAACTCCTCGACTGAGTTCGCCATCACCACCTCCCCAGGCAAGGAGTTCCAGATTCTCACTGCCCTAACAGTAAAGAATCTTCTTCTATAATGGTGGAAAAACCTTCTCTCCTCCAGACGCAGAAAATGCCCCCTTGTGATCGTCACCTTCCTTGGTATAAACAGATCCTTGGAGAGATATTTGTATTGTCCCCTTGTATACTTAAACATGGTTTTTAGGTTGCCCCTCAGTCGTCTTTTTTCTACACTAAATAATCCTAATTTTGCTAATCTCTCTGGGTATTGTAGTTCCCCCATCCCCTTTATTAATTTTGTTGCCTTCCTTTGTACTCGCTCTGGTTCCATTATATCCTTCCTGAGCACGGGTGGCCAAAAATGTACACAGTACTCCATGTGCGGTCTAACCAGGGATTTGTACAGAGGCAGTATAATTCTCTCATCATATGTATCCAGACCTCTTTTAATGCATCCCATGATCCTGTTTGCCTTGGCAACAGCTGCCTGGCACTGGATGCTCCAGGTAAATTTATTATTAACTAGGATACCTAAGTCCTTCTCCATGTCAGATTTACCCAGTGGTTTCTCGTTCAGTGTGTAATGATGATTTATATTCCTTCTTCCCATGTGTATAACCTTACATTTATCATTATTAAACCACATCTGCTATCTTTCGGCCCAAATTCCAACTTATCCAGATCCATCTGCAGGAGAATACTATCTTCTCTTGCATTGACTGCTTTACATAGTTTTGTATCATCTGCAAATATCAATATTTTACTGTGTAAACTTTCTACCAGATCGTTAATAAATATGTTGAAGAGAATAGGTCCCAACACTGACCCCTGCGGTACCCCACTAGTCACAGCGACTCAGTTAGAGAATATACTATTTATAACCACCCTCTGCTTTCTATCACCAAGCCAGTTAATTACCCATTTACACACATTTTCCCCCAGACCCAGCATTCTCATTTTGTGTACCATCTTCTTGTGTGGCACGGTATCAAACACTTTGAAAAACCAAGATATACCACGTCCAATGACTCACCTTGGTCCAGTCTATAGCTTACCTCGTCATAAAAACTGATTAGATGGGTTTGACAGGAGCGATTCCTCATAAACCCATGCTAATAATGAGTTAAACAGTTATTCTCATTGCGATAAACCAGAATAACATCGCTCAGAAACCCTTCAAATATTTTACCAACAATAGAGGTTAGACTTACTGGCCTATAATTTCCAGGTTCACTTTTAGAGCCCTTTTTTAATATTGTTACCACATTTGCTATGAGCCAGTCTTGTGGAACAAACCCCGTCACTAGAGTCCCTAAGCATAAGAAACAATGGTTTGTCTATTACATTACTTAGTTCTCTTAGTGCTCGTGGGTGTATGCCATCCGGACCCAGAGATTTATCTATTTTAATCTTATTCAGCCAGTTTCGCACCTCTTCTTGGATGAGATTGGTGACCCTTAATACAGGGTTTTCTTTGTCTTTCGGCATTTCACCTAGCATTTTATTTTCCACCGTGAATACCGTGGAGAAGAAGGTGTTTAATATATTAGCTTTTTCCTCGTCATCTACAACCATTCTCCTCACAATTTTTAAGGGGCCTACACTTTCACTTTTGATTCTTTTACTATTGATATAGTTGAAGTACAGTTTGGGATTAGTTTTACTCTCCTTAGCAATGTGCTTCTCTGTTGTTTCCTTTTTGGCAGCTTTAATTGTTTTTTTAGAGTATTTTTCTCCCTATAGTTTTTTAGAGCTTCAACGGTGCCATCCTGCTTTACTAGTTTAAATGCTTTCTTTTTACTGTTAATTGTCCCTCTTACTTCTTTGTTTTGCCACATTGGGTTTTTCCTATTTCCTGTCCTTTTATTCCCACAAGGTATAAACCGCTTACAGTGCCTATTTAGGATGTTCTTAAACATTTCCCATTTATTATCTGTATTCTTATTTCTGAGGATATTGTCCCAGTCAGCCAGATTAAGGGCATCTCTAAGCTGGTCAAACTCTGCCTTCCTAAAGTTCAGTGTTTTTGTGACTCCTTGACAAGTCCCCCTAGTGAAAGACAAATGAAACTGTACAATATTGTCGTCGTTATTTTTTAGATGCCCGACGACCTACAGATTTGTTATTCTGTCAGGTCTATTAGATAGTAGTAGGTCTAAAAGTGCTGCTCCTCTGGTTTAATTCTGCACCAAGTGTGAAAGATAATTTTTCTTAATAATAATAATTTTATTTCTATAGCGCCAACATATTCCGCAGCACTTTACATTATAGAGGGGACTTGTACAGATAATAACATTACAGCATAACAATAAACATAGATCAAAGTAGATACCAAGAGGAATGAGGGCCCTGCTCGCAAGCTTACAATCTATGAGGAAAAAGGGGAGACACAAAAGGTAATTGGTAACAATTGCTTTCATTGTTCGGACCAGCCATAGTGTAAGAATCGGGTGTTCATGTAATTCTGCATGAACTAGTTAACAGCCAAAGTATGTAACAGTACAGACACAAAGGGCTATTAAAGGGAATCTGTCACCCCAAAAATGCCATATCAAGTAAAGATATGGCTGAATAGAGCGTCCCATAACTAAGCTAACGGTGTGTATCAAATATCATGATACCCCGTTTTCATAGCAAAATACCTTTTTAAAGTTGGTGATTGAACGTGTCAATCACTGCAGTCAGGTCAGTAGGGCGGCGGTTTTCATGTCCTCCCCCGCCCCCGCTCCTCGTCATCTGTTGCGTATCGCCATCTGTGAATACCACAGACGGCGTTAGTTTCCCGCAATTGCGCAATTCAAAATTCTGCCCGGCGCATGCGCAGTATGCTTTGCCCAGCAGTGGGCAAAGCATAAAATGACTACAGCGCATGCGCTAGTCTTTCCTTGCCCCGGAAAATCCTGCTTGCCTTGGACGACTTCCCGGGCAAGGAAAGACTAGCGCATGCGCTGTAGTCATTTTATGCTTTGCCCACTGCTGGGCAAAGCATACTGCGCATGCGCCGGGCAGAATTTTGAATTGCGCAATTGCGGGAAACTAACCCCTGTCTGTGGTATTCACAGACGGCGATACGCAACAGATGACGAGGAGCGGGGGCGGGGGAGGACATGAAAACCGCCGTCCTCCTGACCTGACTGCAGTGATTGACACGTTCAATCACCAACTTTAAAAAGGTATTTTGCTATGAAAACGGGGTATCATGATATATGATACCCACCGTTAGCTTAGTTATGGGACGCACTATTCAGCCATATCTTTACTTGATATGGCATTTTTGGGGTGACAGATTCCCTTTAAATGCATAAATCGTGTGAGAGCATAATACGAGGTACCTGATTATGGTAACAAAATTTTGAATGGGCCAAGAGGGATAGTTAGGTTAATGCATTGAGGCGGTAGGCAAGTCTGAACAAATGCGTTTTTAGGGCACGCTTAAAACTGTGGGGATTGGGGATTAATCGTATTATCCTGGGTAGTGCATTCCAAAGAATTGGCGCAGCACGTGAAAAGTCATGGAGACGGGAGTGGGAGGTTCTGATTATTGAGGGTGCTAACCTCAGGTCATTAGCAGAAAGGAGGGCACGGGTAGGATGGTAGGCTGAGACAAGGGAGGAGATGTAGGGTGGTGCTGAGCCATGGAGTGTTTTGTGGGCGAGGGTAATAACTTTGTGCTGGATTCTGGAATGGATGGGTAACCAGTTTAATGACTGGCACAAGGTAGAGGCATCAGTATAATGATTGGTGAGGAATATGATTCTGGCTGCAGCATTCAAGACAGATTGGAGAGGGGAGAGTTTGGTAAGAGGGAGACCGATTAGTAGAGAGTTACAATAGTCCAGACGAGAATGAATAAGAGAAACAGTAAGGGTTTTTGCAGAGTTGAAAGTAAGAAAAGGTCGAATTCTAGAGATGTTTTTGAGGTGGAGATAACAAGAGCGAGCCAGTGATTGGATGTGGGGGGTGAATGAAAGCTTGGAATCAAGTATGACCCCAAGACAGCGGGCATGTTGCTGGGGAGTAATGGTGGAACCACACACGGAGATGGCAATGTCGGGCAAAGGTAGGTTAGTAGAGGGAGGGAACACGAGGAGTTCCATTTTTGACAGGTTCAGTTTGAGATAGAGGGATGACATGATGTAGGAGACAGCAGTAAGACAATCACTGGTGTTTTCTAAAAAGGCAGGCGTGATATCGGGAGAAGAAGTGTATAATTGGGTGTCATCAGCATAGAGATGGTGCTGGAAACCAAATCTACTAATTGTTTGTCCAATAGGGGCGGTATACAAAGAGAAGAGGAGGGCGCCTAGGACTGATCCTTAAGGAACCCCAACAGTAAGGGGAAAATGAGAGGAGGAGGATCCAGCAAAAGATACAGTGAAGGAACGGTCAGAGAGATAGAAGGAAACCAGGAGAGAACGGTGTCCTTGAGGCCGATAGAGTGTAGCATAGTGAGGAGGAGCTGATGGTCCACAGTGTCGAATGCTGCGGAGAGATCCAAGAGAATTAACATGGAGTACTCACCATTAGATTTAGCAGTTAGTAGATCATTAGAGACTTTAGTAAGGGCAGTTTCAGTAGAGTGTAAAGAGCGGAAACCATATTGAAGAGGGTTGAGAAGAGAGTTATCTGAGAGATAGTGAATAAGACGGGTGTGGAGCAGGCGTTCCAGGAGTTTAGAGATGAAGGGAAGATTAGAGACAGGTCTATAGTTAGCGGCACAGTTTTGGTCGAGGGATGTTTTTTAAGTAATGGATGTATGATGGCGTGTTTAAATGAGGGAAAGATACCAGAAGAGAGAGAGAGGTTGAATATTTTGTTAGGTGAGAGGTGACAGCAGGAAAAGGGACTGGAGGAGATGTGATGGAATGGGGTCACTGATGCAAGTGGCAGGGCGAGAAGATGCAAGGAGCCTGATTACTTCTTCTGTGACTGGATCAAAATCAGAGAGTGAGCTAGATGCAGTGGGGGAGAGAGAACAGTGCATGGTATGAGGGGATTGGGAGATAATTTCCTGTCGGATGTGGTACATTTTTTCTTTGAAATAATTGGCCAGATCGTCAGCGCGGAGATCTGTGGTTGGGGCCTGCACTTTTGGGTTGAGAAGGGAATGAAAAGTGTCAAAGAGACGTTTATGGTTATTGTATAGTGAGGTGATGAGGGTGTTGTGTTATGGAAATTTAATTAGGATAAATTTATCCTTTAGTGTTTGCTGCTTGCCATTCCCAATTCTCTATTAAATGTCTTTTGAGCGCTCAGAATGAAATGAAACTGTCCACAATGAAAGTGTCAGTATAGCAGTTTGTCAAGACTACTCATTTATTATTCATTCAAGGTTTTATACGTTTACAAAAAGGGGCTGGTTAGTCAATTAACATACAATTAAAAGCTGCTAGATTATTGGCTGTTCTAGTGTAAGTATGATAATTATGATAATTATGATAAAAGGGCTGAAGTTGCTGATTTATTGTTTACTGTTCTTTGCCCTAGCTTTCTTACATGACTAGAAAAGAAAAACAATAGATATCTAACTAAGACTCTATGTACTTGTTCCTTATGAAGGCCAGAGTCGTTTAAAACGACTGATTATAGCTGGCATCAGCTTTTGCATAGATATGTGTGGGCACAGGATTTTTAGCAAGTGAGATCTATCTAACTGTGAATGCATATATATATGAATATACTTTGAATATATGGAATACATATATATTTCCATGACAGTCCCCCCTTAGATACCACTTGCCCTAAAAACCTGCTCCTGTCCCAAAGCGCTGCAACTCTTTTGTGCTGCGGCGGTTTGAGAATATGCCTAGCGCATGCCTCTCCCACCGAATACAGACTTTTCGCAAATGGGCGGTCAGGAGGACTGTCCCTGTCGGGGGTTTATGTGTTTGCAATCATAGTCTCTTTATTTAACTGCATGTTCAGAAAAAAACATGTGTATTCTTCAACAGGTAGGTCATCTGTCTGGTCAGTCAGAGCATCCACGACATCCTTCATGGCTTAGGTGTCTCTCCTGGTACGGGAGCTTCCTTGCAATGCGATACGTGGATCCAAACAGGCTTTCCCTCTAGTTACACAGAGGTTGGTGTCATCTGGAGCTCTTGGACAGGACCATCAAATCTGGCAGTGAAGAGAAAAACTCGAGAATGGACATTAGTTTTTGACCAATTCAATTACATAATCAAACAAGATATCATTTTGCATGTTCTGCTGCTGAGGGAAGAATGCACCTAACTTGGGACTAGACCCAAACAAAATTTCGTATGGTGACAGCTTTTCTGGGTCTCTGGGAGTGTGCCTTACGTTAAACAGTGCAATTGGGAGTGTGTGATGCCATGGTTTGCGTGTCTCTTGGGCAATTTTTTAACATCCTATTCTTAAGTGTTCCGTTCAGTTTTTCTACTTTCCTGCTGCTCTGGGGGTGGTAAGGAATGTGTAGGCCTAGGTCTGACCCTACTGCTAATCGGGTCTCGTGTGTCAGATTTGCTGTGAATGCGGGTCCCTGATCATTTTCTATCATTTCTGGAACCCCGTATCTGCACACTATTTTCTGAAAGTAGCTTCTTTGCAGCAGTCTTTGCTGGCTTGGAAGGCTTCTGTCCATCTTGAAAATACTTCTTTGACCACAATGGCTATTTGAATCCTTCACTTGGCAATATCTGGATGTGGTCTATCTGGATCCTTTGAAGCTGGTAGAGTGGTCTTTCCAGATGAGGTGAGGGGGACTTTCTTCCATACGTCCAGGCTTGCATTTGCCGCAGGTCAGACAGCTGCTGGAGAATTTGGCTGTTAGGGTGGAGATCCCTGAAGCGAAACAGTAAGCACCAATCAGATCATTCATCTGTGTCTTTGATATGTGGGTGTGGGTCCATGTGCTCATTGGACCACCATAGGGTGCATACTTTGTGGTAGGCAGAGTTTGAAGTCTATTATTGATAGCCTTCCTTCTTCACGTGTTGCTTTTTTCGCATTCAGCTCTTCTTCTCCTTTTGGAGCTTGGTCTTGTAACTTCTTGAGCAGATCCCAGGACGTCTTTTTGTCAGGTTTCTTGTCTTCAATCGTCATGTAGTAGCCGCCCGGCTCTACGACCTCTCCCACTTCTCCATGCTGTCTTCCTTTGGCCGCTTCTTTGGCTGCCATGTCCGCCCTGTTGTTGCCTCACGCCTCTTCTGTTCTCAGTTTTTCATGCACTTTGATTTTTCAAATTGCCACCATTTTGGAAGTTGGAGTACACCCAGCAGGTCCCTGAAGGCTCCATGATGCTTCACGGTTGTCCCGTTTGCTGATGATGAAGTCCCTTGTAGCCCAGATGGGCCCAAAGTCGTGTGCTATGCCATGCGAGTACCTGTAGTCGGTGTAGATGTTTGCAGTCTTGCCTTCTGCCATCTGGCAGGCCTTCGTCAGCGCTATCAGTTCTGCATCCTGGGCTGACAGGCTAGGTGACAGACTTCTGGACCACAGGATTTCTTGATTGCTGGTCACTGCACTTCCTGTGTTGAAACTTCTTCATCATCTGAAAATCTGGAGCCATTCAAGTAGAGGATAAATTCTGTAAATTTTGTTCTGGAAAGTCCATATTGTATCCCCCCTTGGGAGTGGGAGTAGAGTAGCCGGGATGAGGACTGTAGGTCTGGAGACGGTGACATTATGAGACAAAGGCGATAGAGGCGCCACAAAGATGCCTGGCGGTGGGGAGATTATTGTTGGTTGAGCTTGATTGAAGATTGCCAAGATGTCGTGTGGAGTGAGAGTTTCCAGTGGCTGTCCAAGAGTGATGTCAGCAACCTTGTCCAGGAAGGTGTGTGCTGCAGATACTGCCATCAGGCAGGAGGGTGCTCCTCTTGCAACTGGATCCAAGCGGGCTGAGAGGCAGCCTAAAAGTCTCTGTTTTCCCCCGTGAATCCATATCAGGACTCCAGTAGCATGACCTTCTTTCTTCCATCAGGTAGACGGAAAGACTTCTCGTAGTCAGGTAGGCCTGGTATTGGCGCTGAGACTGTGGAGTTCTTCCAATCTCCTGAATGGGTTGAAGGCTGCGTCTGATAGAAAGAGCGGGGTTGCGTTGATGCAAGCGCACAGAGGCTGCATTAGGACTGAGGCATCAGGGATCCAGGTTCTGCAATACGACACTAGACCAGGGAAGGCCTGCAGCATTCTTGGAGTTGTTGGGGGAGCCATCTTCTCCACAGTGGTCTTCCAGTCTTTTGACATGTGTTTCGTCTGGTGGGCAATACAGTGTCCCAGGGATGTAACTTGCTTCTGACATCACTGGACTTTGTTCTTCCAGACCTTGCATTGCTGTTCTTCCAGGTAGAGTAGGAGAGACAAGGAATGGACTGTGCAGGTATCAATGTCAACCACACAAAAGAGAAGGTCATCCACGAGTTGTAGAAGAGTGACTCTTGCATATTCTGCAATCCAGTTGAAGAGGATGGAGGACATTGTCTTGGTGAAACTTGAAGGGCTTGTTCTGAGCACCTTGAGGCAACACTGTCCATATGCACTGCACTGGTGCGTGAAGGCAGGCCTCCAGGTGGAGGGGAAATACTGAAGAAGGCACTGGCCAGGTTGATCATCGTGAATACCGTTGCGGTGACTGGGACTCTTGAGAGCAGAGTGTGATGGTTCAGCACTGTTGGGGTTTCAAATACCGTAGCCTCTTTCACGGCCTCCAGGCCTTGCACCATTCTGAAATCAGTGGGGTTTACAGTCTTTTTCTTTACTGTGGAAAGCTGGGATTGATTCCGATGGGCAAGGCAGCCCAGTTTTGCCTTGTCCTTCACTATGCGGCAGGGGACTCCCATCTCCCGGAACAGAGCTGGCGGGAAAACAAGCCGCCTACTAGGATCCACATCATGAGAGATGACGACCAGCTGGCTTTCTTGTTCTCCACCAAGGCAGTCACTGTGTTAGCACCTGCTCTGATCACAGGGGGTCTTCTTGTTGGGACGTCTCCTTCAGCGGCTGCTTTTTTCTCAGCACGGGCCATCAGTAGTTTCTTTTTCTCCAGCTCGGTCTCAGGTCTGTATTTGTGCACAAGTTTGAAGAGCTGAGTGGCCTTTTGCCGGTCTAGGGCCTGGGTGAACTGGTTGATTGCAGGGGGCACCTCCTGGTGCTTGCAAAAATGAACCTCTGGCGTTGGAGCCGGATGAGGTGTTGCCATTCCATGAAGCGAGTAGGGTCCTTCTTGAGTTGAATATCCTGGCCAATGTCAAAGTTCTCAGGCCGTCTTCTTATGCGAGTTCACTTAGACCTTCAGTTGGTCAGAGACATCTTGACTCTGGGTGATGGAGTGGCTTTTTTGGTACTATGTCCAGCACCTCCTGTGATAGGTCTGCAGTGTGGTTGTTCCTGTTTCTTCTTGGGTCAGGGGTGAAGAAAGTGTCATGGTCCCATCTTCCTGGAACACTCTGGTCGCTTTCAGCTTCTGCAGTAAGGCCACTCCAATAGGTTGAGGGTGCAGGTCTTTGACACAACAAACTGGGACATGATGGAGCGTTCTGGCTGAGTCCACATGCTCAGGGGCTTCATAATCTGGAAATATCTGACTTGACCATCAATTCCCATGCAGGACGCAGAAGATTCTGATAGATAGGTGAGGTTGCGGAGTTCCACAAGAAAAGATCTGACTACGCCATCCACTCTCAGGATATTGGTCCCACTGGTGGGGTTCCCTGTGGACTTGGTGTGCTCCTGTCCTATGGACGGGGTTCTTTACTGCTTTCTGTGTTTCTTCTTCTTCTTTGCGAAGTCGGTGTTCTGCACCGGTTCCGGAAATGACCAAACTCGCCACAGTTGTAACACCGGACATCCCTTCTGTCCCGGCGGGACTCAATCCTTTTTGCTACTGCGAGCAGGGTATCCATTGCTATTGACGTGTACTCAGGCCTGGCTACTTCCAGTGGTTTCCAGATTGGTTCTCTCAGTCCATGCACAAAAGCCTGTGCCAACATCCGTCTGTGTGTCTGATCATGGGTAATGAGGCCCAAATCTTGAAACACTTGCATTACTCTGTCATGGAACTTCTCCACAGACTCTGTCTTGTCTTGACTCATGTCATGTAGGCTGAGAGTTTGTTTTGTCAGTCTGCTTTCGGCCCACTCTCTGAGCTGCTCAATTAGCTTTGGTCCTGTCTCCCAGGCATACGCATCTAACTCTGCTGGAAGCTTGAAGTGTTCTCTCATAATTGACCAGAATGCATCACCTGCTTTTATTTCCATTTCGGTCCAGAGATCAATCCAGGCTGCTGCATACGTTCGCTGGATCTGCTGCATTTTTTGGCAAAATGGCATGGGGTGTATCCCTGGGTCTGGCAGCATACTGATCACCTGGCTTGGGATGAAGGGCTCATAGGATGGTGCCTCTACCTGTCCCTGCTCTATTGGTGCTTGTGTGTTTTCTCCCCTAGTATTGGGCAGCATGTGTGACGTTGCATCTTCATCTTCATCAGATAAGAAGTGACATGGTGTGCTTGGTGCATACACTGGGTGAGATTTGGGCTTAAAAGTTGTCTTGCTGCATGGGGATTTCCCACTTCCTTGCTGAGGCTGCGGTGGATCAGTGTCATGGTTCCATACTGGCAGCCCTGTTCGGCACTGAGGTTCCTCATTTGTGTCTGTAGCTACACTACCCCCCTGTGAAGCCATAGCTGTGGGCTCTACTAGTTGTTGTGTCTGGGGGCTACATGCAGAGCTTTGTGTAGGGAGATTTGCACTTTCTTCTCCTGATATAATGACTGGCAATGTTTGTACTGTGCTTGGGATAGACAGGGTGCCCTGTGCTGGAGGCACTGAATACAGGGACACCACATTGCTTTGATTGGGCATTGACCCAGTTGATAACGAAGTAGAAAAAAAAGGAAAAGAAGGGAGGTGTGAGGGAGGAGCGAGGGAAAGAGGAGGGGGGAGAGATGGCGGGGAGAGAGGAAGAAATGAAGGAGGAGAGGGTGAAGAAGAGGTGGGATGTGCCTGAGAGGAGGAAGGAGGAGGAGTGCAAGCATGAGCAGGTGGGTGTGGTGTGGGAGGAGAAAGGGAGGAAAAGGAAAGAGGGGAGGGAGAGAAGAGTGAAAGGGGAAAGGAGAGAAAGATGGAGGAGAGAGAGAGGAGAAAGATGGAGGGGGAGAAGTAGAAGAAGATGAAGAAGAAGATTTGAGAGTTGGAGAGGAAGAGATAGAAGAAGAGGAAGAGGAAGAAAATGGATGTGTCAGAGATGTGAGGGAGGGGAAAGAAGGATAGAGAGGGATGGCAGTGAGGAAAGAGGAGAAAAGTCTGAAGAAGAAAGAGAAAGGGACTGAGAAAAGAAAAAGGAGAGGGTGTCCCCCCTGTGGCTCTTGAGAGGGGATCGTTGAAACAAAAATGCCTTCTCCCTGTGGAGAGAGGCGGGGAGCGTTTTTCCCTGTACAAGGCTCCTTATTCAATGAGAGCAGCCTACACCTGTCCCGTGTCTCCACATGATGGACATGTGATGTGTGTGACTCTGAATTCTGCTCTTGTGACATGTCAGTGATCTTTTTCTCACGGACGATTTAACACCTTTTCAATCTTATTCACATAAAAATCACTTCCTGGTCCGTTCAAATTAACTTGCTGTACCTTCTACACGATGCACCACTGCTCTTTTATAGCAGACGGTAATCTATAAACAAACTTTCCCGTTACCTTTCAAACAAAAAAAAACAAGGAAAAAAAAACATTTCATTATGCAGCGTAAAATCTGCCTGTCCATTTGCTTCTCACGTACTCTGACCTTCTATTCACATGCCAAGCCCTTTGATTCTCACGTACTGTGTCTATTCCAAAAACCTATTCAACAAAGGTGATTAAAAAATCTGAAAACTGCTGCATTCTGGTTCTGTGTGTCTTCGCTGAATGCCTGATGGGAGGGGTTAGACAAGCCGCTGCGCAACTGTTTGTGTGTGTTCTCCCTCAGCCTGCAATTTCCTTATCTGTGCTTCTGACCTTGGTCTAAAGCAAGCTAGTAGAGAAAAAAAAAAAAACAGCCCCCTCGGCTTATACACGAGTCATAGGGCAGAAACCAGCGGGGGAGGGGATGCCGCGGCAGGAGCCGGTGGCTGGGACATCATACTCACCCCTCCCTGTGCCATCGTTGAACGTCCCTGCAATCCTGCGTTCTCCCCGGCTTCCTGCAGCTCTCCAGCGCTGAGCGGTGACGTAATACACTTGGTTTAAATTCTATTTTATGTTTTACTTGTATCAATAAAGCTATTTTGCATTTAATTTTGATCATTTGACTGCTTTGTGGTGTGGTGGTAAGTGTTATAGATATGTGTGGGCACAGGATTTTTAGCAAGTGAGATCTATCTAACTTTGAATGCATATATATATATGATTATACTTTGAATATATGGAATACATATATATTTCCATGACAGTTGAAATAAGTTTGTTTGGAGAGGTGAAGGGCAGAGTTGTATGTTTTAAGCATTAACTTGTAATGGATGAAATCTTCGGGTAGATTAGATTTTCTACCACAAATGATCGGCGCACCTGGAGCACCGCTGCAGGAAACGTATTTGCAGCGTGTGCCACGGTTGTCGGCGTCTGTGTCGTATTGTTTTATGTATAGGAGGTGCAATTTCATCCAGGGCACTTTGCAGGGTTTCGTTGTAATGCTTCAGTGCAGAATCTGGACATGAGAGGGAGGAGATAGGGGCCAATGATGACTGCAAGTTCTTCATGAGTTTCTGGGTGTTAATGGCTTGTATGTTTCTAGATGTGTGGAAAGTCAGGGTGACCTGAGCGGGATGGCAGTTCTTGATAGAGAATGAAAGAAGGTTGTGGTCAGAGAGCGGGAGAGGGGAGTTTGTGAATTCATCCACTGAGCAAAGCCGGGAGAAGACCAAGTCGAGGGAGTTCCCGTCTTCATGCGTGGGGGAGTTAGTATGCTGCAAGAGGCCGAAGGAGGAGGTTCGAAATAAAAGGTGAGAAGCAGATGGGGAGAAGGGAAGAGCAATGGGGATGTTGAAATCACCCATGATGAGGGTGGGGATGTCACAGGAAAGAAAATGTGGAAGCCAGGCGGCAAATTAATCAAGGAACTGATGACAAGGGCCGTGAGGACGAAACACCACCGCCACTCGCATGGAGAAGGGGATGTAGAGTCTGACAGCATGGACCTCAAGAGGAGGGAAGACAAGTGAGGGTACTTGAGGGATAACCTGGAAAGTACATTTGGGTGATAAGAACAGACCAACGCCTCCACCTGCTCTGTTGTCCGATCTTGGGGTATGAGAAAAGTGTAGTCCACCATATGAGAGAGCAGCAGCAGCGTTGGTGTCTGACTGCTGGATCCAGGTTTCATTAAGAGCCAGAAGGTTAAGAGAATTTGAAAGGAAGAAGTCATGGATGAAGGGGAGTTTATTACACACTGAGTGAGAATTCCAAAGGGCACAATTGAAAGAGACAGAAGGCCTGCAGGGAATATTAATAAGATTAGAGGGGTTTCTGAGTGTAGCAGGTAGAAGTTGACTTGCTATAACATGGGGCGGGGTTTGGAGCGATAACTCCTGCGACTAGAAGAAGAGATAAAAAGTGAGCAGATGGTTAAATGATTTGTGAGAGCACCTGGTGTGTTGATGTGTGACTGAGTGGATTTGTGCTGTTAGCAATGTGAAAAGAGCGTGAGTGCTATACATAGGAAGGAAGGATAGAGAGCCAATAGTAAAGGGTTAATGCAAGGGCGGTGGATTTGAGTGAATGCAGCAACCAGGATATAAATTATACAAATGCATATGGTGTATATGTGTTGTGATCCAATGTAGAGGAATATATTTTTAATTTGTCTTACCTGTCTCCTTCCCTGTCTAACTGCCATGCTTAACTGCCTCGTACTTGATACATGTACATCAATTTAATGTACATAAATGCTTCCCCAGACTATGTCTCAATATATAGGAGGCTAGTTCTAAGATCTCTTCTTTTTTTTCTCATTAGCAATCAAACTAAGTTGACACAGCAGGACACAATTAATGTAGGCAGGACAAAAAACCGTGAGCACAACTCCTAGATAACTGGTGCTTAAAGTCTAGGTTCCACACCAAGAAAATATATAGAAAAGACTAAGCACTCATCGGGTTGATATGAAGATGATATGTTTAATGGTAGTGTATCCAAAAAACGTTTCGGTCACACAAGACCTTCATCAGTAACTTCGCTATAAAATCTGAAAACAGACTCCTTAGGATATAGTGCCCGCAGAAAGGTGAATTATGACAGGTAATGATGAGCTATGGCCAATAGGGCTATGTAATGCCTCCTTTTGCGGTATCCACCGCTAGACTGGCTGGTGCTCAATAGACTGTGCAGAGATTAGGTTGTCACGTCTTGTGAATCTGATTCCGCGGAAACGTTTTTTGGATACATACCATTAAACATATCATCTTCATATCACCAGATGAGTGCTTAGTCTTTCTATACAATTAATGTAGTGGGCAGATAAACAAATGTCCTAGCCAACATGGGTCATCAACCATTTTGAAAAAGTTATTTGACCTCACAGCATATTGGTACAAGCAGAGTAAGTTGAATTAGGTATATACCATTAAGTTTGCTGGATAAAATGAAAGATGTGGCTGATAGCATGCAGGATTCGGTGCAGAGATTAAATACCATTAAGTTTGCTGGATAAAATGAAAGCTGTGGCTGATAGCATGCAGGATTCTGTGCAGAGATTAAATACCATTAAGTTTGCTGGATAAAATGAAAGCTGTGGCTGATAGCATGCAGGATTCGGTGCAGAGATTAAATACCATTAAGTTTGCTGGATAAAATGAAAGCTGTGGCTGATATCATGCGGGATTCGGTGCAGAGATTAAATACCTGTATGAAGAGAATAGAGATGCATGTTAGATTCATCCATGTTTAACTGCCTCGTACTTAGATACATGTACTTCGATTAAATGTACATAAATGCTACCCCTTTCTTGGTTATTAGCAGAAACCTGTTGCCTTTATTGGTTTCACAGGTCTCTGTATCCCAGTTAATATCCGGGTACTTAAAGTCCCCCATAACAAGGACCTCATTATGGGTTGCAGCTTCATCTATCTGCTTTAGTAGTAGACTTAGTACTAGAATAGCAACTAGGTTCAGTGGGAAAATTCCAAAATGTCCGAGACCTACGATCTGAAAAAGTTTGGAAGCACCAGCCTTTATTTCACCCTCAGAGGGGAAAATGAGCAGGGAACCCCAGGCACAAACTAGTCTGGCTAGTCGGGATGCTGCAGTACCAAAGGGTACAGTACGGGAACACAAAGAATTGCAGGAGAGGAAGAGACAGCACAGAGGAAAGGATTTATGATCGTTGATGATCACTGTGCAATATCTGTGACTACTGGACTGGATGTATTAAGTAAATTTGTTTTGTTAAAAAGGAACTTGGACTCTGTCATCACTGTGTGATGTCTGAAAACAGGACTCTGCAACCTGAGGGGGACTTTAACCTAAAAGTGAGTGATTTGCACTGTGCACACATCACACAGCAGTTGGGACTTTATAATTACTTTTTTGGGTGCCTGGGTGTGCCATGACTACCACCCTGGTCACCTCACATCACCATAATACCCAGACCCCACACAGTTCTACCAATCTAATTTTTAATCACCACATAGTCATTGAAGATCACTTCTTAAAACCATGTTAAGTCCAGGTGTTGCAATGACAAAATCGACCGTAAAATGCAGCTATATTATGCCGGATATGAGCAGACCATTAATTTAAATAAAAACTTTGGAATATGCTATTTGACTATGGGAAATTGAACATATGCTGCTTTATTTCCTCAAAAATTGTGGTAAGTCTCAGGAATTCCAGTAGTGTTTTAGTTATAAAACCATACTTTCTAATTTTCCTTAAAATTTGGAAAGTGGTAATGTGCACAGATTATTTTGGACTAACACATAGAATTTACTCGAAGGGCTAAGCCTTGAACTATAAGGATGCTTTCACAATTCGTTCACATTAGGGCTTACGTCCGAAAAGCATTTGTACGTATGCGCCGACAGGGTCATAGACTATAAGGTGCTGATAGAGCAAACATGCGCTCTGCATGCATCATTCTCAGGCATGTACGCCTACTAGAGGTGGACACTCAGACGTAGTATCTGGTGTCCGCCCGCCTCCAGTAACCGTATGCGCCCAAAATGATGCACGCAGAGCGCACGTTCGCTCTGTCATCACTAGTGTTGAGCATTCCGATACTGCAAATATCGGGTATCGGCCGATATTAGCTGTATCGGAATTCCGATTCCGAGTTCCGATATTTTCGTCTTATGGGATACCGGAATCGGGATTGTCACTGTCACTGTCAGTGTCCGTCGTCGGGTCTGTCAGGAGTCAGCGGCACTTACCCGGCAGAAGATCTCCCGGCGGTCACGTCCTGCACTGCTTCATGGCCGCCATCTTCTTTCCCCGGCGGTCACATGCAGTTTCTCGCGATAACTGCAGTGACTGCTGGGTAATCGCGGCCGTAAAGCAGTCAGTCCGATGACGTCACCGCCGGGGAAGCAGGTAATCAGCTGTGCTGCGTTGCAATGACAGGCTCTGCCTGTCATTGCGATGTAGCAGAGCTGGATCGTCGTGGACTATCGTTATGGACTGCGTCGGACAGGTGGTATACTGTTGGTTTGTTTTTTTTCTTTTTTTACAGGAGATCGATGGCGTCGCAGGAATGAGAGAGTAATAAAAGTAATGAAAACGTGTTGTCTCTTTTATTTCATTAAAAGACTTTTTTCTTGCTGTGTCTTTTTTTTATACATTTAATAACTTTGGGATTAATAATGGATCGGTGTCTTATTGACGCCTCTCCATTATTAACCGGCTTATTGTCACCGTGCAATCAACGGTGACAATAACCCCTTATTACCCCGCTTGCCACCGCTACAGGGCAAGTGGGAAGAGCCGGTAAAGTGCCACAATTGGCACATCTTTGATGCGCCAAATGTGGGGCTGCTGTAGCCTGGTATTATCAGGCTGTTGAGGGCCAAAATCCATGGGCCTTGACAGTCTTTTAATACCAGGCCGCAGCAGTCTGCATTTTACTTGGCTGGTTAAAAAAATAGGGGGGATCCCCACGCCGTTTTTTTTTCGAGGGATCCCCTATTTTTGTTAACCAGCCAAGCTAAGCAGACTGCTGTGGCCTGGTATTATCAGGCTTGCAAGGTCCATGGATATTGGATCCTTACCAGCCTGAAAAACCAGGCCTCAGCGGTCTGCTTCATCTGGCTGGTTAACAAAAATAGGGGGGACCCCACGCCAATTTTTTTCAAGGGGATCCCCTATTTTTGTTAATCAGCCAAGATATGCAGACTGCTGTGGCCTGGTATTATCAGGCTGGCAAGGTCCATGGATCTTGGCTCCTTAACAGCCTGAAAATCCAGGCCTCAGCGGTCTGCTTCATCTGGCTGGTTAACAAAAAATAGGGGGGACCCCACGCCAATTTTTTTCGAGGGATCCCCTATTTTTGTTAATCAGCCAAGATATGCAGACTGCTGTGGCCTGGTATTATCAGGCTGGCAAGGTCCATGGATCTTGGCTCCTTAACAGCCTGAAAATCCAGGCCTCAGCGGTTTTCTCATCTGGCTGGTTAACAAAAATAGGGGGGACCCCACGCCAATTTTTTTTTGAGGGGATCCCCTATTTTTGTTAATCAGCCAAGATATACAGACTGCTGTGGCCTGGTATTATCAGGCTGGCAAGGTCCATGGATCTTGGCTCCTTAACAGCCTGAAAATCCAGGCCTCAGCGGTCTGCTTCATCTGGCTGGTTAACAAAAATAGGGGGGACCCCACGCCATTTTTTTTTCGAAGGGAACCCCTATTTTTGTTAATCAGTTTTCCCTCTGACGTCACTGATTGTGTCCCTGGCTGACCTGAAGTGAAAGTGGAAAGCAATCAATTAAGCTTTCCACTTAAGGGCCCCGTCTCACATAGCGATATCGCTACCGAGATCGCTGCTGAGTCACTAGTTTTGTGACGCAGCAGCAAGCTCACCAGCGATATCGCTGTGTGTGACATTCAGCGACGATCAGCCCCCCTGCCGGGTATCGCTGATCGTCGCTGAAATGTCAGGACCTTTGATCGCTGGTTTCCCGCTGACAGGCACACATCGCTGCGTGTGACAGGCGGGAGACCAGCGATCCGCTGGTAACCAAGGTACACAGCGGGTTTCCAGGCGCGGGCTGTGCCTAGAAACCCGCTGTGTACCTTGGATACCAGCGCCCTGATGCAGGGAGCTGGTATCCAAGGTACACAGCGGGTTTCCAAGCGCTGCGCGGTGCCTGGAAACCCGCTGTGTACCTTGGTTACCAGCGGATCGCTGGTCTCCCGCCTGTCACACGCAGCGATGCGTGCCTGTCAGAGGGAAACCAGCGATCAACAAAAGGTCCTGACAGTTCTGCGACGATCAGCGATACCCGGCAGGGGGGCTGATCGTCGCTGAATGTCACACACAGCGATATCGCTGGTGAGCTCGCTGCTGCGTCACAAAACTAGTGACTCAGCAGCGATCTCGGTAGCGATATCGCTATGTGAGACGGGCCCTTAAGCGATGTTACCCGCAGCGTCGCTGTCCCAGATCGCTGCCTGTTTGGCAGCTCAGCAGCGATCATGTAGCGATACACCAGCGATCCTGACAAGTGCATATCGTTGTCGGGATCGCTGGTGTATCGTTATGTGACACCCAGCCTTTACTCTCCTGTCAGCAGGAGAGGAACTCATTCATTTGGGGTTTACTGTGAGGCTGCAGCATTAGCTGCGGTCCCTGCAGTAAACATTAACCCTTTCTGAAGGATTACACCGTGGGACCTGACTGTGCATGGGATAGGTAAGAATAATTTTGCTTTTTTATTTTATTTTTATTACAGGAAATGGTTTTTTGCAGTAAAATAAAAGATGGTCAAAAACATGTGTCTTTATTTCATTAAAATGATTTTTAATTAAAGTGTGGTGTTTTATTTTTATTTCATGCAATAGGATTAATAATTGATAGTTGTCTAATTGACAGCTCTCAATTATTAACCTGGCTTAAGGTCACCTTTCAATAGCAAGGTGGCTTTAACCCCATATTAACCCATTCGCCACCGCTACAGGGGAATGGGAATAGACGGGCAAAGTGCCCGAAAGGGC
>JARQOD010000004.1:336460986-336510106 GCA_033576555.1 Oophaga sylvatica | reverse complement strand
GGTGAATAAATCAAAATGTTATCCAAATACACAACCACACTTTTGCCGATCAAAGGTCTAAGGATGTCATTAATAAGATTCTGAAAAAATGCAGGAGCATTGGTAAGACCAAAAGGCATAACCAGATTCTCAAAATGCCCCACAGGAGTGTTAAACGCAGTCTTCCATTCGTCACCCTCCTTCATGCGCAACAAATTGTATGCCCCCCAAAGATCAATTTTGGAAAACCACTTGGCCCCCACTAACTGGTTAAACAAATCAGGAATCAATGGCAGTGGGTAAGGATTGCGTACAATAATTTTATTAATCTCACGAAAGTCCAAACAAGTACGTAAACCGCCGTCCTTTTTTTTAACAAAAAAAAATCCAACAGCCACAGGAGATTTAGAAGGTCTAATGTGACCAGCGGCCAAGCTTGTCTGTATGTACTCCTCCAAAGCCTTTCTCTCAGGAATAGTCAAATTAAATAAACGACTTTTAGGAAGAGTCGCTCCAGGGACAAATTCAATAGTACAATCATAGTCTCTATGCGGGGGCAAAATCTGTGATTCCTTCTTCAGAAAAAACTTTCCAAAAATCCTGAATAGGTACAGGTAATTCCCCTTTATCCACAGCAGCAATATGCCCGTTACAACATTTGTCATAACACTTGGAGCTCCAGGACTTAATTTCATTGGTAGACCAGTCCAGTACAGGATTGTGTCATTTTAAACAGGGTAACCCCAAAATCACTGGAGAAGGCAAATTATTCAAAACTACCAAATCTAAATTCTCTTGGTGAACACCATTAATAGTGAGAGGAAATTCACAGATCTTGTGAGTAACATTCTTCAAGGGAGAACATCAACAGAAACCACAGCAATAGGGGATGACAAAGGTTTAGGTTTTAATTTAAGTTTTTCCAAGAATTCCCCATCAATCACATTCAGAGTGGAACCACAATCGACAAATACCCGAAAATCCATTAATTCTTCCTGAGCAGCAGTAGTAGTGGCAGAGAGAAAAACGCCCTTAGTATTTAAACAGGCTATACGGGCAAAACTAACCTTTTTTTTTCTTTGTTCATACGAAGAACACAGTTCTTAATGAAATGGTCAGATTTGCCGCAATAAAAGCACATACTTTCAGAAAACCGGCGGTCTTTTTCTTGAGAGCGGGGTGCCATAGCTCCGATCTCCATCGGCTCTCCAATTTCAGAACAGAAACTTTCAAGACTTGGAGCTGACATGGCAGAGGATTTACTCTCATTAACCCTTGCACGCAGTCTCCTATCCACCCGTATGGCTAATTGCATAGCCTCTTGCAAGTTACCAGGTATGGGATAAGCAATCAGCAAATCTTTAACCCGTTCACTTAGCTCTGCAAGAAATAAACTTTTCAAAGCTGAATCGTTCCACCCCACCTGAGTAGACCACCGACGGAAGTGAGTACAGTATTTTTCCACATTACCTGATCCCTGTCTCAAACGTCTCAATTCTGTCTCAGCTAATGAAACATGATCAGGATCGTCATATAATAACCCCAAAGCAGAAAAAAAACTATCCACTGATCTAAAGCATGGATCACTAGGTTGCAGAGAAAAGGCCCAGTCCTGAGGTTCTTTGCGCAAAAGTGACATTATGAACCCTATGCGCTGAGATTCATCACCAGAGGATTTGGGTCTCAAACGGAAATACAACAAGCAAGCATTTTTAAAAGAAAAAAAATCTTGTTGTTCACCAAAAATAAATCAGGCAAACGTACCTTTGGCTCCACGAAATGTGCTCCAGAACAACTACTCACGTGTTGCTGGATCTCAGCCACCTCCAGAGAGAGTCCCTGCAGGCGTTGAGCCAAATCCTGAACCGACACCATGATGAAAACTGAAAATCTTTCCTTAGAGATATTTTTGGGCTGGACTTACTGTTATGATCTGCTACAAGCACTAAGGAAAGAAGGGAGGTCTGTCCCTACAATAGAACTAAGCTGAATCCCTACGATGTAACGGGGAACCTGATCCTGCGATCAGACCCGCTAAAGTCCTCAGCTAGTCTGAACGAAGACCTATAGATGTGAGGGAGGGATCCCTACAAGGACTAGGGACTGGGAGAAAAGATGGACACCTCCTAACAGAAGTTGTAGCAGCAAAAAGCAAAACAAAGAACATAGAACATAGAGGTCAAAAGACCAAGCAAAAACTGTCTGAGTTAGGTAACAAAGCACCTGGCTAGCTTAAGAGTATAAGTTACAATGAAGTCCAGCAAAGGTAGAAGGGTGGAGCCGGATTAAATAGGCCACAAAGGTCATGTGACCAGCAAGATAAAAAAAACTAACAGGAGAGTTCTAACAACATCATGGCCGACTCCGTGGAGGCGTTCTTCCGGGATGTCTGGTGCTCTTTTTGAGCTAATTTGCATGTGTCAGCTTCCTGCTGCATGTGTTGTACCATTTCCTGTGAGCTGCAGAAGTCTTGCGTATTCTCGCAAGTCACACATCTGGTCCGTGTGTAATCCGTTGTTTTCTCGCACCCATAGACTTTCTTTGGCGTACAACGGGCGTAATACGCGTACAATCGCAGCATGCTGCGGGTGTCTTGCACCGTAAGATACGCCCGAGAAAAATACGCATGATCAGAGCTGCCCCATAGTGAAATATTGGTCCGTGTGTAATGCGTGGTTTTCACGCCTCTCACTCATCCGTATTCCTCCTTAGTGTGACGTCGGACTTAAGATCTGAACAGCCATGGGTGGAGCACTGCTCCACCGGCGGCTGTTAAAGGCACATGATGTCTGATTAAATTAGCCGACAAATCAAAAAAAGGGACATACCATATGATATAAATATACATCATATGTCGTGAAGGGGTTAAAAAATGGAGAATGTTGTGCTGAAGTTGGCTCAATATACTTTTTCACTATTTTGACAGCTGTGTGACACTTCCTACTTCTGTACTGGTTTAGACTTCTAAATGGGAGATACTGGAAATGTGCTGTCACGCTGTCTAGCAGATGTATAAATATATAATGTCAGTAATCTATCAAGTGGGACAACATTCTATATAACATATAAATAGGTAACATTAACATGTATATATAGCATAGTATTACCTGACATAATATCCTGTGGGTCAATACTGAATCCTTTTCACGCTGTCTCTGGCTAGAGGTGGACCGGGGTCTATGCTGACCCTAAACTGGGGTCCTGACTAGTCCCTCTACCTGGAGGTACTGTTAATGGTACAGAGGTCCAGGCCACCAGCGTAAACCCTGTCTCCTATAAATCCCTGACCACTGTAATCTAGTCCTTAGAAGGACCCTGATTACCACCATAGGGAATGGACAGGTAAAGGTTAACAAACAGTATAGACAAACGAGACAGACAGGGGATAAAGTAAATACTGTCTTGCATACAACATTAAAACACAGAGGGAACACCAAAGGTCTAGGAGATAAACTATAAGCAAGGTGAGGAGAAACAACAAAAGAGCTCTTAGCTTAAGTCTTCTCAGAACCGATCCTATCTGCAGTCTGTATGAATGCTTTCACCGGCATCTAACCAGCAGACTGGCAGCTATATAAAGGAAGCTAATTAGAACATAATCAAAAGCAGCCAGGCGAGGCTGGACCTAGTCTTAGCAAAGAGCTAGGTAAAATTAACTCCCTCATTACCAAACACAAAGAAACAGCAACTCAGCTGCGAGAAGTCAGAATGTGCAATCGCGACAATCTTCGTGGCGATGCACCCATGACAGTACCCCCCCTTCTACGAGGGGCCTCCGGACCCTCAGGCCAGGTCTGTCCGGGTAAGTCGTGTGGAAGGTCCGAACCAATCGATCTGCGTTAATCTCAGACGCAGAGACCCACGTCCTCTCCTCAGGACCATATCCCTTCCAATGAACCAAATACTGAAGGGACCGGCGATTCAGACATGAGTCAATGATCTTCAACACTTGAAATTCTAAGTTACCATTGACCACCACTGGAGGAGGAGGTAGAAGTGACGGTATAACTGGCGCCATGTACCTCTTAAGCAACGATTTGTGGAATACATTATGGATTTTAAACGTAGAGGGAGGTCCAGACGAAATGCCACAGGATTAATTATAGAACTGATCCTGTATGGACCGATGAACCTGGGACCCAGTTTCCAGGAGGGAACTTTGCGTTTTATATTCTTGGTAGACAACCACACCAGATCGTTCACACCTAGGTCCGGACCAGACACTCTCCTCCTATCAGACCTCCGCTTGAAACAGTTCCCCATAGCACTCAGACCATTCAGCACTCCTCTCCAAACTGAAGCAAGTGACGACGAGAATCGTTCCTCCTCAGGAACCCCAGATGGACGGGTATGTGGGGTCTTAGAGCGAGCACAAACTCCACAGGACGCGACAAAAGTTATTACCTCTTTATTTAAGTTAGGCCACCAAAACCGGCGAGAAAGGAGATCCACAGTTGCTTTACTCCCTGGATGTCTGCTAAAGCAGAACTATGATGTGCCTCAATAACTTTTTGTCTTAACTGATTAGGAACAAACAGTTTCCCTGGAGGTCCTACAGGGGCGTCCCCTGAGCCTCCAACACCTCCTCCTCAAGCTCAGAGCACACAGCCGACACCACCACTCCTTCCTGAAGGATAGGAACCGGGTCATCCGTCTTTCCGGCCCCTGGGAAACTACGAGATAAGGCATCAGGAAGCAATTTTATTGAGCAGTCATACGTGCGATGAGGAGGTAACTTTTGACACCCCTCCTCTGAGAACATCTCCCCAAAGTCCTCCAGAAAAGGAGGCAAAGTCCTAGGCACGACCGCACCGATGACCGTGTTCATGCAGTTATTCTTGCAAAATTCACCCCACTGGCTTATCTTTCTGGATTGCCAATCAATCACTGGGTTATGTTTAGCCAACCAGGGAAGTCCCAACACAATAGGAGTAGGAAGACCCTCCAACACATAACAAGACAACTGTTCTTTATGTATTGCCCCTACTCGAAGGTCTATGTTATGAACAGCTTGTACAAAGCTACCTTGACCGAGAGGTCTGGCGTCAATAGAAAGTATAGGGATCGGTTTGGCCAATACACTCAGTTGCATACCTTGCACCTGGGCAAACCGAGCGTCCACCATATTAGCCCCAGACCCACTATCAAGAAGAACAGAAATCCTCTCAACTCTCGCACCAACCACCACCTCCGCAGGCACGAGAAATTGAGACGGACCTGGGGACGAAATACCTACTCCCAGGTTGTCGTCCACCACACAACCTGGGATTAACAGTTTTTCGGCGACTTTTTTGCTCAATGAGGCACGGGAGGGACACCCCCCAACAAAATGTCCCTCTCTCCCGCAGAAGAAACACCTTCTTGTCTTGCGGCGCACCGCCGATTCCCTCCTACAAAATGATGTCCCACCCAACTGCATAGGTTCCTCAGAACAGACCAGGGGAACCTCCATATAAGGGACTTTAGTAGTGGGTGGAGTAATAACAGGGGGCGGAGTTACCTCGCACCTCCCCCGAAGCCGTCTATCAATACGAATAGCAAGGGCCATAGCAGCCTCCAGTGAAGGAGGAGAATCATACTGAGCCAAAACATCTTTTAATTTGTCAGATAACCCTTGACAAAACTGGCTCCTAAGAGCTGGGTCATTCCACTGAGTATCTGTGGCCCATCTACGGAACTCAGAAGAAAATTCCTCCGCCGGATGATCTCCCTGCTGTATCCTACGTAACTTCGTTTCAGCAAGGGAGACCCGATCCGGGTCATCATACACCAGCCCCAGGGCAGCAAAAAATCGATCTACTGACTGGAGGGCCGGGGAGCCCGGAGGAAGAGAGAACGCCCAGGATTGAGGGTCCCCTTGTAAGAGCGAGATGACAATTCCCACCCTCTGCTCCTCACTCCCCGATGACCGAGGCCGTAGCCGAAAGTACAATTTACATGCCTCCCGGAAGGTAAAAAATTTGTCCCGCCCACCAGTGAACCTGTCCGGGAGAGCAACCTTAGGTTCAGATCTGGTTTGCTCCGGGGGGGACAAAACCTTGGACTTAATGTCCGTAAACTCCATGGACAATTTCTGCAACTGCAGGGCAAGCTGGGCTACTGGAACCATGGTAGCTGGGGAGAATCTATAGTTTGGCCGGTGAAAATGTCACGCTGTCTAGCAGATGTATAAATATATAATGTCAGTAATCTATCAAGTGGGACAACATTCTATATAACATATAAATAGGTAACATTAACATGTATATATAGCATAGTATTACCTGACATAATATCCTGTGGGTCAATACTGAATCCTTTTCACGCTGTCTCTGGCTAGAGGTGGACCGGGGTCTATGCTGACCCTAAACTGGGGTCCTGACTAGTCCCTCTACCTGGAGGTACTGTTAATGGTACAGAAGTCCAGGCCACCAGCGTAAACCCTGTCTCCTATAAATCCCTGACCACTGTAATCTAGTCCTTAGAAGGACCCTGATTACCACCATAGGGAATGGACAGGTAAAGGTTAACAAACAGTATAGACAAACGAGACAGACAGGGGATAAAGTAAATACTGTCTTGCATACAACATTAAAACACAGAGGGAACACCAAAGGTCTAGGAGATAAACTATAAGCAAGGTGAGGAGAAACAACAAAAGAGCTCTTAGCTTAAGTCTTCTCAGAACCGATCCTATCTGCAGTCTGTATGAATGCTTTCACCGGCATCTAACCAAAAAATCACATTAAAAACTTTTTAGCAAAAACACATCATGAAAAACAGTCTTACCAAGGCTGATCAAATGACCAAATGCACTAGCAGGATGCAGCAGGCTCCCACATATAAAGGCTGGAGAAGCAACAGGTGCTTACCACTGATAAAAGCAGCCACCCTATCACAAAAACAGTGATGATGAAGGTGTTAACTGCTTAGTGGGAAAAAAAGCACACAAATGTAAGTTGCTTAAGACATGAATGTCATGCACAGTGTCTGGATAACAGCCTATTTTAAACGCCTATGATGGAAGGCGGGCTGGTCAGCACTGAATGTGCACAACAAAATAAACCAAGCCTTCAAAATAGAAGCCTGGGTGCACCCTGCAAAAAATGATAAAAAGTGCAGTGGTAAGCACCTGTTGCTTCTCCAGCCTTTATATGTGGGAGCCTGCTGCATCCTGCTAGTGCATTTGGTCATTTGATCAGCCTTGGTAAGACTGTTTTTCATGATGTGTTTTTGCTAAAAAGTTTTTAATGTGATTTTTTGGAATTTATGTCTAGTTAGTGACTCGCAATAAAATGGGGACCCTTGACGTTGGGTTTCGAGCTTATCTGCTTTGGCCAAAATAGTAACCAATACCTCATTTGATGCATTTATCATATGCATCATTTTTTGCACTTTTTATCATTTTTTGCAGGGTGCACCCAGGCTTCTATTTTGAAGGCTTGGTTTATTTTGTTGTGCACATTCAGTGCTGACCAGCCCGCCTTCCATCATAGGCGTTTAAAATAGGCTGTTATCCAGACACTGTGCATGACATTCATGTCTTAAGCAACTTACATTTGTGTGCTTTTTTTCCCACTAAGCAGTTAACACCTTCATCATCACTGTTTTTGTGATAGGGTGGCTGCTTTTATCAGTGATAAGCACCTGTTGCTTCTCCAGCCTTTATATGTGGGAGCCTGCTGCATCCTGCTAGTGCATTTGGTCATTTGATCAGCCTTGGTAAGACTGTTTTTCATGATGTGTTTTTGCTAAAAAGTTTTTAATGTGATTTTTTGGAATTTATGTCTAGTTAGTGACTCGCAATAAAATGGGGACCCTTGACGTTGGGTTGCGAGCTTATCTGCTTTGGCCAAAATAGTAACCCATACCTCATTTGATGCATTTATCATATGCATCATTTTTTGCACTTTTTATCATTTTTTGCAGGGTGCACCCAGGCTTCTATTTTGAAGGCTTGGTTTATTTTGTTGTGCACATTCAGTGCTGACCAGCCCGCCTTCCATCATAGGCGTTTAAAATAGGCTGTTATCCAGACACTTTGCATGACATTCATGTCTTAAGCAACTTACATTTGTGTGCTTTTTTTTCCCACTAAGCAGTTAACACCTTCATCATCACTGTTTTTGTGATAGGGTGGCTGCTTTTATCAGTGATAAGCACCTGTTGCTTCTCCAGCCTTTATATGTGGGAGCCTGAGCCTGCTGCATCCTGCTAGTGCATTTGGTCATTTGATCAGCCTTGGTAAGACTGTTTTTCATGATGTGTTTTTGCTAAAAAGTTTTTAATGTGATTTTTTGGAATTTATGTCTAGTTAGTGACTCGCAATAAAATGGGGACCCTTGACGTTGGGTTGCGAGCTTATCTGCTTTGGCCAAAATAGTAACCAATACCTCATTTGATGCATTTATCATATGCATCATTTTTTGCACTTTTTATCATTTTTTGCAGGGTGCACCCAGGCTTCTATTTTGAAGGCTTGGTTTATTTTGTTGTGCACATTCAGTGCTGACCAGCCCGCCTTCCATCATAGGCGTTTAAAATAGGCTGTTATCCAGACACTGTGCATGACATTCATGTCTTAAGCAACTTACATTTGTGTGCTTTTTTTCCCACTAAGCAGTTAACACCTTCATCATCACTGTTTTTGTGATAGGGTGGCTGCTTTTATCAGTGGTAAGCACCTGTTGCTTCTCCAGCCTTTATATGTGGGAGCCTGCTGCATCCTGCTAGTGCATTTGGTCATTTGATCAGCCTTGGTAACACCGGCATCTAACCAGCAGACTGGCAGCTATATAAAGGTAGCTAATTATAACATAATCAAAAGCAGCCGGGCGAGGCTGGACCTAGTCTTAGCAAAGAGCTAGGTAAAATTAACTCCCTCATTACCAAACACAAAGAAACAGCAACTCAGCTGCGAGAAGTCAGAATGTGCAATCGCGACAATCTTCGTGGCGATGCACCCATGACAGTTGCAGCATAGAAACACAGGGATGAAGGTACTTCATATTGGATTTGTGGTACCAGGCGTGGGCAAAGGGAGGGTTGTGGACTAGATGCTGATACTTATGCTAGAGCAGCCCAGAGAGAACTGATAGACCTTACTAGCAAAACGTGTAGCTAGCGAGACGAAGCAGCGGTCCTTGTCAGGACCAGAAAGCCGCGAAAGTTCTTAGAGACTGTTCCCACCAAAGACGGCGTTTACCCCACTTCCAAGTAGAATTAGGTTGGACTGTAGACCCTGACTTTATCCTGATATTCCCCATTGTATATTAACCCAGGTGCAGACACTGACAGCTTGGTGACCCTGTGCAAGAAATGCATCTGGGCCCCCCTCATTTTATGGCGGCAAAGCTATAGGTATATAGCCACACATACAGTACAGACCAAAAGTTTGGACACACCTTCTCATTCAAAGATTTTTCTGTATTTTCATGACTATGAAAATTGTAGAATCACACTGAAGGCATCAAAACTATGAGTTAACACATGTGGAATTATACATTACACTTTACAAAAAAGTGTGAAACAACTGAAAATATGTCTTATATTCTAGGTTCTTCAAAGTAGCCACCTTTTGCTTTGATTACTGCTTTGCACGCAGAAAAGGTGAACGGATGGACTCTACATGCCTGGTTCCCACTGTGAAGCATGGAGGAGGTGGTGTGATGGTGTGGGGGTGCTTTGCTGGTGACACTGTTGGGGATTTATTCAAAATTGAAGCGGTGAGCGGTCCAGCTCACCCCAAACCATCTCGATTGGGTTCAGGTCTGGTGACTGTGGATGCCAGGTCATCTGGCGTAGCACCCCAACACTCTCCTTCTGGGTCAAATAGCCCTTACACAGCCTGGAGGTGTGTTTGGGGTCATTGTCCTGTTGAAAAATAAATGATGGTTCAACTAAATGCAAACCGGATAGAATAGCATGCTGCTGCAAGATGCTGTGGTAGCCATGCTGGTTCAGTATGCCTTCAATTTTTAATAAATCCCCAACAGTGTCACCAGCAAATCACCCCCACACCATCACACCTCCTCCTCAATGCTTCACGGTGGGAACCAGGCATGTAGAGTCCATCTGTTCACCTTTTCTGCGTGCAAAGCAGTAATCAAAGCAAAAGGTGGCTACTTTGAAGAACCTAGAATATAAGACATATTTTCAGTTGTTTCACACTTTTTTGTAAAGTGTAATGTATAATTCCACATGTGTTAACTCATAGTTTTGATGCCTTCAGTGTGATTCTACAATTTTCATAGTCATGAAAATACAGAAGAATCTTTGAATGAGAAGGTGTGTCCAAACTTTTGGTCTGTACTTATATATATATATATATATATAGTGGGTGCGGAAAGTATTCAGACCCCTTTACATTTTTCACTCTTTGTTTCATTGCAGCCATTTGGTAAATTCAAAAAAGTTCATTTTTTTCTCATTAATGTACACTCTGTACCCCATCTTAACTTAAAAAAAACAAATGTAGAATTTTTTGCAAATGTATTAAACAAAAACTGAAATATCACATTATTATTATTATTTATTTATATAGCGCCATTGATTCCATGGTGCTGTACATGAGAAGGGGTTACATACAGATTACAGATATCACGGTAAACAAACTAACAATGACAGACCGATATAGAGGGGAGAGAGGACCCTGCCCTTGCGGGCTTACATTCTACAGGATGGTGGGGAAGGAGACGGTAGGTTTGGGGGGTCACATGGTCACAAGTATTCAGACCATTTGCTCAGACACTCATATTTAAGTCAAATGCTGTCCATTTCCTTGTGATCCTCTTTGAGATGGTTCTACTACTTCTTTGGAGTCCAGCTGTGTTTAATTAAACTGATAGGTCTTGATTTGGAAAGGCACACACCTGTCTATATAAGATCTCACAGCTCACAGTGCATGTCAGACCAAATGAGGATCATGAGGTCAAAGGAACTGGCCAAGGAGCTCAGAGACAGAATTGTGGCAAAGCACAGATCTGGACAAGGTTACAAAATAATTTCTGCAGTACTCAAGGTTCCTAAGAGCACAGTGGCATCCATAATCCTTAAATGGAAGAAGTTTGGGACCATCAGAGGTCTTCGTAGACCTGGCCGTCCAGCCAAACGGCACAATCATGGGAGAAGAGCCTTGGTGAGAGAGGTAAAGAAGAACTCCAAGATCACTGTGGCTGAGCTCCACAGATGCAGTGGGGAAATGGGCGAAAGTTCCACAAAGTCAACTATCACTGCAGCTCTCCACTAGTCAGGCCTTTATGGCAGTCGCCCAATGGAAGCCTCTCCTCAGTGCCAAAAATATGAAAGTCCGCTTAGAGTTTGCTAAAAAAAAAAAGCATGAAGGACTCCAAGACTATGAAAAATAAGATTCTCTGGTCTGATGAGATGATGATAGAACTTTTTGGTGATAATTCTAAGCAGTATGTGTGGAGAAAACCAGGCACTGCTCATCACCTGCCCAATAAAATCCCAACAGTGAAACATGGTGGTTGGAGCATCATGTTATGGGGGTGTTTTTCAGCTGCAGGAACAGGTCAACTGGTTGCAATTGAAGGAAACATGAATGCAGCCAAGTACAGAGATATTCTGGATGAATACCTCTTTCAGAGTGCTCTGGACCTCAGACTTGGCCAAAGTTTCAGCTTCCAACAAGTCAATGACCCTCAGCACACATCTAAAATAACAAAGGAGTGGCTTCAGAACAACTGTGTGACTATTCTTGACTGGCCCAGCCAGAGCCCTGACCTAAACCCAATTGAGCATCTCTGGAGAGACCTGAAAATGGCTGTCCACCAACGTTCACCATCCAACCTGATGGAACTGGAGAGGAACTGCAAAGAACAATGACAGAGGATTTCCAAATCCAGGAGTGAAAAACTTGTTGCATCATTCCCAAGAAGACGCATGGCTGTACTAGCTCAAAAGGGTGCTTCTATTCAATACTGAGCAAAGGGTCTGAATACTTATGACCATGTGATATTTCAGTTTTTCTTTTTTAATAAATTTCAAAAATGTCTACATTTCTGTTTTTTTCAGTCAAGATGGGGTGCAGTGTGTTAGGGGTCGAGCTCCCGCTACTGCACAAGGGGAATCTCGAGCTATCCCCACTGCGGTCTCCCATCCGTCTCCGGCCGCAGTAGAACCTGCTCAGCAGAGACGTCGGTCCCAGCGTCTCGCTCAGTCTAGTGCTGTGCAGAGGATGACTGCTGCCTCTCCAGGTCCTGCCATTGTAGCCAGTGCAGGTCAGCGGCAAGCAGACTCAGTTGGGACTAAGCCCTGTGTTTTCCTTTCTGAGCATGCCCAGGGTAAGATCTCTCATAGGAGATCAGGGGTCACATGCTCAGCTACTGCAGCAGCTCCTATTGGTCCACCAGGAAGGTCCTGAAACTACATGTGTTCTTGTATAGTTTCTCATTGGTCCTTTTCTGGTAGGTCCTGTAGTTGCTACTATAAAAGGGTGGCATGGCCGTGCCACCATGCGCTAGTGTCAATTGCATTATGTGCTTTGCGCCAGTGTGATCTTGCACGCATGTGGTTAGGGCTCGGCTGAAATAAGCCCCTAGAATACCGGCACCTCCGGTGAGGAGATTGTATGCACGTGTTTAGGGCTTGGCTGAAATAAGCCCCTAGAATACCAGCTTCTCCGGTGAGGAGATTGTCTGATTGCGTTGCTGATTGCATTACCACGGACTGCTGTCCGCACAGCAGTTGTCTGTGCATCCCTGTGAAGTTAACAGGACACAGTCCATATCTCTGTGGCTCTACCTTAGCGACTCTGTGGTGTAACAGAGTTCACTTATACCACCATATAGTGCCACAGTATCTATATTTGTGACTCTATGAAGTAACTGAGTTCGCCTACACCGCCATCTTGCTAGCAGCAGGCTCTGCCTGCACGGTGGAACCCTGTCTGCGAACGCACCCACTATTTATATTTATCTGGTGCGTTCCGCAGATCCTAACAGTACACTAGCCCCAGGGTCTGGCTAGTAAAATGGTGGACAACCAGCGTCTACGGCAGTTCATCCAGCAGCTGGAGGGTAGGTTGGCGGCTCTCGAGCGCACAACCTCAGCTGTGGATGTAACCGAAGTCGCTGTTCAGGCTGCTAGCACAGCGGCAGCCAGTTTGTCCTCCAACACCTCTGCTCCGATCTTGTCCCATCTCCCGCTTCCAGACAAGTTTTCGATGACAGCAAACATTGTCGGGGATTCGTGAGTCAGTGCTCTATACTGCTCGAGCTTCTGACTGCACGTTTTCCCACAGAGCGGACACAAGTGGGTTTCATAGTGTCACTACTGTCTGGCAGAGCTTTGGAATGGGTAACGCCGCTGTGGGAGTGTGACGATCGCGTGGTGCGGAGTGCTCCACGGTTTCAGGAGGCTCTTAAAAAGGTCTTTTTAGGCCCTCAGCTCACCCACGATTCAGCGCTCCAACTGCTGGCAATGTCACAGGGTTCAAGCTTGGTCAGTCAGTTTTCAGTCCAATTTGGAATTCTGTCCTCCGAGTTAGAGTGGCCGGATAAGGTCCTTATACCGGTATACTGGAGAGGTCTGGCTGACCATGTAAAGGACGCCTTGGCCACCAGGGAGATTCCTGCCTCACTGGAGAAGCTTATCTCCATATCTACCCGCATCGACCTTCGCTTTCATGAGCGGAGGTTGGAGCGGGCCCAGTGTAGGCGGAGGTTTCGGCTAGCTCCCACCTTTGCCAAACCTCTAGAATCTCTCATTCAGGCGCCCGACTCCCCGGAGGTCATGGAGGTTGTTCGAGCGGGACCTAAGTCTCGGCCCGTTCGAGTCTCCGTGGTTTGTAACAACTGTCAGCAGTTAGGACATTATGCCCATAGATGTCCCCAGCGATTGGGAACATGATCGCGTCTAGTGACCATGGGAGGAGGTTCACTAGAGTAAGCGGCATTTGCCTCCAAGCTGTCCTTTAAAGGGACAATCTCTCTTGGTCCATCCACTCTAACAGTTGAGCTTTGTGTAGATTCTGGAGCAGAGGGGAACTTTATGTCCTCTGCTTTTGCTCTCCGCCACACAATACCTCAGGTGATGCTCGCCAAACCGGTGACTGTTCGAGTGGTGAATGGATCCATACTGCCCTCACAGATCACACATCAGACAATCCCTCTCACATTAGCTATGTCTCCTTCCCATCAGGAGATTATCTCTTTCCTTATCCTTCCTGAGGGTATAGATGAGGCTCTGCTGGGAGTACCCTGGCTTTGTCTTCACTCCCCACATATTGAGTGATCCTCTGGGAAGATACGAGGTTGGAGTGAGTCTTGTAGAGGTAGATGTGTGAGGGAGAGTGTTCAGGTTGCTACTACAGGGATACCCGCAGATCTCACTTCCCTTCCCAAGTGCTATTGATCCTATGTAGACGTGTTCTCCAAAAAGGCTGCGGAGATGCTTCCGCCTCACCGCCCCTATGACTGTCCTATTGACCTCTTGCCTGGAGCAGAACCTCCCCGGGGACGGGTCTATCCTCTCTCTCCCGGAGACGGAGGCTATGTCCCAATACATTCAGGAGAATCTGGCAAGAGGCTTCATTAGGAAGTCAGTGTCACCTGCTGGGGCAGGGTTCTTCTTTGTGCAAAAGAAGAATGGAGAATTACGTCCCTGCACAGATTACAGGGGTCTTAACGCCATCACCGTTAAGAATAAATACCCGCTGCCTCTGATTTCTGAGCTCTTTGATAGGCTCCGGGGAGCAAGGGTATTTACCAAATTAGACCTGCGGGGTGCTTACAACCTGATTTGCATCTGCGAGGGGGACAAGTGGAAGAACGCTTTTAATACCAGGGATGGGCACTATGAATATCTGGTGATGCCCTTTGGGCTCTGTAATGCCCCAGCCGTTTTCCAAGACTTTGTTAATGACATCTTCCGGGATATGCTTTCCACCTCGGTCATGGTCTATCTGGATGATATTCTCATCTTCTCTCCAGATATTGACTCCCACCGGAAAGATGTCTGCAGAGTCTTCGACCTCTTGCGGGCAAATTCCCTTTATGCAAAGTTGGAGAAATGCGTGTTTGAGCAGGAGTCTTTACCATTCCTGGGCTATATCATCTCCACTCAGGGATTGGCTATGGATCCTGCCAAACTACAGGCGTGATGGACTGGCAAGAACCCCATTCTCTTAAAGCGGTGCAGCACTTTATGGGGTTCATTAATTACTATCGCCAGTTCATTCCCCATTTCTCAACTTTGGTAGCTCCCTTGGCAGCCCTCACCAAGAAGGGAGCAAATCCCAAATTGTGGTCCGAAGATGTCTCCAAGGCTTTCACTTCAATTAAGTCTCATTTTGCTAGCGCTCCCATCCTACACCGCCCTGATGTTGACAAGCCATTCATATTGGAGGTGGATGCCTCATCCGTTGATGCTAGAGCAGTCCTCTTTCAAAAGGATGCTCAATGTCGGAAGCATCCTTGCTTCTTCTTCTCCAAAACCTTTTCACCAGCGGAGAGGAATTATTCCATCGGGGACAGGGAGTTGCTAGCAATGAAGTTGGCTTTCTCTGAGTGGAGACATCTGTTGGAGGGGGCTCGCTTTCCCTTCCAGGTCTTTACGGATCACAAAAATTTGGTATACTTACAAACAGCCCAGCGGCTAAATTCTCGTCAGTCAAGATGGTCCTTGTTTTTTCTCCGATTTCATTTACCCTCCATTATCTCTCTCGAGAGAAGAACATTCGGGCTGACGCTCTCTCTGATCCGTGGTGTCCTCTGAGGAGAAGGAGGGGGAGCCTCGGCTTATTGTCCCTTCTGAGAGCCTGAGAACCGTAGCGCCGGTTTCGATAGAGTCTGTACCTCCGGGCAAGACTTTTGTACCACCCAATTTGCGACCGGAGGTTCTTTCTTGGGCTCATTCATCCAGGGTGGGTGGACATTTTGGGACCAAAAGGACATCTGAGTTGTTGGCGAGGATGTACTAGTGGCCGCATATGGTCCGTGATGTTGGGGATTATGTTCAGGCGTTCGTCTCCTGCGCCAAAAATAAATCTCCTCGACAACGGCCACCTGGGTTACTTTACCCTTTGCCGGTGGCAGACAGGCCCTGGGAGATGGTTGGAATGGACTTTGTGGTGGGCTTACCCAAGTCTCGGGGTTGCACCATCATTTGGGTGATCACCGACCATTTTTCCAAAATGGTGCACCTGGTACCGTTACCACGGTTACCTTCTGCGCGGGCCCTGGCTGCGTTGTTCATAAGACATATCTTTCGTCTACACGGCATGCAGGACAAAATCGTTAGTAACCGAGGCCCCCAGTGTGCGTCTCGTTCAGGAGAGAGCTTTGTTGTCTACTCAGTATTGAGTTAAATCTCTCTTCGGCATATCATCCCAAGACGAATGGGTTGGTAGAGAGGGCCAACCAGACCTTGGTCACATATCTACGACACTTTGTCTCTGCCAGGCAGGATGACTGGGCATCTCTGTTACCGTGGGCAGAGTTTGCGTTGAACAACGCCATGGCAGACTCCACTGGACAGACGCCATTCCTCCTTAATTACGGTCAGCATCCGTGGGTTCCTGTGCCTATGCCCGTGTCTTCCATTGACTCCAGGGTGGCAGACTGGGCTGTGGAGGCACGGGACATTTGGGCCGTACTCAGGATGCCATTCAGGTCTTCAAGGAGAGGATGAGGTCCTCCGCCGACGCACATCGGTGCCCCGCTCCGACATTTGCTCCCGGTGACTTGGTGTGGCTCTCCGCCCGTAACATCAGGCTGCGAGTGGAGTCGACCAAGTTGGCACCCCGTTACCTGGGTCCCTTCAAAGTCTTCGAGCAGGTTAACCCTGTGGTATACCATTTGGCCCTTCCACCACGACTAGATATCTCCGACACCTTTCATGTGTCCCTCTTGAAAGGGTCATGTCCCGGTTCTCTGAGTCATCTGCCGGGACATCGGGTTCGTCTACGGACGATCACGAGGTGAACGCTATTGTAGGGTGCAAGGTGGTACGGGGCAAAAAGTTTTATTTGGTGGATTGGAGGGGTTATGGACCTGAGGATAGGTCCTGGGAGTCTGTTGAGCACGTTCACGCTCCGCAGCTCATTGCTGCCTTTGAGCATAGTGAGGCCCAAAGGAGGGGGCCCTAGGGAGGGGGGTAATGTTAGGGGTCGAGTTCCCGCTCCTGCACAAGGGAATCTCGAGCTATCCCTACTGCGGTCTCCCATCCGTTTCCGGCCGCAGTGGAACCTGCTCAGCAGAGACGTCGGTCCCAGCGTCTCGCTCAGTCTAGTGCTGTGCAGAGGATGACTGCTGCCTCTTCAGGTCCTGCCATTGTAGCCAGTGCAGGTCAGCGGCAAGCAGACTCAGTTGGGACTAAGTCCTGTTTTTTCCTTTCTGAGCATGCCCAGAGTAAGATCTCTCATAGGAGATCAGGGGTCACATGCTCAGCTACTGCAGCAGCTCCTATTGGTCCACCAGGAAGGTCCTGAAACTACATGTGTTCTTGTATAGTTTCTCATTGGTCCTTTTCTGGTAGGTCCTGTAGTTGCTACTATAAAAGGGTGGCATGGCCGTGCCGCCATGCGCTAGTGTCAATTGCATTATGTGCTTTGAGCCAGTGTGATCTTGAACGCATGTGTTTAGGGCTCGGCTGAAATAAGCCCCTAGAATACCGGCTTCTCCATTGAGGAGATTGTCTAATTGCGTTGCTGATTACATTACCACGGACTGCTGTCCGCACAGCAGTTGTCTGTGCATCCCTGTGAAGTTAACAGGACACAGTCCATATCTCTGTGGCTCTACCTTAGCGAATCTGTGGTGTAACAGAGTTCGCATATACCGCCATATAGTGCCAAAGTATCTATAATTGCAACTCTGTGAAGTAACAGAGTTCGCTTATACCGCCATCTTGCTAGCAGCAGGCTCTGCCTGCACAGTGGACTGTTGTGAATGTGCTAAAAATGGTTTCTGAGCAGAGGCTCCCTCTGGTGGTTACTGACAGTACTGAACCTTTCAGCGAGGAGTGGCAATCTGGGATCACGGATTGGTCTGATATAAGGGAGGTTCTCTCCCATGATGGTTGCCGGTGATCAATTGTTATTGTCTCAATTGTGGTTCCTGGTTCATTTGGAAGCTTGCTGAGTCTTGCCTGCATCTTCTGCTATCAGATAAGATATTTTCTGCTTTTATTTTTGTGCTTGCTTTTTGCATTGTTCCCTGCACTTCTGTGGAGGTCTGCCAGGTCCCCTCCGGGGGGCTTGTGCTCCTCTCAGTTTATCTGGAGCCACTGTTGTTTGTTCATTTGCTTTTTCCTGTTTTTTCAGTGGCTGCGGCTTAGTTTTGTTACACCAGAGAACTGATTTAGGTGGTAGAGGTCGTGTGATCTCAGGTGTTTTTGCAATCAGTAGTTGGTTTTTTTTAGGGTTTTTTTTTGGATTGCAGTGAGTATCCTTTCCTGTACTTTTCTGTCTAGACAGATTGGCCCCAGCGTTTGCTCATTCTATTTTCTGTCTGTGTCCGTGCTTCCTCTTGTCTAACGCCATTACATGTTTGAGGGCTTCCTATTTTCTTTGGGATCTGCTCCGGGGCAGATAGCTTTCATCTTTCTGCCTTTAGGTGTAGTTATCTCTCAGGCTGTGACGAGGCGTCTAGGATCAACGTAGGAACGCTCCACGGCTACCTCTAGTTGTGTGGTTAGTTCAGGTTACTGCAATCCAATAGGTTCCAGCCTCTCTGGTGTATTGCCGTTTTTGCTTACTCTCCTCAGCTACCAAAACATAACAGTATCACCGGCCCAAAACTGAAAATTATATGGTACTCACAGAAGGGAAAAATAGTGTGGGAAAAAAAAAAAGTTGTCAGAGATTTTTTTTTTTTCCTGTTTGTTGCATTTTTTCCCTCTTTCTCTCTGGGTGCTGAGGAGGATTTTTTTTTCTCTCAATGGAGCTTGCACAGTTGTCTGTCCGTGTAGATCAGCTTGCCACTGAGGTTCGGAGTATTGCTACCTATCTTGCTAGGTTGCCGGTTGTGGAACCTAGGATTCCCATGCCAGATTTGTTTTTGGGGGATCGGGCTAAATTTCTGAATTTCAAAAATAACTAAGTTGTTTTTTGCCTTAAAGCCTAAGTCCTCAGGGAATGCAGCACAGCAGGTTCAAATTGTCATCTCTCTCCTGCGCGGCGATCCTCAGGATTGGCCTTTTTCCCTGACACCTGGGGATCCTGTTTTGAATGATATTGATGCATTTTTTCTGGCTCTGGGGTTATTGTACGATGAACCTAATGTCACTGATCAAGCTGAAAAAACCTTGTTGGCATTAAATCAGGGTCTTGAAGACGCTGAGTTGTACTGTCAGAAATTCCGAAAGTGGGCAGTCCTGACCAAATGGAATGATGATGCTTTGGCAGCCCTTTTTCGGAAGGGGCTGTCAGAGAATACAAAGGATGTTATGATGGGATTCCCTGCTCCTTCTGGTCTCAATGATTCTATGTCATTGGCTATTCAAATTGACAGATGTTTGCGTGAGCGCAGAGGTATGCGTGAGATAGTGTTGCCTTGTGAGCCAGTTTCTGAGCCCATGCAGTGTGATAGAGTGACTTCTGGGGCACAGCGTCATGGTTTCGAAAGTGCAATGGGTTATGTTTCTACTGTGGTGACGCCTCTCATGCTATTTCAGTCTGCCCTAAACTGGGAAGACGTTTTGCACGCTCAGTTGTCTTGGGTAGTGTTCAGACTAAATTTCTGTTGACTGTTACCCTGATTTGCTCCCTGTCCACATTTTCTGCTCAGGATTTTGTTGATTCAGGAGCAGCTATTAACCTGATGGATTTTGACTTTGCCAAACGTTGTGGGTTTCCCATGATACCCCTGCGGAAGTCTATTCCCCTACTGGGCATTGATTCTACCCCTTTGGCAGAGAATAAACCCCAGTTTTCTACTCAGGTGATAATGAGGGTTGAACCAGATCATCAGGAGAGTTGCAAATTTCTGGTGCTGTATAATCTGCATGACATTATTGTACTAGGTTTCCCTTGGTTACAGTCTCATAATCCTGTTTTGGATTGGAAATCTGTGTCTGTGACCAGTTGGGGCTGCCAATGTGTTAATGCCGACACTCCTGTTTTTTCTGCCTCTCCCCAGTCTCAGGATGCTCCTGACTTTTTTGACTGATTTTTCGGATGTATTTAGTGAAAGTAAATCTGCATCCTTGCCCCCTTACAGGAGCTATGATTGCGCTATTGAAATAGTGCCTGGTGGTAAATTTCCTAAAGGTCGCCTTTTTAACTTGTCTGTACCTGAACACGATGCTATGTGATCTTATATCAAGGACTCATTGGAGAAGGGTCATATCAGACCATCCTCTTCACCCTTGGGTGCCGGTTTTTTCTTTGTGGCCAAAAAGGATGGTTCATTGAGGCCGTGTATTGATTATCGTCTTTTGAATAAGATCACTGTGAAGTATCAATATCCGTTACCCTTGATTTCTGACCTGTTTTCCAGGGTGAAAAGTGCTAGTTAGGTTTACCAAGCTTGACCTCAGGGGGCGTATAACCTTATTCGCATTAAGCACGGGGATGAATGGAAGATGGCGTTTAATACCCCAGAGGGGCATTTTGAGTACCTAGTGATGCCCTTTGGGCTCACTAATGTGCATTCCGTCTTCCAATCCTTCATGAATGATATTTTCAGGGATTTTGTGGATAAATTTCTGATTGTGAAACATGTTCGGACTGTGTTCCAGATTTTGAGAGAGAATGCACTGTATGTGAAGGGATCAAAGTGTCTTTTTGGCGTACAGAAGGTCTCATTTCTGGGATTCATTTTGTCTCCGTCTGTTATTGAAATGGACCCGGTCAAGGTTCAGGCCATCTGTGATTGGGTTCAACCTACTTCATTGAAGGTCTTCAGAGATTTTTGGGTTTTGCCAATTTTTATCGTAAATTTATTGGTAATTTCTCTGGTATTGTTAAACCATTGACTGATTTGACCAAAAAGGGTTCTGATGTGGTGAATTGGCCTCCTGAGGCAGTCTCTGCATTTCAGGAACTTAAGCAGAGATTCACTTCTGCTCCTGTTCTACGGCAGCCTGTTGTTCTTATCGTTTCAGGTGGAGGTTGATGCCTCTGAAATTGGGGCAAGTGCTGTTTTGTCCCAAAGAGATCCAGAGACCTCTATACGTAACCCTTGTGCGTTTTCTCTCGAAAATTTCCTCCAACTGAACGTAATTATGACGTGGGTAATCGGGAGTTATTGGCCATGAAGTGGGCCTTTGAAGAGTGGAGACATTGGCTGGAAGGAGCCAAACATCAGGTGGTGGTCCTCACGGACCATAAGAATCTGGTTTATCTCGAATCAGCCAAGCGACTTAATACAAGACAGGCCAGGTGGCCTTGCTTTTCACACGTTTTAATTTTGTGGTTTCTTTTCTTCCTGGCACTAAGAATGTTAAGGCGGATGCCCTCTCGAGGAGTTTCTTTGCGGACTCTCCTGAGTTATCTGATCCTACTGTTATTTTGAAAGAGGGTGTAGTTCTTTCCGCCATCTCGCCCAATTTGAGACTGGCTCTGGAAGGGTGTCAGGAGGATAAACCTGAGCGCTGCCCTATTGGGAAATTGTTTGTCCCAGACCAGTAGAAGAAGAGTGTGATGTCTGAGATTCATTGTTCCGCGTTGGCTGGTCATCCCGGGATTTTTGGTACCAGAGACTTGGTGAGTCGGTCCTTTTGGTGGCCTACTTTGTCTCGTGACGTCAGGGAATTTGTGCAGTCCTGTGGGACTTGCTCTCGCTCCAAGCCTTGCTCTCGCTCTAGTGGTTTGTTAATGCCATTACCTGTGCCCAAGAGGCCATGGACCCATATCTCTATGGATTTTATTTCCGACCTCCCTGTTTCTCAGAGAATGACCGTTAGCTGGGTAATCTGTGATAGGTTTTCCAAGATGATACATCTTGTGCCATTACCTAAGTTACCTTCCTCCTCCGAATTGGTGCCTTTGTTCCTTCAGCACGTGGTTCGGTTACATGGCATTCCGGAGAACATTGTGTCTGACAGAGGAGTCCAGTTTGTTTCCAGATTTTGGAGGACAGTTTGTTCTAAACTTGGTGTTCAATTATCTTTCTCCTCTGCTTTTCATCCTCAGATCAATGGACAAACCGAGAGAACAAACCAGACCTTGGAGACTTATTTAAGATGTTTTGTGTCTGCTGATCAGGATGACTGGGTCTCTTTTTTGCCTTTGGCTGAGTTTGCTCTTAATAATAGGGCTAGCTCTGCCACCTTGATGTCTCCATTTTTCTGCAATTTTGGGTTTCACCCTCGATTTTCTTCGGGACAGGCGGAGGCTTCTGTCTGTCCGGGTGTTGACTCTGTTGTGGAGCGAATGTAGCAGATTTGGAACCAGGTAGTGGAGAGGTTGTCTCTCTCTCAGGAGAAGGCCCAATGGTTTGCCAACCAGGATAGGACTGATGGTTCTCGGTTTAAAGTGGGGGACTTGGTTTGGTTGTCCTCAAGAAATATCCCTATGAGGGTTGCATCTCCTAAGTTTAAGCCTAGGTTCATTGGACCTTATAAGATCATGGAGATTCTTAATCCTGTTTCCTTCCGTTTGCTTCTTCCAGGGACATTTAAGATCCATAATGTGTTCCACAAGTACTTATTGAAGAGGTTTGTCGAGCCAGTGGTTCCTATGGCTGCGCCTCCTGACCCTGTTTTGGTTGAGGGCAATCTGGAGTATGTGGTTGAGAAAATATTGGATTCTCGGTTTTCTAGACAGAAACTCCAGTATTTGGTTAAGTGGAGAGGTTATGGTCAGGAGGACAATTCTTGGGTGTTTGCTTCGGACATCCATGCTAGGAGACTGATCCGTGCCTATCACCGAGCTCTATCTGATCGACCTGGTTGCACAAGTGAGGGTTCGGTGACCCCTCCTCAAGGGGGGGTACTGTTGTGAATGTGCTAAAAATGGTTTCTGAGCAGAGGCTCCCTCTGGTGTTTACTGACAGTACTGAACCTTTCAGCGAGGAGTGGCAATCTGGGATCACGGATTGGTCTGATATAAGGGAGGTTCTCTCCCATGATGGTTGCCGGTGATCAATTGTTCTTGTCTCAATTGTGGTTCCTAATTCATTTGGAAGCTTGCTGAGTCTTGCCTGCATCTTCTGCTATCAGATAAGATATTTTCTGCTTTTATTTTTGTGCTTGCTTTTTGCATTGTTCCCTGCACGTCTGTGGAGGTCAGCCAGGTCCCCTCCGGGGGGCTTGTGCTCCTCTCAGTTGATCTGGAGCCACTGTTGTTTGTTCATTTGTTTTTTTCCTGTTTTTTTCAGTGGCTGCGGCTTAGTTTTGTTACACCAGAGAACTGATTTAGGTGGTAGAGGTCGTGTGATCTCAGGTGTTTTTGCAATCAGTAGTGTTGTTTTTTGTTAGGGTTATTTTTTGGATTGCAGTGAGTATCCTTTCCTGTACTTTTCTGTCTAGACAGATTGGACCCCAGCGTTTGCTCATTCTATTTTCTGTCTGTGTCCGTGCTTCCTCTTGTCTAACCGCCATTACATGTTTGGGGGCTTCCTATTTTCTTTGGGGATCTGCTCCGGGGCAGATAGCTTTCATCTTTCTGCCTTTAGGTGTAGTTATCTCTCAGGCTGTGACGAGGCATCTAGGATCAACGTAGGAACGCTCCACGGCTACCTCTAGTTGTGTGGTTAGTTCAGGTTACTGCAATCCAATAGGTTCCAGCCTCTCTGGTGTATTGCTGTTTTTGCTTACTCTCCTCAGCTACCAAAACATAACAGTGGACCCCGGTCTGCGAACTCACCCACTATTTACTATTTATCTGGTGCATTCCGCAGATCCTAACACAGTGTGTACATTAATGAGAAAAAAAATTAACTTTTTTGAATTTACCAAATGGCTGCAATGAAACAAAGAATGAATAACGTAAAGGGGTCTGAATACTTTCCGTACCCACTGTATACTTTAGACCCCAATTTTATTATTTTCACAAGGGTAACAGGATAAAATGGACCCCAAAATGTGTTGGACAATCTGTCCTGAGTAGTGTTGAGCGATATTGCTCGATATCTAAAAATATTGTATCGAAATTGTATCGCCGATAGCACTAAATATCGTCGATATCCGATTCCGATTGCGGAAGTCCCATGTAAGTCTATGGGAACAAAATATCGCAACTAAAAAAAACCTTTATTTCCTTGTAAACACTAAATATACACACATAGAATACATATATATATATATATATATATATACATGTCATTGTGACATATATATATACATATATGTATAGTTTATACACTTCTACATAGTAAAATATCCTCTGATTCAATTGCCGGGTAAAGCCGGCTTCTGTGAAAAGACAGAAGCACCCGACATGAAATGACACTTGGTGTACATAGGGTTAACCATGTCTTTTCATGTCGTTTGCAATCTGATTTGCACAAACAATTACATCAGTCTATGTGTGCAAAATTTCACACCTGTAGGGGTTAATTAAAGGTGTAAATTCGTTGTAAAAAAAACTGACTTTTTTGCTACGAATTTACACCTTTAATTAACCCCTACAGGTGTGAAATTTTGCACACTTACACTCATGTAATTGTTTGTGCAAATCAGATATCAAACTACATGAAAAGACATGGTTAACTCTATGTAAACCAAGTGTCATTTCATGTCGGGTTCTGCATTTTCACAAAAGCCGGCAATTGAATTAGCGGCTATTATACTATGTAGAAGTCTATGAACTAATATAAATATATATATAATATGTGTCACAAATTTAATGACATGTATATATATATATGAGGTGTAAAATTGCTGAAAAAAAAGGCGTGGGCTCCCGCCCTATTTTCGCAACCAGACAGACAAAGCCAGTGAGTGGGGCAGATAATAATAGCCCAGAGAGGGACCATTATTTTTGGCCCCCCCCGGCTACTAACATCTGCCCCCAGACACCCCAGAAAGGGCAAATCTCTAATTAGATTTGCCCTTTCTGGCACTTTGCCCGTCTATTCCCATTGCCCTGTAGCGGTGGCGAATGGGTTAATAAGGGGTTAAAATGACCTTGCAATTGAAAGGTCACTTTAAGCCAGGTTAATAATTGAGAGCTGTCAATTAGACAACTATCAATTATTAATCCTATTGTATGAAAGAAAAATCAAACACACACACTTTAATAAAAAAGAAGTTTAATGAAATAATCACACAGTTTTTGACCATATTTTATTTTCCTGCTAAAACCATTTCCTGTAATAAAAATAAAATAATAAAGCAAAATTATTCTTACCAATCCGATGTACAGTCAGGTCCCACGGTGTAATCCTTCAGAAAGGGTTAATGTTTACTGCAGGGACCGCAGCTAATGCTGCAGCCTCACAGTAAACCCCAAATGAATGAGTTCCTCTCCTGGCTGACAGGAGAGGAAGTGGAAAGCTTAATTGATTGCTTTCCACTTTCACTTCAGGTCAGCCAGGGACACAATCAGTGACGTCAGAGGGAACTGGTTAACAAAAATAGGGGATCCCCTCGAAAAAAATTGGCGTGGGGTCCCCCCTATTTTTGTTAACCAGCCAGATGAAGCAGACCGCTGAGGCCTGGATTTTCAGGCTGTTAAGGAGCCAAGATCCATGGACCTTGCCAGCCTGATAATACCAGGCCACAGCAGTCTGCATATCTTGGCTGAGTAACAAAAATAGGGGATCCCCTCGAAAAAAATTGGAGTGGGGTCCCCCCTATTTTTGTTAACCAGCCAGATGAAGCAGACCGCTGAGGCCTGGTTTTTCAGGCTGGTAAGGATCCAATATCCATGGACCTTGCAAGCCTGATAATACCAGGCCACAGCAGTCTGCTTAGCTTGGCTGGTTAACAAAAATAGGGGATCCCCTCGAAAAAAAAACGGCGTAGGGGTCCCCCTATTTTTGTTAACCAGCCAAGTAAAATGCAGACTGCTGCGGCCTGGTATTAAAAGACTGTCAAGGCCCATGGATTTTGGCCCTCAACAGCCTGATAATACCAGGCTACAGCAGCCCCACATTTGGCGCATCAAAAGATGTGCCAATTGTGGCACTTTACCCGGCTCTTCCCACTTGCCCTGTAGTGGTGGCAAGCGGGGTAATAAGGGGTTAATGTCACAGTTGATTGCACGGTGACAATAAGCCCGGTTAATAATGGAGAGGTGTCAATAAGACACCGATCCATTATTAATCCCAAAGTTATTAAATGCATAAAAAAAAGACAAAGCAAGAAAAAAGTATTTTAATGAAATAAAAGAGACAACACACTTTTCATTTCTTTTATTATACTCTCATTCCTGCGACGCCATCGATCTCCTGTAAAAAAAGAAAAAAAACAAACCAACAGTATACCACCTGTCCGACGCAGTCCATAGTAACGACAGTCCCACGACGATCCAGCTCTGCTACATCGCAATGACAGGCAGAGCCTGTCATCGCGACGCAGCACAGCTGATTACCTGCTTCCCCGGCGGTGACGTCATCGGACTGACTGCTTTACGGCCGGGATTACCCAGCAGTCACTGCAGTTATCGCGAGAAACTGCATGTGACCGCCGGGGAGAAGAGGATGGCGGCCATGTAGCAGTCCAGGCCGTGACCGCCGGAGATCTTCTGCCAGGTAAGTGCCGCTGACTCCTGACAGACCCGACCGACGGACACTGACAGTGACAGACCCGACCGACGGACACAGACGTGACAGTGACAAATCCGATTCCGGTATTCGATAAGACGAAAATATCGAAACGAATTATCGAAAGGCCGATAGAGCTAATATCGGCCGATAGCCGATATTTGCATTATCGTATCGCTCAACACTAGTCCTGAACATGCTGATACCCCATATGTGAAGGAAAACCACTGTTTAGGTGCACAGCAGAACTCGGAGGAAAGGAGCACCATCTGACTTTTTGAGAGCAAAATTTGCTGGAACAATTAGCGAATGCCATGTCGCATTTGGAGAGCTTCTGATATGCCTAAACAATGAAAATCCCCAAAAAGTGACACAATTTTGGAAACTAGACCCCTCAGGGAACTGATCTAGATGTGTGGTGAGCACATTGTACCCTCAGGTGATTCACAGAAAATGTTTTTTAGCCCAAATTTTGCATTTTCATAAAGGTAACAGGAGACATTGTACCATACAATCTGTAGTGTAATTTCTCCTGAGTACACAGATACCCCATATGTGTGGGAAAACTACTGTTTGGGCGCATGGCAGGACTTGGAAAGGAAGGAGCATCATTTGATTGACTTTTTGAATGTAACATTTGCTGGAATAATTAGCGGACGCCATGTCCCATTTGGAGAGCGCCTTATGTTCCTAAACAATGAAAACCCCCACAAGTGAGCCCATTTTAGAAACTAGACCCCTCATGGAATGTATTTAGATGAATGGTGAGCACCTTGAACCCCCAGATGCTTCACAGAAGTTTATAACATTGAGCCGTGAAAATAAAAAAAATCACATATTCCCCACAAAAATGTTCTTTAGCCCACAGTTTTGCATTTTCATAAGGGTAACAAGAGAAATTGCATCATACAATTTGTTGTGCAATTTCTCCTGAGCACACCAATACCTCATATGCGGGAGAAAACTACTGTTTGCATGCACAGCAGAGCTTGAAAGGGAAGGAGCGTCATTTGACTTTTTGAATGTAAAATTTGCTGGAATCATTAGCGGACACCATGTCGCGTTTGGAGAGCCCCTGATGTTCTTAAACAATGGAAACTCACCACAAGTGACCCAATTTTGGAAACTAGACCCCTCAGTGAATTTATTTAGATGTGTGGTGAACACATTGAACCCTCAGGTGCTTCACAGAACTTTATAACATTGAGCCACGTAAATAAAAAAAATCACCCCATTAGTGGGGGAACACTACTTTTGATGCACAGTGCAAAGCTCAGAAAGGAAGAGGCGCATTATTGAAGTTCAGATTTTGTTGGAATGGTTTGAGGATGCCATGTCACATTGGCAGAGTCCCTGAGGTGCCAAAACAACAGAAACCCCCAATATGTGAATTCATTTTATAAACTACACTCCCCAATGAATTAAACTAGGGGTGCACTGGTAATATTGACACCACATGTGCCTCACAGAATTTTACAGCATTGAGCAGTGAAGAAAAAATCATTTACCGTATTTTTTGGATTATAATACGCTCCATTGAATCACATAACTGAATTAACAGTCACATAACTATGCAGGTACAGCACCTCCTTATCTCAATCAAATCCTTGGGTTATTATTCACAGTTTGACTACAACTCGAATTATCAATATGCTTCAATACTAGTGCAGTAGTAAAACACAGTCCAATTTTGGCTTTTTTCTGTTCATAAGTGGAATGAGCTGCGCCCTTTGACCTGTTATCCCTATGCTGTTAAAAGATAAGATGGCGCTGCTTGGCTTGCCCTCATGTTTTATTCTTGCTATGATACTCCATCCTAATTATCTGCGCTAGACCATGTAATGTGTTAGCTGCAGAACATTTAGGCGGAAGCCTTCTGGGCGGAGCCAGATGTCATTAGTCCGCTCTGTGACACTCCAGCAGTGTGTGAAATGGCATCTAACATCTTCCTTTTATTGGCTGATTCACACATTTTAGGAAATTTGACCCAAAGTCAATTCCCCATGTATTAGTTTGATCATCTCTAATTAATATGCATATCGATCCTATAATTTCTATAAGGGTATGTTCCCACGGTCAGTAAACGCTGCGGGTTGGGTGCTGCGTACATCCACCGCATCCAACCCACAGCGGCCAGATGTTACAGCAAAGCGGATGGGATTTAAAGAAATTCCATCTCCACTATGCGTTAACCGGCACCTGCGGCTTCCCTGCGAAGACAGACATGCGGCGTGTCTTTCCAGACCGCAGCATATCTATTTATCTTGCGGAGACGCTTAGTCTCCGCAAGATAAATGTCACCGTACAATGTATTGGATGCGGTGATTCCGCATGGTTCAATGAACACATGCGGAATCACCTGCGTCCAAAGCACTCCCAGTTACTGACCGTGGGAACATACCCTAATTCTACTTTTACTTCTTGCTGTTGCAAATGTTAAGGAGTGTACCTATCTATCCAGGGCCCAAGAATGCGTGCACATCCTCTGTATGCAAAATGTCCACTTCCCCAGAATTTCACAGTGTTAAAGGTATAAGTGTTAATGGTTCAGATTGATGCTCGAAGCATGAAATAAAGCACAGGACTGCCACTAATAAACAGCTATGAATGAGACAGTTGTAGAGGTTATCAAAGCTACAACATTGATGACTTTCCTGTAGGATAGGATATCATTATCAGATGAAATAGCCGATAACCCCCCTGACCCAACCATCTCCCAGTCCGCTGTTTTCAGACAGATGTAAACTGGTCAGAGCTTGAACAGCTCAGCTCATGCCTATTTGCTTCAATATGAACTTCTCCGCAGTTATGTGCACCTGTAAACACATAGTGAACGGAGTTGAGCTGTGTCGGGTCTGTTCACTGCTTACACTGACCTCCTCTGAATCTGAAAACAGTTGATTGTAGGGGCTGCTGAGTGTTGGGCCATGTGACAAACTATTCTAACATGTGGAAACTCCAAAAGTTGCAAACTTTTTCATAACTGTATGTTGAGCAAAGTTTGCGATTTTTATTTCTGGTATAAAACCAATGATGAATTTCCACTTACTGTATATTATCTCTACAGTTACACTTTTTTCATTTTTCAGTCTATGGTGATGTTTAAGCATTTATATTCTTGCTTATTATGATTATGTAAAGTGTGCACTTTTTCTTGGATAATCATTGATAGGGAATTCAGGAGACCCTTCTATATTCTGATGCCCTTCTCATACAATAATCCCTTTAAGAAATCATTTCTCTATATTTCCACTAAGACTTTATTTGCTGACAGAACTGAACAACATGACACGATATATCAAAGGTTAAGCCAACAAAACATATTCCTGTTGACTATGGGATGATCAGATTAATAGCACCCTAATGATGGGAATAGCAAATAATGAGCATAGGTGAATAACGATTGCACCTGCAATTAATCAGTAAAGTAATAAAGTTATAACTTCTAATGACGACAGTTTGGGGTCCATGAAAGAAACACATGATGACTAGTGAAATCCTCAGATCGATAATTAGTTGGTCAACTTGACATAAACTATGATACGTGACAAATGTATTTACTGTAATAAATGATTTGCTAATATATCCTGGAAAACACCATTACCTAATGTATGTGCACGCCCAGCTCAGCTGTCAATATAAGCTGGCTGGGGGAGTGATTAAAGTCAGATGACTTTGGCATAAGAACCAGACAACCGTCTCTTGTGTCATTTCATCTCACCATCCGGCCTCGATCGAAGCTCCATCCAATCAGGCAATCATCTGATATCCTAAAAGGCCTGTTTAGGCCCAAACCTATCATCTGGCGCCCAACGTGGGGCTGGTTCAACAGAGAACACACCCAGTATCCGAGACCCGGCAAATTGCACTGCGGACCGAGGAAAACACACAGAAAACATCACCGGTGAAGGTAAGAAATTTTCTTCTTACAAAACCTCTGTGTCTCCCTCGGCCTACAGCTTGCACACCGGACCTTGGGTACGTTATAGCCGTGTCTTTCTAGATTACCAGCTCATATTGTTTGACAAAGAACCATAGACAGCATATCAGATTGATTGATTATTTGTAATTTCTGTTATATGTTATCTGTTGTAATGTGCACTGAATAACTGTGTTTGCAAGAGAATGATTGAGACATGAGACTCCTTGCATGCAGCGAATGAGTTAACTAAACTGTGTGTGAGATAAGGATTTCTTTACTAGAATCCTGAATGTTATAAGGGAGTCCACTTAGATAAGGAAGTAAAAGATTGACCTTTGCTCGATTGGTCATACGAGAAAGGCACATTTTAGTAAAGTCAAAAACACATAGAAAACATCTGTAAGAAAGAGATAAGCTGAACCCATAATATTGTGCTGAAGGTGTATGGTTTACGGCAGTCTAGCCAATATTTGGGGAAGCTGCAAGTGAAGTGATTGGTGAAAGGTTTTGCAAAAGTGCGTGCACTGACTGAAAGGAACTGTGCTTTTGCTTTATGGTGTAAGTCTGTCTATCTCCAGTCTTGTTTTGTGCTTATGTTATTTTCATGGTGCTAGAAGATTTTGAACAGCTTTGGGTCATTTTAGCCTGCCTGTGGTTATTGGGGTTTGCTCTCTGGTTGATATATAGATTTGCTAAGTACGCCGGACTCAATTCTGAGAACGTGCCATTTCCGGGTGACGGGCCGTAAGGTAAAGTGCTGTGACACTGGAATAGGGGTTATCACGGAGGAGCACTTCATTAATATATCCCCAGGTGTAATAGGGGAGGAAGTATATGTCACGTCCTTTCAACTTGTTTATTTATAAATCAGGGTGAGGTATAGGGACGGGGAAGTGGACACGCAATAACACCGTGGACACAGAGCAAGGTAGACATCAACCAGAGATAGAGAGAGAGAGTGACAGAGTAGAAAAAAAAACACAGGCAGAAATGGGTAATGGGCAAAGTTCAGAGCACCAAGAGGGTTACACAGCACAGGAGATAGTGGAGAGACGGAAAGGAAAGTTTGCAGTGAAGGATTCAAGGAAGTTATTGAGAGCCTTAGGAATGCAGAGTGAGCCGCTAGATTCTTCCCTCTGGGAAGCGGCTCTAGCAATGAGTATGGGGTGGATCACTGACAATAAGTTGGTTCCACAAGCAAGGGCTTGGGCAGAAGTAGCTAGAGAAATGAAAAAGGAATGTTGTTGGAGTAAAGAAGACACAGAGAAAGGAATTATGTATATATAAAAGGAAAAGGTGCCTCCACCATATCACCCCCATCTTATGGCTCCTGTGCTCAAAGGACCAGAAGGGTGGGTATGTGTGTGTGGACAGCAAAACCCCGATTGGCGTGAACAATGTTCTGCCTGCGGGAGACCAAGACCCCATGTGGGTCCAGGGTTGTATCCAGTTATACATGCTCAGTCTCAAGTACAGGACCCTGGGTACAACACCACAATAAAAACAGAAAATAGCCTAATAGAGCTAGACGAAGACCAACCAGCCTTAGAGACTATGGACCAAACTGGCTCTGTAGCCACGACATCAAACCATGCGACATCAAACTATGCAACATCCACTCCCACACGCCGACCTGCCCCTATAACGACTACAATGTCTCATTATAAACCATGGGGCCCAAGAGACCATATGACGTTAGTGAAAGACGCACCAGACCCATTTGACTTGCCAATGGCCTTTTACAGATGGATGGTAGGATTAAATAATACCTACACATGCACTTGGGCAGATTTAGAGTCTATCTTGAGGGGAAAAATTGGGGATGCAAGAATGGAGTCAGTTTTGGAGACAATAAGCAGAAGGGGAAAATCATATATTCAAGCATGTCAGATGGGAGCACAGTATGTTAGGACCATGGAGTCAGGAATGCATTTCTTAAAAGGTCTGCATGCATGGTGTCAGGATAAAGTAGGGGAATCCACAATCTCTCTCATGGACGTAGTACAGGGTCCTCAGGATACAGTAGAACACTTTTGGGGGAACTTGAAGCTGAGACATGCAGATTTAGGTATGAGGACATGGGAGAAGTAGGGAGGAAACTTTTCCATGGGGCTTTCATGGCAGGACTTAGACCCCAGCTCAGACAAAAAGTTCAGGCAGCAAAACCCGATTGGAGAACATGTGCAATAGAAGAATTAGTACGGGTGGCAAAAGCGGTAGAATTAGATCAGAAGACAAAGCCAGTACCAATACACTATGTTTCCAATGACGGTCAGACAGGACGTAGGAGTTACTCAGTCAGAAGGGACCGACGACAGACAGAGTGCTATAAATGTGGGAAGATGGGCCACATTCGCCGCGACTGCAGATCATCTGGGAGAGACCCCACAAGTGATAACCAGACTAGGACTGACACTCTGACTCAAAACTCACAATAGGAAACAGGCAACCCCGTAGCCATCTATCCCCTTACAGCACCTTCACATCCAAGCTCACAAGGGGTAGTCTCAGTACATCTTCCAGGTGGTAGAAAAATTCCTTTCCTGGTGGATACGGGGGCAGCCAAAACAGTTATCCGCCAGGAACATGTCAGATCATCAGACATATCAGACGACACCATTTACACTCAAGGCTTTGAGGGATTGATTCAAGAATGTAAATTGACTAAACCATTGCCCCTCAAACTAGTTGACCACACATGTATGACCAGACTACTGATAAGTGACAAATCACCTGTCAATTTGCTAGGTTCTGACGTCCTCCAAGCGCTGCAGGCACATATTGTGTACGACCCAGACGGTACTGTGAAGCTGACAGCAGGGATTCCAGAGCATACCTTGTGCAAAGTACTCGCAGCCCTGCACATAACTGACACCCCCTCCCCTCGGGAGACAGATGAGTCACTCACACAGGTTCCAGACGCGCTCTGGGCAAAGTCCAAAACTGATATTGGACACATGCCAGTTCCTCCTGTAATGATTCATTTAAAGCCTGGTGCAAAACCACCGCAAATCAAACAGTACCCTTTAAGTGCAGCACAAGAAGAGGCCATAGGGAAGAACATCACAGCTCTCATTGCCTCTGGAGCTATAGCTCCGACGAAGTCTATAGCGAACACCCCTCTTTTTCCAGTACAAAGGGGAAAACCAGTTTCCTATAGAATGGTACATGACCTCAGAGCCATAAATGCTGTAACTGAACTGCTAACACCTGTAGTACCAAACCCCCACACAATCATGTCACAAATTCCAACCACAGCTGCTTACTTCACGTGTATTGATCTAGCAAATGCTTATTTCTCTGTGCCTTTACATCCAGATTGTCAATACCTGTTTGCTTTCACGTTCAGGGGAAGGCAATACACATGGCTTGTATTACCACAAGGGGGGCACAACTCGCCAACCTTGTACACTGCTGCATTGCAACTTGTTTTGCAGGACTGGGTCATTACACATGCTGAGGTAGTTCTGCTCGAGTATGTTGATGATCTCCTCCTTTGTGCCCCCAACAGAGATGTATGCTGCGAAGCTACAATCTCACTGCTTCAACACCTCTTTTCCAAAGGGTGCAAGGCATCCAGAGACAAACTACAATTTTGTCAACTAAAAGTTGTATTTTTGGGACATTGCATATCACAAGGAGCACGCCACTTGACAGAGGATAGGAAGAAGGCAATTGAACAGCTACAACCACCGGCAGGGGTTCAACACCTACGCACCTTCTTGGGGCTAGCGTCATATTGTAGGCCTTGGATTCGCTCTGCATCCATTCTCATGCAGCCTCACTATGATTGTCTACCCACACAACCCTTCCAGCTCCATCAGGAAGCACTAGACAGTTTCTACTCACTAATACTTGCAATCGTCTCTGCTCCAGCACTTGGCACCCCAGACTACGCAAAACTGTTTCTGCTCTACTGTACAGAAATGATGGGACATGCTACAGGGGTCCTAGCCCAAAAACATGGCCAACACAACAGGCCTGTGGCTTACTACTCTGCTCGTTTAGATCCTGTTGCACGAGGAGCTCCATCATGTGTCCGCGCAGTGGCAGCTGTTTCAATCTTACTAGACAAGGCCTCAGAGATTGTACTAGACTATCAAATCACTGTCTACACTCCACATGACCTGCACAGCATCCTCAGCCAGGTCCAACCCAAACACATTACTGTAGCCAGACATCTTAAGCTTCAGTGTGCCCTCCTGATGCCTCCCAATGTCACTTTGAAAAGGTGTATGACTTTGAATCCAGCTACCCTTATTCCAATCAATGTAGCAGATTCAAAAGGGGGAGAAGGGGCGGATGGGCAAGGAAAACCACTGTTTTTACTAAATCTGTCAGAAGATGAATTGTTTGATGCATACCATGAGCATGACTGTATAGCCCTTATGGCTCAAGAGACTGCAGGGTTCTCACATGTTTCTGATGTACCTCTCACTAATCCTGAGGTTGAGCTTTTTGTAGATGGTTCAAGAAGCATCGGTGAAGATGGACGGTTCTATACTGGATATGCAGTGGTCACACAGCATGAGGTAGTAAAAGCATAACCACTCCCTCCTCACATGTCGGCACAAGAGGCGGAGTTGACGGCACTCATTGAAGCGCTTAAAGGGGTGACAGGTAAACACTGTAACATCTACACAGATTCAAGCTATGCTTTCGGTATAGCCCATGACTATGGTCCCATATGGAGGGCGAGAGACTTTCTTACATCAGCAGGTACCCCTGTAAAACATGGGAAACTTATCAAACAACTGCTGGAGGCACTTCTGCTTCCGAAGGAAGTTGCCATAGTTAAGGTAAGAGCACACACAAAACTCTCTACCAACGAAGCAAGAGGCAACGAGAAGGCGGACAAGGCAGCCAAGGAAGCCGCACGAAAGCCGAGGCACGACCAGGCCTCTGGGGTACCCCCACAGATCATGGTAAGCACTGAGTGTCAGCAATTAGATCTTAATATCTTACAGGCTCTGACTCGGCAGACAACCAGGGAAGAGAAGAGGGTATGGTCAAAAGCTGGAGCTCAGGAGCATGAAGGTTTGTGGATGGTGGGTCAGAAAGTCTGCCTACCGAGGGCCTTGTACCCCATGATGGCTCAGGCGGCTCATGGCCCGACGCATTTGTCCAAAAACGCCATGTGTGCTTTAGTAGAGAGACAATGGATCGCCCCTGGTTTCACAACAGTTGCTACTAGATTTACACAGGCATGTCTAACATGTGCACAACACAATCCAGGAAGTGTAGTGAAAGTACCACAGAAACACACGCCTAAGCCCCTCTATCTGTTTCAACGACTGCAGATAGATTTCATACAACTCCCAAGAATAGGAATGTATGAATTCGTGCTCGTGTGTGTTGACCTCTTTTCAGGCTGGCCAGAAGCCTTCCCGATGCCAAAAGCTACTGCAAGAGCCACTGCAAAGAAGTTGATGTCAGAAGTCTTCTGCAGGTTCGGACTACTGAAACCATAGAGTCCGACAGAGGTACCCATTTCACCGGACAGGTAATGCAGGAGACCATTCAAATGTTAGGGGTGACACAGGCTTTTCACACCCCATACAGACCCCAAGCAAGTGGGAAGGTTGAACGGCTAAATGGTACCCTTAAGCTAAAAATTCAGAAAGCTAGTGAGGAATTGGGAAAACCTTGGACAGAATGTCTGCCTTTAGCTCTCTTTTCTATTAGGTACACGCCCAATAGGAAGACAAAGCTCTCACCATTTGAAGTTTTGTTTGGGTCAGCCCCTAGGTTAGGACTGTATTTTCCACAGTTACTGCAACTGCAGTGTGACACTCTCACCTCTTATGTCCAGGGCCTGCAAAAAAGGCTCTCTTCTGTGCATAAACAAGTGTTTGACTCTATTCCAGACCCACAGTGTCAAGAAGGAGCCCATTCTCTACAGCCTGGAGACTGGGTGGTGGTAAAAAGACACACAAGGAAACCATTGGAGCCAAGGTTTGATGGTCCCTTTCAAGTCCTCCTCACTACAGCCACTTCAGTAAAGCTTGAAGGAAGACCAAATTGGATCCATGCCAGCCATTGCAAAGTTGTGGACCGAAAGAAGGATGAGCCTGCTACTGATGATACTGCTGATCTCACCCTACAAAGGACAGATGGCTCGGACGAGTCGAAGTGACATTTTTAGGACTGTAATTCATATTAGATTTGATTTTGAGAAAAATATGGACTGGATAAAGTATATTGATCATAGTCAACAAAGATGCATAAAGTATAATAGAGGTGCACTACCAGAAATAATAGTTCAGCAAATACATCACTAACAGTAGAAGACATAAGGTAGCACCAAATGATTAACACACGTATTTACTAGTATAATCATGCACATACAATTGAGATTCTTTTCTTTCACATAACAAACCAATGAAGTTGAGAAAAAGATATGATCTCCCTCACCCATGGGGAATTCGGCCGAAGAAATGGTTAGGAAGTCCGACACTGGCACTAGGCCTTTGACATACCTGTGGGTGCAGAGTAGAGTCATATCTATTCTCAAAAAGGGGGAACTGATAGGGAATTCAGGAGACCCTTCCATATTCTGATGCCCTTCTCATACAATAATCCCTTTAAGAAATCATTTCTCTATATTTCCACTAAGACTTTATTTGCTGACAGAACTGAACAACATGACACGATATATCAAAGGTTTAAGCCAACAAAACATATTCCTGTTGACTATGGGATATCAGATTAATAGCACCCTAATGATGGGAATAGCAAATAATGAGCATAGGTGAATAACGATTGCACCTGCAATTAATCAGTAAAGTAATAAAGTTATAACTTCTAATGACGACAGTTTGGGGGTCCATGAAAGAAACACATGATGACTAGTGAAATCCTCAGATCGATAATTAGTTGGTCAACTTGACATAAACTATGATACGTGACAAATGTATTTACTGTAATAAATGATTTGCTAATATATCCTGGAAAACACCATTACCTAATGTATGTGCACGCCCAGCTCAGCTGTCAATATAAGCTGGCTGGGGAGTGATTAAAGTCAGATGACTTTGGCATAAGAACCAGACAACCGTCTCCTGTGTCATTTCATCTCACCATCCGGCCTCGATCGAAGCTCCATCCAATCAGGCAATCATCTGATATCCTAAAAGGCCTGTTTAGGCCCAAACCTATCATCATGTATTATAATCTATCTATTTACGCAGTAATATAACCAGATACTTGATTATTGGAAGCCATTTATTTTCTTTTTTTGTCTGAACAGTTAATTTTAATCATTGAAGCTACCACACACTACTCTTTAACTGCTTCAGGAGTATCAAAATCATCCTATGTATTTTTTTCAAGGGTGGCTTAGCTTTTTGCTGGGGATAGTTGATGGGGGACACAAATATATAGTGGTTGATACCTCTAAGTACATTTACATTGATTTCTTTCATCTGTAAGTTTTAAATGAACTGGGTTCTATGGTATCTATATTGTGAGTCTAATGTTTTGTATCACACTCTGCCTTTTTATTCTGCCCTTGCATTCTGTATGCTTCTTTTGGTTTGTAGCATCTGAAGCTCTAGTGTATAGTTAGCAATGCCAGCCCTTTTTGCTTGAATCATGCAAGATTTGTGGAGGTTAAATGCTTTTATATGGTTCAACTTTCATGACTGCTACAAAAACAACAAATCTTTTCCGCTTGACGATATTAAAGACAGGCTGAGCAAATCAAACATATGACAACCCAGAGTTGGATTTATGCTTGCGCTACACACCTGTTTTGTTTTCACAGCCAAGCTCTACTCCCTTGCTCTACGGCCACCGTCCTTTGTTGCGCTCCTTGCTGCATCTTACAAGTAGCTTAAAATTCCTCATTACATCATCTCCCAAGATCTTTTAAGGTTCACCTGAACACATCACTGCATCTAAATATTGAGATGGTAATATATTTAGTTTCCGTTGGTTTGGAGATTGGTACCATCCAGTTTCTTCTGTTGCCAGACTCTACTGTTTGCATCTGGTGCTACTTTGATCTGCTAGTTAACCCATCGTTTGCTGTAAGCCTCACAAATTGTTATTAGAGTCTGTTCACAAACAATTGCAATCTGCATCATGACATTTTATTAAAGGCTGTTTACATTATGCTACAGTCTGCTGTGGAGCTGTGGGTTCTGCTAATTACATGAGTGCCTCTTCAGACCTGCCAGTTTCCTCTTCATGTGCCACCCTTATTTTGTGGCTTCCGGTGTGTCCTTCTTTCTTGTTTGTCGGGTGTCCTGCATAATCTATTGTCCAGGTTCTTACTGTTCCTTATTTCTTCCAATTTGCTGTGCCAATGCCCTGGGGCTGTGTGACTATCCTGACCTGCGGTTTAATTAATCCAACTCACCAGGTGAGCCTAACAGTTTGGATAGTATAACTTTTACTATAGTTCTTAAAATCCACTACATACCCTACTTGTTTGATTCTAAATGACCCAATTACCAGAGCAGTCTGTCATTTTATGCATTCAACATTTTATAAGATCTAAAACAGAGCAGTTATAGGCCAACTAGAGCTATCAGGTATTTTAAATTGGTGAATGTTTAAAGGGACTAGTGTTGAGCGATACTGCTCGATATCTAAAAATATCGGAACGGAATGGTATCGCCGATATCACTAAATATCGTCGATATCCGATTCCGATACCGGAAGTCCAATGTAAGTCTATGGGAACCAAATATCGACATTAAAAAAATCCATTCTTGCCTTGTTGGTTAATTGTACATGAAGGAAAACAACAAAGACTAATGTAGAATGTATTGGGGGAGGTTGAGGAGACAATAAAGGCATACATGTTTAACCCAATGCATTGGAATAGCATTAATATATTTTTTTTTGGAAATACGTTTGGATTGACTAACAAATTGACAATGTTGTTAACCTTTTTTCTATTTTGGCAAATATGTATGTTTCACAACTTCCATGCTCTTCACCTTTTTAACTTTTGCCAGTGCCACACTTTCTCCTTCATAATCTTCAGCAGCATCATCTTTCTCATCAAATTATTCTTCATCTTCACCTTCTTAATCTTCTTCTTAAACTTCTTGCTATTCATGTTTTTGTTTACATTACTCATATTGTTATTATTAAACTAATTAATCTTCTTCATATTCAAATTCTTCATCTTCTTCCTCTTCATCTTCTTCATCATATTCTTATTTGTGACAGAGATTCCTGTACTTGTAATCTGTAAAAGTATGAATTGTTCATCCTTCCGTTCTTGCTGTCACAAAAGATTTAATTTACAACAGTATTTGTCCGTGTTCAGTTTAGCCTGCAGCAGCAGCAGGCATTTTCCAGGGGCACCACGAGGAGGAACGGACTCACCCCCATACACTGCTTAGTCTTCTTCTGCTTAGAATTTAGAGCATATATTTTGCTCTTCATTTTGGTCTTATACTTCATGTTCTTCTGCTTTTTGATCTTTTGCTTATTGTTCTTCTGTCTCTTGTTCTGTATCTTGTAGTTTGTCTTAACCTTCTTTGTCCTGTTGGTGATCTTCTTCTGGGTAATCTTTTATTTTTTCTTTGTGATGGTGTTCAGGCTGGTTGGCTTCATGCTCGTCGTCCTTGTTGTCGTCATCTTCTTCTGGGTGGTCTTTAAGGTCGTCTAATTTCAGAGAAACAGCTGACGTTACTGGAACCCTGACGGGTATCAGATGGAGCAAGAGACAATGGAAGTAACGAGGACCAGCTGACTGTGCCGGACCCGGACGGGTAGCAGAAGGAAAAGAGGCAATGTCACAACCGAGTACCAGCTGACGTTACTGTGACACGGTTACTAAGCAGGAGGTACCTGTGCTCCAAAGCACTACCAAGGACCAGCAGACGTTGCTGGAACTCGGATACGGAGATGGAGGCACCTAGGCCAAAGGCACTGGGGAGAACCACTTGACGGTACTGGACCCCGGACGGGTAGCAGAAGGAAAAGAGGCAATGTCACAACCGAGTACCAGCTGACGTTACTGTGACACGGTTACTAAGCAGGAGGTACCTGTGCTCCAAAGCACTACCAAGGACCAGCAGACGTTGCTGGAACTCGGATACGGAGATGGAGGCACCTAGGCCAAAGGCACTGGGGAGAACCACTTGACGGTACTGGACCCCGGACGGGTAGCAGAAGGAAAAGAGGCAATGTCACAACCGAGTACCAGCTGACGTTACTGTGACACGGTTACTAAGCAGGAGGTACCTGTGCTCCAAAGCACTACCAAGGACCAGCAGACGTTGCTGGAACTCGGATACGGAGATGGAGGCACCTAGGCCAAAGGCACTGGGGAGAACCACTTGACGGTACTGGACCCCGGACGGGTAGCAGAAGGAAAAGAGGCAATGTCACAACCGAGTACCAGCTGACGTTACTGTGACACGGTTACTAAGCAGGAGGTACCTGTGCTCCAAAGCACTACCAAGGACCAGCAGACGTTGCTGGAACTCGGATACGGAGATGGAGGCACCTAGGCCAAAGGCACTGGGGAGAACCACTGACGGTACTGGACCCCGGACGGGTAGCAGAAGGAAAAGAGGCAATGTCACAACCGAGTACCAGCTGACGTTACTGTGACACGGTTACTAAGCAGGAGGTACCTGTGCTTCAAAGCACTACCAAGGACCAGCAGACGTTGCTAGAACTCGGATACGGAGATGGAGGCAACTAGGCCAAAGGCACTGGGGAGGACCACTTGACGGTACTGGACCCCGGACGGGTAGCAGAAGGAAAAGAGGCAATGTCACAACCGAGTACCAGCTGACGTTACTGTGACACGGTTACTAAGCAGGAGGTACCTGTGCTCCAAAGCACTACCAAGGACCAGCAGACGTTGCTGGAACTCGGATACGGAGATGGAGGCACCTAGGCCAAAGGCACTGGGGAGAACCACTTGACGGTACTGGACCCCGGACGGGTAGAAGAACGCACCCATGAAAATGTAAGTTGACAGGACGCAAGCCGTCCGCAGTTACCGAATCACACAGTCCTACAGTGGGTGCTTATCCTATTGTCACAATGGAAACCGCCTTTATTTACATATCCCACAGCACACATAGGAATCACCTAAACTGCAGGCACCATAGAGTCGGCTAACCCGAATGCAACACGACAGCACAACTTATTGGAGGATAATTGACGTTCACACTGCCAGGAAACAGCTGTCGTGCTGTAACCAGGCTGGCCAGGAGTCAGTACCCCTGCCAATTACTTACGAGCAACAAATGGCGGTGTTGTAGCCCAGGGAGTAGAGTTCAGGTGGTAGAAAGATGAACATAACAGGAGACATGGAAAACGTTGCCAAACAGTTATTTAATCTGAAAACGGACAGGCAAATTCAGGTGAGATCCATGCCTTGTTCATTTTCAGAAAAGTAAGCCGGTCTACATTCTCTGAGGATAGTCGCATGCGACGGTCTGTTACTACACCACCTGCAGCACTAAAGACACGCTCAGATAATACACTGGCAGCAGGGCAAGCCAGCACCTCCAATGCATACTGGCTAAGCTCTGGCCATGTATCCAACTTAGAGACCCAAAATTTGAAAGGGGAAGAGGCATCTGGGAGTACACTTAGAGGGAAAGCCAAGTAGTCTTCACCATCTTACGGAAACGTTTTCTCCTGGTGACTGGGGCCGTCTCGGATGGTGTAGACCTTGCTGGCGCTGTCACAAAACTTTGCCACATTTGTAACATACAGTTCTTGCCCTGTGCAGAGGCGCTGCTTCTGCTCCCTCTTGTTGTAGAGGTGTCTACACTGCCTCGACGCACAGAGCTGCTTTGTAAAGCAGTAGCAGCAGCAGCAGCTCTCTCGGCTGGAATGTACAACAGTATGGATTGCACCAGTGTGTCTTGGTACTCCTGCATTTTACGGTCCCGGTTCACCGGTGTGATGAGGGTTTGTAAGTTGTCCCGGTAGCGAGGGTCTAGGAGGGTGTACACCCAATAATCTGACGTGCTGAGAATGTGGGCGATGCGGCGGTCGTTTCTCAGGCACTGAAGCATGAAATCAACCATGTGCTGCAGACTCCCAACTGGCCAACAAAGGCTGTCCTCTGGAAGAGGCGTCATCTCTGTCTCCTCTGCATCACCCCACCCTCGCTCTACATACTGACTACAGCGTTGTGTACCTCCCTCTGTAGGGATTTCTTCCTTCTCCATTGACTCCTCCTCCTCCTCATCCTCCTCACAAAGTGAGCCCTGCCCAGCCTTTTGTGAGGAACCACGTTGCGCTGACTGTCCTGAAGGTAATTGAATTTGTGACTCCTCATCCTCCACCTCTTCCAAAACCTCTTCCTTTAGTGCTTTCAGTGATTTCTGAAGCAGGCAGATAAGGGGGACAGTCATGCTGACTAGTGCATCATCTGCACTCGCCATCCGCGTTGAGACATCAAACGCACGCAAAACGTCGCAGATGTCCTTCATAGAGGCCCACTCAGTAGTGGTGAAGTGTGAACGGCGCAAATTGCGAGTTGATTGCGCCTGTTGCAGCTGATACTCCATTACTGCTGGCTGCTGCTCACAGAACCGCTCCTACATATGTAACGTGGAATTCCACCTGGTGGGTACGTCACATATGATGCGATGTTCAGGAAGGCGAAATCTGACTTGCAGAGCTGCAATGGCGATCTGGCCATGCTGGAACGTCGCAAGTGAGCGCACTCTAGGCGGACCTTGTGCAGCAGTGCATCAAGATCCGGATAGTCCCTCAAAAAACTCTGCACGACCAAGTTGAGCACATGTGCCAGACATGGTATGTGAGTGAGGTTGCCAAGGCCCAGAGCTGCCACCAGATTTCGGCCATTGTCACACACTACCAAGCCTGGCTGGAGATTAGCTGACAAAAACCACACGTCGCTCTCCTGCTTGATGGCATCCCAGAGCTCCTGCGCTGTGTGGCTTCGATTCCCCATGGGAATTAATTTCAGGACGGCCTGTTGACGTTTGGCCACGGCTGTGCTCATATCGGTCGCAACAGGTAAGCGTTCACGGGTCCATGTGGAGGTATACCGTGACGGCTCGTGCAGCGATGATTCTGAGGAACTGGAGTAGGAGGAGGAATCAATGTGCACAGACTGGATTCCTGCAATCCTTGGAGTTGGCAGAACACGTACAGCGCCACTGGCAAGATCTGTACCCGGCTCCACAACATTGACCCAATGGGCAGTGAGGGAAAGGTATCGTCCCTGGCCATGGGTACTGGTCCACGCATCGGTGGTCAGGTGGACCCTGCTACTGACGGCGTTTAGTAGCGCATGTTTAATGTTTCCCTCGACATGTTTTTGCAGAGCAGGGACAGCTTGCCTGCTGAAATAAAATCGGCTTGGCACATTATATTGTGGGACTGCCAATGCCATAAAGTTCCTGAAACTGTCAGTCTCCACCAGCCTGAATGACAGCATTTCAAGGGACAGGAGTTTTGCAAGGCCAGCATTCAGAGCCTGTGCTCGTGGATGGTTTGCCGAGTATGGCCGTCTTTTATCCCATGCCTGTGTTACCGATGGCTGTTTTTTGTTCTGGGAGTGTGACGATGACTGTGAACTTGCTGCAGTGGGTGGAATAACAGTTTTTCTATGGACAACAGTGACCGAGGTTCTTCCATGGAGATCCTGTGAGGAAGCCGAACCAGGTGTGTGAGAGCTGGAGGTAGAGGCTCGAACATGACCTAAAGATGTAGGTGCTGCTGTAGGTTGGCCTACATCTCCAGTGTGTCTTTGTAACTCAGCTACGTGCTTTGTCCGTACATGTTTCCACATATTTGTGGTATTCAGGTTACTGATATTTTTACCTCTTTTAACTTTTTGCTTACACAGCTTGCATTGAACATAGCAAATATCATCTACAAGTCTGTCAAAAAAGGACCACGCAGTGCAAGTCATGGGAGCGCCAATTTTGACATTTCTAAGAGAACTGCTCCCAACAGGTGGCAAACTGGAGGCTACAGGCAAGCGAGTCTGCAGCCTACCTCTCCCTCCTCTTTGTACCGTTGGGACAATCTCTTCCTCAGAGCTGCTCCCACCACCTTCCTGTTGCTCACGCCATGTTGGGTCTCGGACTTCATCATCTCCACTACCCTCTTCCAACACCTGCTGCTGTTGGATGGTCTGGGCAGCACCATGCTCCACAAAACCTGGCACCTGAGTCTCATCATCATCATAAGATGCGTTCTGCGGTGTGCTGTCCATCGGCACTGGCTCACCCGCCTCTTCAGATTGAGAGAGACACAGCTGTTGCGCATCACTGCATACTACCTCTTCTTCAAATTGCAGAATGCTGCTTGCCTGTGCCCGTGTTTGCGAGCCAACAGATTCTGAGAACAGAAGCAGAGACTCAGCTGGCTCCTGTACAGAACTCTCTGACTGCCTGGGCAATTTGACAGGCGGTGAACAGACAGATGGTTGCTCAACAGTGTTGTGTTCCTGAGAGGAGGTGGAAGGAATTGAAGTCGATGCATTGGCTGCCATCCAACCAACAACGGCTTCAATTTGTTCTTCCCGCAGCAGGGGGGCACGCCGAGCTCCTACCAAAGTGCGCATAAAGGAACGCTCACGGGGAAAACTGGTGGATGCTGTGTCACTGAGGGCGGCAGCAGCCACAGAATCCCCACGTCCTCTCCCTGCTGAAACTCCACGGCCACGACCACGTGCCTTACTCACTGACTTCTTCATCTTGGTAGATTGAGAAAGAAAGTCAGAAAAGTTATAAGGCCTAAGTGTGGTTATTACGCAGAGACTGAAGTGAACACTGAAACACAACTGTTCACAATCTGTGAAAGGCTACTCCTTTGTCTACTTCTATAGTGTTTGCAACCAATGTATTGTATACGGATGGAAGCGCGTCACACTAATAGATTATATTTTAAATGGAATGGAGCAGAACCAATTGGAGATAAATGAAAAGGATGAGCCACTGAGACACGCTCAGCAGAGTACAAGCAGCAGTGCTTGAACAAGTAACTGGAGCGTGATGTGCACTCAAAAAATAAAAAACACAGACTGAAGTGAACACTGAAACACAACTGTTCACAATCTGTGAAAGGCTACTCCTTTGTCTACTTCTATAGTGTTTGCAACCAATGTATTGTATACGGATGGAAGCGCGTCACACTAATAGATTATATTTTAAATGGAATGGAGCAGAACCAATTGGAGATAAATGAAAAGGATGAGCCACTGACACACGCTCAGCAGAGTACAAGCAGCAGTGCTTGAACAAGTAACTGGAGCGTGATGTGCACTCAAAAAATAAAAAACACAGACTGAAGTGAACACTGAAACACAACTGTTCACAATCTGTGAAAGGCTACTCCTTTGTCTACTTCTATAGTGTTTGCAACCAATGTATTGGATACGGATGGAAGCGCGTCACACTAATAGTTAAATTGCATGGAGCTGCAAGAATTACACTGAAGGAAAAAAAAAAAGAGTCTGTGAGTGACATGTGCAGATGCCTACAGACAGCGTTGCATGCAGAGCAAACTGCAGCATCACCTGCACTCACACACACCTTGCAGAGCTGTTAAAACAACACTGCAGGCAAAAGGAAGCTTTACACAGCGGTTGGTGCTAGCCTGCCTACAGCACAGTACACTAAATAGCAATCTCTAACTGTCCCTCAGAGTCAGCACAGCAGCGTTCTGTCACTTACTAAATTCACAGCACAGTGACGCTAAAATGGCGGCGGCGCTTTTATAGTGCATTCTGACATCATTTCAGCATCCAATCACAGCCATGCCATTAGTTAACATGACCGCAGCAGTACAGGATGTGCCCACACTTCTTAGGATTCCTCATTGGCTGACTAAAATCACATTGCCTCGCAAAGAATTATGGGAACTTCCGATTCGGTATCCGATAAGACGAAAATATCGAAACGAAGTATCGAAAGGCCAATAGAGCTAATATCGGCCGATACCCGATATTTGCAGTATCGTATCGCTCAACACTAAAAGGGACTATACCTTTCCTGACTGTTTTTATCTCATCATAGATTATTATAATGTTAGTCAACTTCCATATAACAGTGCCACCCATTGCACAATTCTGCTAACATTTTTTGAGGAGATGATAAACACACTACCCAAGACACTACTATCACTTACAGTAACCCTCAAAATTTTGAAATGCAGTGGTCCTTTAATTTTCAATATTAACTTATTCTGGGTTGCACATTGAGACTTGATCCATCACTGCCTTTTTTTGCACCAAATTCTTTAAATGGTGCACATGATTCATGAATTTGTGCAAAAATGTTCTTTACTTTTGTTTTTTACTTTTTTAGAAAAAAGTCACATGTTCTGCTACAATGTCACAAAACTTGCACAAAAAATTCAGACCTATAAAACCACTCCAGTGTGGACTGGAGTAGATTTGTGCAAAAAACTTGTAACTTGTTAAAACGTCGCAACTGACGAATCGTCCATAATCCCGGGAACAAAAAACATGTCCACATGAACATAAATAAAAGCAAACACATATAAATTAGATTTAAAAAGGGCTAAAATAATAAAAAGGAAATGCAATAATAACCCAGGCCTTATAGCACTATATTTCCACAAAAAAAATAGTAATTTGTTCAGAAGTCTTCAAAATCTCGACCACGAAAAAAATGTAATTACCCCTTTACCCCCAAGGGTGGTTTGCATGTTAATGACCAGGCCAATTTTTACAATTCTGACCACTGTCCCTTTATGAGGTTATAACTCTGGAAGGCTTCAACGGATATTGGTGATTCTGTGATTGTTTTTTCCTGACATATTGTACGTCACGTTAGTGGTAAAATTTCTTCGATATAAATTGCGTTTATTTTTGAAAAAAATGGAAATTTGGTGAAAATTTTGAAAATTTTGCAATTTTCAAACTTTTAATTTTTATGCCCTTAAATCAGATAGTTCTATTGCATAAAATAGTTAATAAATAACATTTCCCACATGTCTACTTTACATCAGCACAATTTTGGAACCAAATTTTTTTTGTTAGGAAGTTATAAGGGTTAAAATTTGGCCAGCGATTTCTCATTTTTACAACACCATTTTTTTTTAGGGACCACATCACATTTGAAGTCACTTTGAGGGGTCTATATGATAGAAAATACCCAAAAGTGACAACATTCTAAAAATTGCACCCCTGAAGGTTCTCAAAACCACATTCAAGAAGTTTATTACCCCTTCAGGTGCTTAACAGGAATTTTTGAAATATTTAAAAAAAAATGAACATTTAACTTTTTTTCACAAAAAATTTACTTCAGATCCAATTTGTTTTATTTTACCAAGGGTAACAGGAGAAATTGGACCACAAAAGTTGTTGTACAATTTGTCCTGAGGACGCTGATACCCCATATATGCAGGTAAACCACTGTTTGGGCGCATGGCAGAGCTCGAAAGGGAAGGAGCGCCGTTTGACTTTTCAATGCAAAATTGACTGGAATTGAGATAGGACGCCATGCCGAGTTTGGAGAGCCCCTGATGTGCCTAAACAGTGGAAATCCCCCACAAGTGACACCATTTTGGAAAGTAGACCCCCTAAGGAACTTATCTAGATGTGTGGTGAGCACTTTGAACCCCAAGTGCTTCACAGAAGTTTATAATGTAAAAATAAAAAATCATATTTTTTTCACAAAAATGATCTTTTCGTCCCCAATTTTTAATTTTCCCAAGGGTACCAGGAGAAATTGGACCCAAAAAGTTGTTGAGCAATTTATCCTGAGTATGCTGATATCCATATGTGGGGGTAAACCACTGTTTGGGTGCATGGCAGAGCTCAGAAGGGAAGGAGCACCGTTTGACTTTTTCAAGGCAGAATTGGCTGGAATTGAGATCAGATGCCATGTGGCATTTGGAGAGCCCCTGATGTGCCTAAACAGTGGAAACCCCCCAATTCTAACTTCGACCCTAACCCCAAAACACCCCAAACCCTAATCCCAACTCTAACCATAACATGAAGCAGCATCTGCATGCTATAGAAGCTGTCAGAGTTGCAGCTTCTCTACACTAACCTGTGAGACTTCCTGACATGCACTGCACATGACAGGAAGTTTCACAGCTCTGGAGACCCGGATGTCATCATGACGACATTGGGTCTCCATGGCACGCTGCGGGGTCTCCGATCCAAAGGCAGAGGGGCTATCAGCCCCTGTTCCGGCTCCGGAATGCTGCGATCATGTTTGATCACAGTGTTCCAGGGGTTAAAGTGCCAGGAGCGGTCTGTGACCATTCCTGGCACTTAGTGCTGGGTGTCAGCTGTGAGAATCAGCTGACACCCAGCAGCGATCGGCCACGCTCCCGCAGTGATGGCGGCTGATAGCACGTGACGTACTATTCCGTCCATGGGAATTAAGTCCCATATCACATGGACAGAATAGTACGTCCAATGGCAGAAAGGTGTTAAAGACATAATCGGCACAAAACTAATACAGATAAAGCATTGTCATCATATAGTAAAGCCAAATGCTGTAAGTTGTAAAAATAGCTTTCATATTAAAAACAGCTCCTTCACCTGGTATTTAATGAAGCAGTTCACCCTTGGTCAGGTAAGAAGCTACTAACATGTAGAGAGGTGCTACTAGACAGCCAGGCACACATGCAATATATCACTACAGTTCATGACATTATATGTTGAATGTGGTTT
>JARQOD010000004.1:336370378-336460886 GCA_033576555.1 Oophaga sylvatica | reverse complement strand
GGGCACTTTTTCAATAGCGAAATCATAGCCCCGAAAGGGGGCAAGGCAGATTTACTTTCCTAAATACACCCGAAAAATCAGTCAAAAAAGCAGGAGCATCTGAATGGGGGAGGCAGAAAAAAGGGAGTGTCGGCTTAAACCCCTTTGGCACCCCCAACTGGTCACGACCAGTTTTCCCAACCAAAACGGGATTATAACTGTAAAAAAGGGAAACCAGTACATAATGTCGCGATTATCAGCACCAGAAATTTGCAACTTTGATGTTGTTCAACCCCATTTTCATGAGTAAAAAAAACTGGGGTTTATTTTTGCCAAGGGGGGTAGAAAAATCCCCGTGGGGGGAATAGATTTCCGCGGGGGTATCATGGGAAACCCACACTTTTGGAAAAGTCAAAACCCATGGGTTTAAATAGGTCCGAATCAAAAATCCTGAGCAAAAATGTGGCGGGGCAAATCGGGGTAACAGTAAAAAAAATTTATCGAACACTACCCAAGAAACTGAGCGTGCAAAATTTCCCCCGTTTGGGGCAGACGAAATGCTGAGAGGCGTCACCACAGTAGAAACATAACCATTGCATTCGAAACTATGACGCTGTCCCCCAAAGTACTCTATCCACGCAGGGTCAGAACTGGTCAAAAGGGGCAACACTTCTCACGCATACCTCTGCGCCACCAAAATCTGTCAATTTTGAATACCAATGACTAAATATTAGACCGAAGGACAGGGAATCCCCTCATAACCCTTTGTTTTTCTCTGACACCCCTTCCGAAAAAGGGTGCCAAAGCATCACACCCCCATTTTTGGTCGGGGACTGCCCCTTTCGGAATTTTACAGTACAATCAGCCTTCAAGACCCGATTTAATCCAAACAATTTTTTTCCCGCTTGATCATGACATTGGTTCATCGTAAAAAACCCCCGACCAGAAAAAAATGCATCAATACATTCAAAACAGGATCCCCAGGTGTCAGGGAAAAAGGCCAATCCTAGGATCGCCGCGCAGGAAGAGATGACAATTTGAACCGCTGTCGCTTTCCCCTGAGGATTTTAGGTTTTAAGGCAAAAAAACTTATTATTTTTAAATTCAGAATTTACCCCGATCCCCCAAAAAAAATCTGGCATGGGAATCCTAGTCCACAACCGGCAACCTAGCAAGATAGGTAGCAATACTCCGAACCTCATTGGCAAGTGATTACACGGACAGACAACGGTGCAAGCCCCCATTAGAGAAAAAAAAATCCTCCTCAGCACCCAGAGAGAAAGAGGGAAAAAATGCAACAAACAGGAAAAAAAAAAAAATCTCTGACAATTTTTTTTTTTTTTCCCACACATTTTTCCCTCCTGTGAGTACCATATAATTTTCAGTTTTGGGCCCTGATACTGTTATGTTTTGGTAGCTGGGAGAGTAAGCAAAAACTGCAATACACCAGGAGGTGGAACCTATTGGATTGCAGAACCTGAACTAACCACACAACTAGAGGTAGCCGGGAGCGTTCCCTTTGATCCTAACCCTCTCACGCCTGAGAGATAACTACACCAAAGGCAGAAAGATGAAAGCTATCTGCCCCGGAGCAGATCCCCAAAGAAAATAGGAAGCCCTCAAACATGTAATGGGCGTTAGACAAGAGGAAGCACGGACACAGACAGAAAATAGAATGACAAACGCTGGGCCCAATCTTGTCTAGACAGAAAAGTACAGGAAAGGATACTCACTGCAATCCAAAAAAAAACCCTAAAAAAAACCAACTACTGATTGCAAAAACACCTGAGATACACACCTCTACCACCTAAATCAGTTCTCCTGGTGTAACAAAACTAAGCCGCAGCCACTGAAAAAACAGGAAAAAGCAAATGAAAAAAACAACAGTGGCTCCAGATAAACTGAGAGGAGCACAAGCCCCCCCGGAGGGGACCTGGCAGACCTCCACAGAAGTGCAGGGAACAATGCAAAAAGCAAGCACAAAAATAAAAGAGAAAATATCTTATCTGATAGCAGAAGATGCAGGCAAGACTCAGCAAGCTTCCAAATGACCAGGAACCACAATTGAACAATAACAATTGATCACCGGCAACCATCTTTGGGAGAGAACCTCCCTATATCAGACCAATCCGTGATCCCAGATTGCCACTCCTCGCTGAAAGGTTCATATTGTCAGTAACCACCAGGAGCCTCTGCTCAGAAACCATTTTTAGCACATTCACAACAGTCCACTGTGCAGGCAGAGCCTGCTGCTAGCAAGATGGCGGTATAAGCGAACTCTGTTACTTCACAGAGTTGCAATTATATATACTGTGGCACTATATGGCGGTATATGCGAACTCTGTTACACCACAGATTCGCTAAGGTAGAGCCGCAGAGATATGGACTGTGTCCTGTTAACTTCACAGGGAGCACAGACAACAGCTGTGCGGACAGCAGTCCGTGGTAATGTAATCAGCAACCAATTAGACAATCTCCTCAATGGAGAAGCCGGTATTCTAGGGGCTTATTTCAGCCGAGCCCTAAACACATGCGTTCAAGATCACACTGGCTCAAAGCACATAATGCAATTGACACTAGCGCATGGCGGCACGGCCATGCCACCCTTTTATAGTAGCAACTACAGGACCTACCAGAAAAGGACCAATGAGAAACTATACAAGAACACATGTAGTTTCAGGACCTTCCTGGGGACCAATAGGAGCTGCTGCAGTAGCTGAGCATGTGACCCCTGATCTCCTATGAGAGATCTTACTCTGGGCATGCTCAGAAAGGAAAAAACAGGACTTAGTCCCAACTGAGTCTGCTTGCCGCTGACCTGCACTGGCTACAATGGCAGGGCCTGAAGAGGCAGCAGTCATCCTCTGCACAGCACTAGACTGAGCGAGACGCTGGGACCGACGTCTCTGCTGAGCAGGTTCCACTGGCCGGAAACGGATGGGAGACCGCAGTAGGGATAGCTCGAGATTCCCCTTGTGCAGGAGCGGGAACTCGACCCCTAACATTACCCCCCTCCCTAGGGCCCCCCTCCTTTGGGCCTCACTATGCTCAAAGGCAGCAATGAGCGCGGAGCGTGAACGTGCTCAACAGACTCCCAGGACCTATCCTCAGGTCCATAACCCCTCCAATCCACCAAATAAAAACTTTTTTGCCCCGTACCACCTTGCACCCTACAATAGCTTCACCTCGTGATCGTCCGTAGACGAACCCGATGTCCCGGCAGATGACTCAGAGAACCGGGACATGACCCTTTCAAGAGGGACACATGAAAGGTGTCGGAGATATCTAGTCGTGTGGAAGGGCCAAATGGTATACCACAGGGTTAACCTGCTCGAAGACTTTGAAGGGACCCAGGTAACGGGGTGCCAACTTGGTCGACTCCACTCGCAGCCTGATGTTACGGGCGGAGAGCCACACCAAGTCACCGGGGGCAAATGTCGGAGCGGGGCGCCGATGTGCGTCGGCGGAGGACCTCATCCTCTCCTTGAAGACCTGAATGGCATCCTGAGTACGGGCCCAAATGTCCCGTGCCTCCACAGCCCATCTGCCACCCTGGAGTCAGTGGAAGACAGGGGCATAGGCACAGGAACCCACGGATGCTGACCGTAATTAAGGAGGAATGGCGTCTGTCCAGTGGAGTCTCCATGGCGTTATTCAACGCAAACTCTGCCCACGGTAACAGAGATGCCCAGTCATCCTGCCTGGCAGAGACAAAGTGTCGTAGATATGTGACCAAGGTCTGGTTGGCCCTCTCTACCAACCCATTCGTCTTGGATGATATGCCGAAGAGAGATTTAACTCAATACTGAGTAGACAACAAAGCTCTCTCCTGAACCGAGACGCACACTGGGGGCCTCGGTTACTAACGTTTTTGTCCTGCATGCCGTGTAGACGAAAGATATGTCTTATGAACAACGCAGCCAGGGCCCGCGCAGAAGGTAACCGTGGTAACGGTACCAGGTGCACCATTTTGGAAAAATGGTCGGTGATCACCCAAATGATGGTGCAACCCCGAGACTTGGGTAAGCCCACCACAAAGTCCATTCCAACCATTCCCAGGGCCTGTCTGCCACCGGCAAAGGGGTAAAGTAACCCAGGTGGCCGTTGTCGAGGAGATTTATTTTTGGCGCAGGAGACGAACGCCTGAACATAATCCCCAACATCACGGACCATATGCGGCCACTAGTACATCCTCGCCAACAACTCAGATGTCCTTTTGGTCCCAAAATGTCCACCCACCCTGGATGAAATGAGCCCAAGAAAGAACCTCCGGTCGCAAATTGGGTGGTACAAAAGTCTTGCCCGGAGGTACAGCTCTATCGAAACCGGCGCTACGGTTCTCAGGCTCTCAGAAGGGACAATAAGCCGAGGCTCCCCCTCCTTCTCCTCAGAGGACACCACGGATCGAGAGAGAGCGTCAGCCCGAATGTTCTTCTCTCGAGAGAGATAATGGAGGGTAAATTGAAATCGGGAGAAAAACAAGGACCATCTTGACTGACGAGAATTTAGCCGCTGGGCTGTTTGTAAGTATACCAAATTTTTGTGATCCGTAAAGACCTGGAAGGGAAAGCGAGCCCCCTCCAACAGATGTCTCCACTCAGAGAAAGCCAACTTCATTGCTAGCAACTCCCTGTCCCCGATGGAATAATTCCTCTCCGCTGGTGAAAAGGTTTTGGAGAAGAAGAAGCAAGGATGCTTCCGACATTGAGCATCCTTTTGAAAGAGGACTGCTCTAGCATCAACGGATGAGGCATCCACCTCCAATATGAATGGCTTGTCAACATCAGGGCGGTGTAGGATGGGAGCGCTAGCAAAATGAGACTTAATTGAAGTGAAAGCCTTGGAGACATCTTCGGACCACAATTTGGGATTTGCTCCCTTCTTGGTGAGGGCTGCAAGGGAGCTACCAAAGTTGAGAAATGGGGAATGAACTGGCGATAGTAATTAATGAACCCCATAAAGTGCTGCACCGCTTTAAGAGAAGGGTTCTTGCCAGTCCATCACCGCCTGTAGTTTGGCAGGATCCATAGCCAATCCCTGAGTGGAGATGATATAGCCCAGGAATGGTAAAGACTCCTGCTCAAACACGCATTTCTCCAACTTTGCATAAAGGGAATTTTGCCCGCAAGGTCGAAGACTCTGCAGACATCTTTCCGGTGGGAGTCAATATCTGGAGAGAAGATGAGAATATCATCCAGATAGACCATGACCGAGGTGGAAAGCATATCCCGGAAGATGTCATTAACAAAGTCTTGGAAAACGGCTGGGGCATTACAGAGCCCAAAGGGCATCACCAGATATTCATAGTGCCCATCCCTGGTATTAAAAGCGTTCTTCCACTTGTCCCCCTCGCAGATGCAAATCAGGTTGTAAGCACCCCGCAGGTCTAATTTGGTAAATACCCTTGCTCCCCGGAGCCTATCAAAGAGCTCAGAAATCAGAGGCAGCGGGTATTTATTCTTAACGGTGATGGCGTTAAGACCCCTGTAATCTGTGCAGGGACGTAATTCTCCATTCTTCTTTTGCACAAAGAAGAACCCTGCCCCAGCAGGTGACACTGACTTCCTAATGAAGCCTCTTGCCAGATTCTCCTGAATGTATTGGGACATAGCCTCCGTCTCCGGGAGAGAGAGGATAGACCCGTCCCCGGGAGGTTCTGCTCCAGGCAAGAGGTCAATAGGACAGTCATAGGGGCGGTGAGGCGGAAGCATCTCCGCAGCCTTTTTGGAGAACACGTCTACATAGGATCAATAGCACTTGGGAAGGGAAGTGAGATCTGCGGGTATCCCTGTAGTAGCAACCTGAACACTCTCCCTCACACATCTACCTCTACAAGACTCACTCCAACCTCGTATCTTCCCAGAGGATCACTCAATATGTGGGGAGTGAAGACAAAGCCAGGGTACTCCCAGCAGAGCCTCATCTATACCCTCAGGAAGGATAAGGAAAGAGATAATCTCCTGATGGAAGGAGACATAGCTAATGTGAGAGGGATTGTCTGATGTGTGATCTGTGAGGGCAGTATGGATCCATTCACCACTCGAACAGTCACCGGTTTGGCGAGCATCACCTGAGGTATTGTGTGGCGGAGAGCAAAAGCAGAGGACATAAAGTTCCCCTCTGCTCCAGAATCTACACAAAGCTCAACTGTTAGAGTGGATGGACCAAGAGAGATTGTCCCTTTAAAGGACAGCTTGGAGGCAAATGCCGCTTACTCTAGTGAACCTCCTCCCCATGGTCACTAGACGCGATCATGTTCCCAATCGCTGGGGACATCTATGGGCATAATGTCCTAACTGCTGACAGTTGTTACAAACCACGGAGACTCGAACGGGCCGAGACTTAGGTCCCGCTCGAACAACCTCCATGACCTCCGGGGAGTCGGGCGCCTGAATGAGAGATTCTAGAGGTTTGGCAAAGGTGGGAGCTAGCCGAAACCTCCGCCTACACTGGGCCCGCTCCAACCTCCGCTCATGAAAGCGAAGGTCGATGCGGGTAGATATGGAGATAAGCTTCTCCAGTGAGGCAGGAATCTCCCTGGTGGCCAAGGCGTCCTTTACATGGTCAGCCAGACCTCTCCAGTATACCGGTATAAGGACCTTATCCGGCCACTCTAACTCGGAGGACAGAATTCCAAATTGGACTGAAAACTGACTGACCAAGCTTGAACCCTGTGACATTGCCAGCAGTTGGAGCGCTGAATCGTGGGTGAGCTGAGGGCCTAAAAAGACCTTTTTAAGAGCCTCCTGAAACCGTGGAGCACTCCGCACCACGCGATCGTCACACTCCCACAGCGGCGTTACCCATTCCAAAGCTCTGCCAGACAGTAGTGACACTATGAAACCCACTTGTGTCCGCTCTGTGGGAAAACGTGCAGTCAGAAGCTCGAGCAGTATAGAGCACTGACTCACGAATCCCCGACAATGTTTGCTGTCATCGGAAAACTTGTCTGGAAGCGGGAGATGGGACAAGATCGGAGCAGAGGTGTTGGAGGACAAACTGGCTGCCGCTGTGCTAGCAGCCTGAACAGCGACTTCGGTTACATCCACAGCTGAGGTTGTGCGCTCGAGAGCCGCCAACCTACCCTCCAGCTGCTGGATGAACTGCCGTAGACGCTGGTTGTCCACCATTTTACTAGCCAGACCCTGGGGCTAGTGTACTGTTAGGATCTGCGGAACGCACCAGATAAATATAAATAGTGGGTGCGTTCGCAGACAGGGTTCCACCGTGCAGGCAGAGCCTGCTGCTAGCAAGATGGCGGTGTAGGCGAACTCAGTTACTTCATAGAGTCACAAATATAGATACTGTGGCACTATATGGTGGTATAAGTGAACTCTGTTACACCACAGAGTCGCTAAGGTAGAGCCACAGAGATATGGACTGTGTCCTGTTAACTTCACAGGGATGCACAGACAACTGCTGTGCGGACAGCAGTCCGTGGTAATGCAATCAGCAACGCAATCAGACAATCTCCTCACCGGAGAAGCTGGTATTCTAGGGGCTTATTTCAGCCAAGCCCTAAACACGTGCATACAATCTCCTCACCGGAGGTGCCGGTATTCTAGGGCTTATTTCAGCCGAGCCCTAACCACATGCGTGCAAGATCACACAGGCGCAAAGCACATAATGCAATTGACACTAGCGCATGGTGGCACGGCCATGCCACCCTTTTATAGTAGCAACTACAGGACCTACCAGAAAAGGACCAATGAGAAACTATACAAGAACACTTGTAGTTTTCAGGACCTTCCTGGTGGACCAATAGGAGCTGCTGCAGTAGCTGAGCATGTGACCCCTGATCTCCTATGAGAGATCTTACCCTGGGCATGCTCAGAAAGGAAAACACAGGCTTAGTCCCAACTGAGTCTGCTTGCCGCTGACCTGCACTGGCTACAATGGCAGGACCTGGAGAGGCAGCAGTCATCCTCTGCACAGCACTAGACTGAGCGAGACGCTGGGACCGACGTCTCTGCTGAGCAGGTTCTACTGCGGCCGGAGACGGATGGGAGACCGCAGTGGGGATAGCTCGAGATTCCCCTTGTGCAGTAGCGGGAGCTCGACCCCTAACACACTGCACCCCATCTTGACTGAAAAAAACAGAAATGTAGACATTTTTGCAAATTTATTAAAAAAGAAAAACTGAAATATCACATGGTCATAAGTATTCAGACCCTTTGCTCAGTATTGAATAGAAGCACCCTTTTGAGCTAGTACAGCCATGCGTCTTCTTGGGAATGATGCAACAAGTTTTTCACTCCTGGATTTGGAAATCCTCTGTCATTGTTCTTTGCAGTTCCTCTCCAGTTCCATCAGGTTGGATGGTGAACGTTGGTGGACAGCCATTTTCAGGTCTCTCCAGAGATGCTCAATTGGGTTTAGGTCAGGGCTCTGGCTGGGCCAGTCAAGAATAGTCACACAGTTGTTCTGAAGCCACTCCTTTGTTATTTTAGATGTGTGCTGAGGGTCATTGACTTGTTGGAAGGTGAAACTTTGGCCAAGTCTGAGGTCCAGAGCACTCTGAAAGAGGTATTCATCCAGAATATCTCTGTACTTGGCTGCATTCATGTTTCCTTCAATTGCAACCAGTTGACCTGTTCCTGCAGCTGAAAAACACCCCCATAACATGATGCTCCAACCACCATGTTTCACTGTTGGGATTTTATTGGGCAGGTGATGAGCAGTGCCTGGTTTTCTCCACACATACTGCTTAGAATTATCACCAAAAAGTTCTATCATCATCTCATCAGACCAGAGAATCTTATTTTTCATAGTCTTGGAGTCCTTCATGCTTTTTTTTTTTTTAGCAAACTCTAAGCGGACTTTCATATTTTTGGCACTGAGGAGAGGCTTCCATTGGGCGACTGCCATAAAGGCCTGACTAGTGGAGAGCTGCAGTGATAGTTGACTTTGTGGAACTTTCGCCCATTTCCCCACTGCATCTGTGGAGCTCAGCCACAGTGATCTTGGAGTTCTTCTTTACCTCTCTCACCAAGGCTCTTCTCCCATGATTGTGCCGTTTGGCTGGACGGCCAGGTCTACGAAGACCTCTGATGGTCCCAAACTTCTTCCATTTAAGGATTATGGATGCCACTGTGCTCTTAGGAACCTTGAGTACTGCAGAAATTATTTTGTAACCTTGTCCAGATCTGTGCTTTGCCACAATTCTGTCTCTGAGCTCCTTGGCCAGTTCCTTTGACCTCATGATCCTCATTTGGTCTGACATGCACTGTGAGCTGTGAGATCTTATATAGACAGGTGTGTGCCTTTCCAAATCAAGACCTATCAGTTTAATTAAACACAGCTGGACTCCAAAGAAGTAGTAGAACCATCTCAAAGAGGATCACAAGGAAATGGACAGCATTTGACTTAAATATGAGTGTCTGAGCAAATGGTCTGAATACTTGTGACCATGTGACCCCCCAAACCTACCGTCTCCTTCCCCACCATCCTGTAGAATGTAAGCCCGCAAGGGCAGGGTCCTCTCTCCCCTCTATATCGGTCTGTCATTGTTAGTTTGTTTACCGTGATATCTGTAATCTGTATGTAACCCCTTCTCATGTACAGCACCATGGAATCAATGGCGCTATATAAATAAATAATAATAATAAAGTGATATTTCAGTTTTTGTTTAATACATTTGCAAAAAATTCTACATTTGTTTTTTTTAAGTTAAGATGGGGTACAGAGTGTACATTAATGAGAAAAAAATGAACTTTTTTGAATTTACCAAATGGCTGCAATGAAACAAAGAGTGAAAAATGTAAAGGGGTCTGAATACTTTCCGCACCCACTATATATATATAATACATATAATATATATATATATATATATATATATACAGTACAGGCCAAAAGTTTGGACACACCTTCTCATTCAAAGATTCTTCTGTATTTTCATGACTATGAAAATTGTAGAATCACACTGAAGGCATCAAAACTATGAGTTAACACATGTGGAATTATACATTACACTTTACAAAAAAGTGTGAAACAACTGAAAATATGTCTTATATTCTAGGTTCTTCAAGTAGCCACCTTTTGCTTTGATTACTGCTTTGCACGCAGAAAAGGTGAACAGATGGACTCTACATGCCTGGTTCCCACCGTGAAGCATTGAGGAGGAGGTGTGATGGTGTGGGGGTGATTTGCTGGTGACACTGTTGGGGATTTATTAAAAATTGAAGGCATACTGAACCAGCATGGCTACCACAGCATCTTGCAGCAGCATGCTATTCTATCCGGTTTGCATTTAGTTGAACCATCATTTATTTTTCAACAGGACAATGACCCCAAACACACCTCCAGGCTGTGTAAGGGCTATTTGACCCAGAAGGAGAGTGTTGGGGTGCTACGCCAGATGACCTGGCATCCACAGTCACCAGACCTGAACCCAATCGAGATGGTTTGGGGTGAGCTGGACCGCTCACCGCTTCAATTTTGAATAAATCCCCAACAGTGTCACCAGCAAAGCACCCCCACACCATCACACCACCTCCTCCATGCTTCACAGTGGGAACCAGGCATGCAGAGTCCATCCGTTCACCTTTTCTGCGTGCAAAGCAGTAATCAAAGCAAAAGGTGGCTACTTTGAAGAACCTAGAATATAAGACATATTTTCAGTTGTTTCACACTTTTTTGTAAAGTGTAATGTATAATTCCACATGTGTTAACTCATAGTTTTGATGCCTTCAGTGTGATTCTACAATTTTCATAGTCATGAAAATACAGAAAAATTTGAATGAGAAGGTGTGTCCAAACTTTTGGTCTGTACTGTATGTGTGGCTATATACCTATAGCTTTGCCGCCAATAAATGAGGGGGGCCCAGATGCATTTCTTGCACAGGGTCACCAAGCTGTCAGTGTCTGCACCTGGGTTAATATACAATGGGGAATATCAGGATAAAATCAGGGTCTACAGTCCAACCTAATTCTACTTGGAAGTGGGGTAAACGCCGTCTTTGGTGGGAACAGTCTCTAAGAACTTTCGCGGCTTTCTGGTCCTGACAAGGACCGCTGCTTCGTCTCGCTAGCTACACGTTTTGCTAGTAAGGTCTATCAGTTCTCTCTGGGCTGCTCTAGCATAAGTATCAGCATCTAGTCCACAACCCTCCCTTTGCCCACGCCTGGTACCACAAATCCAATATGAAGTACCTTCATCCCTGTGTTTCTATGCTGCAACTGTCATGGGTGCATCGCCACGAAGATTGTCGCGATTGCACATTCTGACTTCTCGCAGCTGAGTTGCTGTTTCTTTGTGTTTGGTAATGAGGGAGTTAATTTTACCTAGCTCTTTGCTAAGACTAGGTCCAGCCTCGCCCGGCTGCTTTTGATTATGTTCTAATTAGCTACCTTTATATAGCTGCCAGTCTGCTGGTTAGATGCCGGTGTTACCAAGGCTGATCAAATGACCAAATGCACTAGCAGGATGCAGCAGGCTCCCACATATAAAGGCTGGAGAAGCAACAGGTGCTTACCACTGATAAAAGCAGCCACCCTATCACAAAAACAGTGATGATGAAGGTGTTAACTGCTTAGTGGGAAAAAAAGCACACAAATGTAAGTTGCTTAAGACATGAATGTCATGCACAGTGTCTGGATAACAGCCTATTTTAAACGCCTATGATGGAAGGCGGGCTGGTCAGCACTGAATGTGCACAACAAAATAAACCAAGCCTTCAAAATAGAAGCCTGGGTGCACCCTGCAAAAAATGATAAAAAGTGCAAAAAATGATGCATATGATAAATGCATCAAATGAGGTATTGGTTACTATTTTGGCCAAAGCAGATAAGCTCGCAACCCAACGTCAAGGGTCCCCATTTTATTGCGAGTCACTAACTAGACATAAATTCCAAAAAATCACATTAAAAACTTTTTAGCAAAAACACATCATGAAAAACAGTCTTACCAAGGCTGATCAAATGACCAAATGCACTAGCAGGATGCAGCAGGCTCCCACATATAAAGGCTGGAGAAGCAACAGGTGCTTATCACTAATAAAAGCAGCCACCCTATCACAAAAACAGTGATGATGAAGGTGTTAACTGCTTAGTGGGAAAAAAAGCACACAAATGTAAGTTGCTTAAGACATGAATGTCATGCACAGTGTCTGGATAACAGCCTATTTTAAACGCCTATGATGGAAGGCGGGCTGGTCAGCACTGAATGTGCACAACAAAATAAACCAAGCCTTCAAAATAGAAGCCTGGTGCACCCTGCAAAAAATGATAAAAAGTGCAAAAAATGATGCATATGATAAATGCATCAAATGAGGTATTGGTTACTATTTTGGCCAAAGCAGATAAGCACGCAACCCAACGTCAAGGGTCCCCATTTTATTGCGAGTCACTAACTAGACATAAATTCCAAAAAATCACATTAAAAACTTTTTAGCAAAAACACATCATGAAAAACAGTCTTACCAAGGCTGATCAAATGACCAAATGCACTAGCAGGATGCAGCAGGCTCCCACATATAAAGGCTGGAGAAGCAACAGGTGCTTATCACTGATAAAAGCAGCCACCCTATCACAAAAACAGTGATGATGAAGGTGTTAACTGCTTAGTGGGAAAAAAAGCACACAAATGTAAGTTGCTTAAGACATGAATGTCATGCACAGTGTCTGGATAACAGCCTATTTTAAACGCCTATGATGGAAGGCGGGCTGGTCAGCACTGAATGTGCACAACAAAATAAACCAAGCCTTCAAAATAGAAGCCTGGGTGCACCCTGCAAAAAATGATAAAAAGTGCAAAAAATGATGCATATGATAAATGCATCAAATGAGGTATTGGTTACTATTTTGGCCAAAGCAGATAAGCTCGCAACCCAACGTCAAGGGTCCCCATTTTATTGCGAGTCACTAACTAGACATAAATTCCAAAAAATCACATTAAAAACTTTTTAGCAAAACACATCATGAAAAACAGTCTTACCAAGGCTGATCAAATGACCAAATGCACTAGCAGGATGCAGCAGGCTCCCACATATAAAGGCTGGAGAAGCAACAGGTGCTTACCACTGCACTTTTTATCATTTTTTGCAGGGTGCACCCAGGCTTCTATTTTGAAGGCTTGGTTTATTTTGTTGTGCACATTCAGTGCTGACCAGCCCGCCTTCCATCATAGGCGTTTAAAATAGGCTGTTATCCAGACACTGTGCATGACATTCATGTCTTAAGCAACTTACATTTGTGTGCTTTTTTTCCCACTAAGCAGTTAACACCTTCATCATCACTGTTTTTGTGATAGGGTGGCTGCTTTTATCAGTGGTAAGCACCTGTTGCTTCTCCAGCCTTTATATGTGGGAGCCTGCTGCATCCTGCTAGTGCATTTGGTCATTTGATCAGCCTTGGTAAGACTGTTTTTCATTATGTGTTTTTGCTAAAAAGTTTTTAATGTGATTTTTTGGTTAGATGCCGGTGAAAGCATTCATACAGACTGCAGATAGGATCGGTTCTGAGAAGACTTAAGCTAAGAGCTCTTTTGTTGTTTCTCCTCACCTTGCTTATAGTTTATCTCCTAGACCTTTGGTGTTCCCTCTGTGTTTTAATGTTGTATGCAAGACAGTATTTACTTTAGCCCCTGTCTGTCTCGTTTGTCTATACTGTTTGTTAACCTTTACCTGTCCATTCCCTATGGTGGTAATCAGGGTCCTTCTAAGGACTAGATTACAGTGGTCAGGGATTTATAGGAGACAGGGTTTACGCTGGTGGCCTGGACCTCTGTACCATTAACAGTACCTCCAGGTAGAGGGACTAGTCAGGACCCCAGTTTAGGGTCAGCATAGACCCCGGTCCACCTCTAGCCAGAGACAGCGTGAAAAGGATTCAGTATTGACCCACAGGATATTATGTCAGGTAATACTATGCTATATATACATGTTAATGTTACCTATTTATATGTTATATAGAATGTTGTCCCACTTGATAGATTACTGACATTATATATTTATACATCTGCTAGACAGCGTGACAGCACATTTCCAGTATCTCCCATTTAGAAGTCTAAACCAGTACAGAAGTAGGAAGTGTCACACAGCTGTCAAAATAGTGAAAAAGTATATTGAGCCAACTTCAGCACAACATTCTCCATTTTTTAACCCTTCACGACATATGATGTATATTTATATCATATGGTATGTCCCTTTTTTTGATTTGTTGGCTAATTTAATCAGACATCATGTGCCTTTAACAGCCGCCGGTGGAGCAGTGCTCCACCCATGGCTGTTCAGATCTTAAGTCCGACGTCACACTAAGGAGGAATACGGATGAGTGAGAGGCGTGAAAACCACGCATTACACACGGACCAATATTTCACTATGGGGCAGCTCTGATCATGCGTATTTTTCTCGGGCGTATCTTACGGTGCAAGACACCCGCAGCATGCTGCGATTGTACGCGTATTACGCCCGTTGTACGCCAAAGAAAGTCTATGGGTGCGAGAAAACAACGGATTACACACGGACCAGATGTGTGACTTGCGAGAAATACGCAAGACTTCTGCAGCTCACAGGAAATGGTGCAACACATGCAGCAGGAAGCTGACACATGCAAATTAGCTCAAAAAGAGCACCAGATATCCCGGAAGAACGCCTCCACGGAGTCGGCCATGATGTTGTTAGAACTCTCCTGTTAGTTTTTTTTTATCTTGCTGGTCACATGACCTTTGTGGCCTATTTAATCCGGCTCCACCCTTCTACCTTTGCTGGACTTCATTGTAACTTATACTCTTAAGCTAGCCAGGTGCTTTGTTACCTAACTCAGACAGTTTTTGCTTGGTCTTTTGACCTCTATGTTCTATGTTCTTTGTTTTGCTTTTTGCTGCTACAACTTCTGTTAGGAGGTGTCCATCTTTTCTCCCAGTCCCTAGTCCTTGTAGGGATCCCTCCCTCACATCTATAGGTCTTCGTTCAGACTAGCTGAGGACTTTAGCGGGTCTGATCGCAGGATCAGGTTCCCCGTTACATCGTAGGGATTCAGCTTAGTTCTATTGTAGGGACAGACCTCCCTTCTTTCCTTAGTGCTTGTAGCAGATCATAACAGTAAGTCCAGCCCAAAAATATCTCTAAGGAAAGATTTTCAGTTTTCATCATGGTGTCGGTTCAGGATTTGGCTCAACGCCTGCAGGGACTCTCTCTGGAGGTGGCTGAGATCCAGCAACACGTGAGTAGTTGTTCTGGAGCACATTTCGTGGAGCCAAAGGTACGTTTGCCTGATTTATTTTTTGGTGAACAACAAGATTTTTTTTCTTTTAAAAATGCTTGCTTGTTGTATTTCCGTTTGAGACCCAAATCCTCTGGTGATGAATCTCAGCGCATAGGGTTCATAATGTCACTTTTGCGCAAAGAACCTCAGGACTGGGCCTTTTCTCTGCAACCTAGTGATCCATGCTTTAGATCAGTGGATAGTTTTTTTTCTGCTTTGGGGTTATTATATGACAATCCTGATCATGTTTCATTAGCTGAGACAGAATTGAGACGTTTGAGACAGGGATCAGGTAATGTGGAAAAATATTGTACTCACTTCCGTCGGTGGTCTACTCAGGTGGGGTGGAACGATTCAGCTTTGAAAAGTTTATTTCTTGCAGAGCTAAGTGAACGGGTTAAAGATTTGCTGATTGCTTATCCCATACCTGGTAACTTGCAAGAGGCTATGCAATTAGCCATACGGGTGGATAGGAGACTGCGTGCAAGGGTTAATGAGAGTAAATCCTCTGCCATGTCAGCTCCAAGTCTTGAAAGTTTCTGTTCTGACATTGGAGAGCCGATGGAGATCGGAGCTATGGCACCCCGCTCTCAAGAAAAAGACCGCCGGTTTTCTGAAAGTATGTGCTTTTATTGCGGCAAATCTGACCATTTCATTAAGAACTGTGTTCTTCGTATGAACAAAGAAAAAAAAAGGTTAGTTTTGCCCGTATAGCCTGTTTAAATACTAAGGGCGTTTTTCTCTCTGCCACTACTACTGCTGCTCAGGAAGAATTAATGGATTTTCGGGTATTTGTCGATTGTGGTTCCACTCTGAATGTGATTGATGGGGAATTCTTGGAAAAACTTAAATTAAAACCTAAACCTTTGTCATCCCCTATTGCTGTGGTTTCTGTTGATGGTTCTCCCTTGAAGAATGTTACTCACAAGATCTGAGAATTTCCTCTCACTATTAATGGTGTTCACCAAGAGAATTTGGATTTGGTAGTTTTGAATAATTTGCCTTCTCCAGTGATTTTGGGGTTACCCTGTTTTAAAATGACACAATCCTGTACTGGACTGGTCTACCAATGAAATTAAGTCCTGGAGCTCCAAGTGTTATGACAAATGTTGTAACGGGCGTATTGCTGCTGTGGATAAAGGGGAATTACCTGTACCTATTCAGGATTTTTGGAAAGTTTTTTCTGAGAAGGAATCACAGATTTTGCCCCCGCATAGAGACTATGATTGTACTATTGAATTTGTCCCTGGAGCGACTCTTCCTAAAAGTCGTTTATTTAATTTGACTATTCCTGAGAGAAAGGCTTTGGAGGAGTACATACAGACAAGCTTGGCCGCTGGTCACATTAGACCTTCTAAATCTCCTGTGGCTGTTGGATTTTTTTTTGTTAAAAAAAAGGACGGCGGTTTACGTACTTGTTTGGACTTTCGTGAGATTAATAAAATTACTGTACGCAATCCTTACCCACTGCCATTGATTCCTGATTTGTTTAACCAGTTAGTGGGGGCCAAGTGGTTTTCCAAAATTGATCTTTGGGGGGCATACAATTTGTTGCGCATGAAGGAGGGTGACGAATGGAAGACTGCGTTTAACACTCCTGTGGGGCATTTTGAGAATCTGGTTATGCCTTTTGGTCTTACCAATGCTCCTGCATTTTTTCAGAATCTTATTAATGACATCCTTAGACCTTTGATCGGCAAAAGTGTGGTTGTGTATTTGGATAACATTTTGATTTATTCACCGGATCTGGAGTCTCATTGGCGGAGTGTGCGTGAGGTATTACAGTTGTTAATGGACAATTCGCTTTTTGCTAAGCTGGAGAAATGTGAGTTCGCTGTACGGAGAATTAGTTTTTTGGGCTACATTATATCCAGCGAAGGTTTTGAGATGGACCCGGTGAAAGTTCAAGCTGTGCAGGAATGTCCTAGGCCTATTGGCTTGAAATCGTTAAAGAGGTTTTTGGGTTTCCAATTATTATAGAAAATTCATTAAAAATGTTTCTATTATTGTCAAACCACTGACTGATCTCACCAGGAAAGGTGCTAATGCGGTTCAGTGGACTATTGAGGCCATTGAAGCTTTTGTGTTTTTAAAGGAGAGGTTCAGCTCTGCTCCCATCCTTATGCAGCCTGATGTGACTAAACCGTTTTTGGTTGAGGTTGATGCTCCTTCTGTGGGGGTCGGCGCGGTGTTGTCTCAGGAAAACATGGATGGAGTACATCCTTGTGCTTTTTTTTCAAAAAAATTTTCTGAGACTGAACTGAATTATGATATTGGTAATCGGGAATTATTGGCCATTAAACTCTCATTTGAACACTGGCGGCATCTCTTGGAAGGTGCTGAATTTCCCGTTCAGGTTTTCACGGATCATAAAAATCTGATCTATCTGGATGCTGCCAAATGCTTGAATGCCCATCAGGCTAGATGGGCACTGTTTTTCTCGCGGTTTAATTTTTCTGTCACTTACATCCCAAGTACTAAGAATGTGAAAGCTGATGCTTTGTCTCGCAGTTTTTCTCCCATGATTGGTACTGAGGAGGAGGAGAACATTTTACAAGAAGGGGTTGTGATTGCTGCTTTGGACTCTGTGTTGGAAGATGAGATTCTTAAAGCACAGGAGAATGCCCCATCTAACACTCCTCATGGGAGGTTGGTTGTGCCTGGGACCTTTAGGAGAGATTTGTTTGTGGAGTGTCATGAGTCTCGGTTGGCAGGTCATCCTGGGATCTCTGAGACCAAGAGACTGGTGGGTCACAGTTTTTGGTGGCTTGGATGGCAGAAGGAAGTCATTAAGTGGGTGCGTCAGTGTACTGTGTGTGCTAGATCTAAGTCTTCACATACTTCTGCTGCGGGGTTGCTTTGTCCTCTGGAGGTTCCTAGTGCACCTTGGACACATTTGGCTATGAACTTTATTTCTGACCTTCCCCCCTCTGAGGGTTTCACTGTCATCTGGGTGGTCGTGGACCGTTTTAGCAAGATGTGTCACTTGGTTCCTTTCATCAAACTGCCCTGCGCTAAGACTCTAGCTAAGGCCTTTGTCAAGGAAATTGTCAGACTACATGGTGTTCCTACTGACATTGTTTCTGATAGGGGACCTCAGTTCGTGGCTCGTTTTTGGCGCGCCTTTTGTGACAGGTTGGGAGTTTATTTGTCGTTTTCATCCGGTATCATCCTGAGTCTAATGGCCAGACAGAAAGGAAAAACCAGGATGTTCAGCAGTTCTTGTGTTGTTTTGTGGCAGACAATCAAGAGAGGTGGTCTGAGTTTCTGCCACTTGCTGAATTTGCTCTTAACAATCATACATCCTCCTCTGCTGGTTGTTCGCCTTTTTTTTGTTGTACTGGGAGACATCCGTCATTTGGGTCATTCTCCAAATTGGTATCGGCCGTGCCTGAAGAGGAAAATTTTTCTGGTGATTTGGAGAGAGTTTGGACGGATGTGCGTGGTAATCTTCAGGAGGCTAACAGAAAATCTAAAGGGCACTTTGATAGGAAATGGCAAGAGGTTTTGTTTGCTATTGGTGACATGGTTTGGTTATCCTCTAAGAATCTGAGGTTGAGGATTCCTTCTAAAAAATTGGGTCCCAAGTTTGTAGGGCCCTTTAAGGTGCTTCAGGTTGTTAACCAATCTGCTGTTAGGTTGGAGGTTCCTACCTCCTGGAAGATTAATCCGGTATTTCATGTTTCTCTGTTGAAAAGAGCTGATGTGTCGGATGGAGATTCCGCTGCCACTGTTCCCCCGGTGATGGAGGACTGGGAATATGAAATTTCTCGCATCCTAAATTCTAGACGGTATAGAGGGAGTTTGCAGTATCTCATCGCTTGGAAGGGTTTCGGACCCGAGGATAACTCATGGGTGAGGGCGGATGATGTTTCTGCGTCCAGACTTGTCAGAGCGTTTCACAAGAGGTTTCCGGATAAGCCTGGTCCTAGGGGATCCAGAGGATCTCTTTGAAGGGTGGGTACTGTTAGAACTCTCCTGTTAGTTTTTTTTTATCTTGCTGGTCACATGACCTTTGTGGCCTATTTAATCCGGCTCCACCCTTCTGGCTTTGCTGGACTTCATTGTAACTTATACTCTTAAGCTAGCCAGGTGCTTTGTTACCTAACTCAGACAGTTTTTTCTTGGTCTTTTGACCTCTATGTTCTATGTTCTTTGTTTTGCCTTTTGCTGCTACAACTTCTGTTAGGAGGTGTCCATCTTTTCTCCCAGTCCCTAGTCCTTGTAGGGATCCCTCCCTCACATCTATAGGTCTTCGTTCAGACTAGCTGAGGACTTTAGCTGGTCTGATCACAGGATCAGGTTTCCCGTTACATCGTAGGGATTCAGCTTAGTTCTATTGTAGGGACAGACCTCCCTTCTTTCCTTAGTGCTTGTAGCAGATCATAACAGATGTCCACCCTCATCAATGTAGAGATGCTCATTGTGTTGGTGCAGGAGAGGCCTGAAATTTGGGACCCAAGAGATGCACATTATGCAGACCGTGCAAGGATAGAGGCGGCATGGAGGCGCATCTGTGGGCAGATGTTTCCCCACGTTGGGGACAGCCCACGTGAGGAGCAGCAGCGAATCAGTAAGTTACTTGATTTATTTGCAAACTTCTTCACGGTCAGAACGTAGTTCTAGTGCAGATTTTCCCAAAAAAAGTTTTTTTTTTTTTGGCGTCTAAATGTTAGTCACATCCTACTAGGCCCCCATGACTATATTAAGTGTATGTAGAAGAGTTTGGCTTTGTGCAGCTAGCTAATTGATGAAATTATATGTCTCATTGCAGTGGATGATGTTATGAGAAGATGGAGAAGCATCCGCGACCAATACCGACGGGAACGGCAGCAGAGGACCAAGAGCGGGTCAGAAGCACCCACAAAACAAAAATGCATTTATTTTGACAGACTGGCTTTTCAGGCACCTATCCTGGATCTCAGACCGTAAGTACATACATCACACCACATAACACATATGCAGTTTAGACTCACCTCTCCTACATGTTCTAATCCCCTTTCGTTTTCCAACAGAACTCAATCCAACCTCACTGAGAGGGAGACAGGCTCTGACTCAGAGGCCCCCAGTTGGGGAGGTGAAGAGGTGGCTGGCCCATCATCTGAACCTCCCATGAGCATCCCCCAAGGTTCACAATCCCAAGGACCTCAGCAACCCCCTCCTCCTCTACCTGTACCAAAGGCACCAGCTGCAGCAGCATCCGCCATTGGGGATGAACCAGGAAACAGCAGCAGCCCCACTGTACCTCTTAGGGGCTCCCCCAGCTTGCTGCAATATCCTGCCGTGGGAGAAGACGGCGAGACATCACTGGATCAGACACATCGTAGGCATGTGGACTCTGGGGTAATCAATTACCTTTCAAGGGCAGCTGTGGATGAGGATGAGGAGGCCTATGACAGTAGCCTTGCCCGCTACCTTCGTCCCCTACCCCGTGAGCTGAGGCTCCGTGTGCGAGGATCAATGCACACCTAACTGATGCATGCACCCCCCCAATACACCATATGAGGTGTTTGAATTCCTTGAGAGGTGGCAGCTCTCACCCCGTAACCTTCTTCGCCTAGCTCCCCACCAAAATGTGCATGCTCAATTAGGATCTGATGATCCTCCTGCACGGGTGCCTACACCTCAACCCATTCCCCCACCGAACCAACTTTGGCAACAACAGGGTCAAATGTCTGGCTATAATCCAACTTCCCAATATGGCCACTTGTCCAACCTGGATGTGCTCAACATGGTCATATTGGGGGGTATGATCCTCGTGGGTACCATCTTACACAGGAATATAATCTCCCTTATCTTTATTGCAATGTGGCCACACACCAACCTGACCGTGGCCAGATGTTAGCTCAGGGCCCAGAAAATCCATCCCAACAGGGTGATGGTCAAGGTGCTCATCCTAGCCAACCACACAGAGATGCTGGGAACCCGCCAACCCCACCACCCACATACCACCAGCTGTGATTTTTTATTTTACTTATATATTATGATTTCAAAAGCAGTTTGTTATTTTTTATATTTAGTTAGACTCATGTTGTGCTAAAGAAATTTGCACTAATCTAGATGCCTGTAAAAAACATATGGTCCCAATATGCTCTTCAGTAGGCATACTCAACGTTTGTTATTTTCATTATCTCTTATTATTTATACAAAAGTTTGTTATTTTTGTATATTTATTTTTGCACCATGTTGTGTAATGCATATTTGCACTCATCTGAATGCCTACAAACAGCATATGGTACTTAGGTGGTGGAAATGGGCTAGCTGAAACTTTTTTTTCCTTATATCTTATAATTTATACCAATGTTTGTTATTTTTTATATTCCACTTGAAACATTGTTGGCTAATGCATCATTGCATTAGTCTAGTCTTAGAACCCAACCATATGGGGCAGATATGGTACTCACTAGTGATAGTGAAAGTTTTTTATTTTGCTTATGTATTATTATTTATGGAAATGTTTGTTATTTTTTTCTGGTTTTTTTTGTACTTGTGTAATAATGCGCACTTACACTATAGTGCTATGAAGACATATACCATATGCGTAAAATATGGTTGTCACTACCTCAAGTGCGAGTTAGCACATATAAAAATATATTTTTGCAAAAAATTTGGGGTCTTGTTGCTTAAGTAAGGTCTACTACATCACCTACATATCTGGTATGAACTGTAACAGCAGACACAGACTATGTCATAGAAAAATTACATTTATGTATACACACAGAAATACATTACAGCATAGATAATGCATCATCTTGCCATATAGTTGTACCTTCAGGTGACACAAAATATTGGGTGAATATATCACGGGTTTTCAGTCCTGAGAGTGGGCGATGTAAAGGGATGACATGGGGTGTAGGCATAGCCACATTGGTCACCACACTGTCACCATCATATGGGCCACAATCATGCATTCTGGTGAAATTATGTAGAACAACACATGCTTTGATGACCTCATTGACGTTGGCTTCACTCAGCTGAGTAGCAGACTGTAGGACCGCCATTTTGCACACAAAATGCCAAAGGCACACTCCACCAGGCGCCTGGCCTGTGATAGGCGCAGTTGAAGATCTGACGACGGTGGTCAAGATGTTGTCGTGGATATGGACTTATCACATTCCTTGATAGCTGGAAGGCCTCATCTCCAACTACAACATATGGGCCCCAATGTCTACAATTATAAACCTGTAGTTACTGTCAACCAGAGCCAACAGCATTACAGAAAAATATTGTTTATAATTATAGAATTGGGACCCTGAGTTTGGCGGCTTATGCACACGGATGTGCTTCCCATCCAGGGCTCCTATACAATTTGGGAACTGACATTGCTCCTCAAATCCCCTGGCAATCCTCTTCCAGTCTTCCATCTTTGGCTCAGGCATCATCAGTTGATGAAGTCTGTCCCAGAGTTGTGAGCAGGTATCATGCACAATGCCAGAGATGGTGGACCTCCCAATCAAAAACTCCAGATGGAGTGCAGCATAGGATATGCCAGTAGTTAGGAACCTACAAGTATCGAAATGTAGAGAGAACAATCATTACACATGCACAAAGGTTTAACAAACGCACTATACATAACCGTTACATGATTTAATGTCCAAACAATCATAAGTTACATTTACCACAAGTCAAAGTTTTCTGTCATTTTGACATACACATCATTGTTCAGGTACTTCAAGGTGATATATGGGCTATATTATGAGGATATTTCAGCAACAGCCATAAGGGTAAAGGGAAACTTGTGGGAAAACACATCATGAACAGACAGTATGTAGGTGAGGAATACATACTGTAGCATAAGGAGAAGTCGCTCCTCTGCAGAGATAGCTTTGCGCATCCTGGTATCCTGGTAGGTGATCCCAGGGCGCACAATCTCCAACAAAACATCAAATGTGGGAATGGTCATCCGACAAAACAGAAAAAACTTGTCTGGATTAGTCCGCAGAGATGCATACAGGCGGTGAAAATGGCCTTTAGTGAGCTGTTGCCTCAAATGCGGATGCACCCACATTCGCTTCCTCCTCCGCGGATCAACCGATCACTGGGTAAGGCTGGCCAAAGCGGCGGGACAAAACCCAGTTGTACAACACTCGATCAGTTGGGGTGAACTGAAGACTGTCAGACATGTTGGCAAGCAAGCAGCAGTACTCCAACACAAGCACACCACCAAAATGGCAAGATTGGGGGCTGCAACCTTATGCAGAGCCAATAAATAGCTTGCTGATGATGATTTGAATGAGTTTCAGGCCTAAAAACGTTAAATGTCCATTTTGCAAGGCGGCGAGAAAAATACTCTGTACGGATGCCATACGGATTGCATACGGATGCTTACATGCGCAAAATACGCAGCCGCACCCTGACAACTGATGAAATACGGATTGTTGTGCCGGCAACATTTTGGCGTATTACGCTTGTACAATACGGTCCGTATTTTTCTATGGTTAGTGTGACGCCAGCCTAAATTGTGATGTCAATCTCTGACAACGGGATTTAACAGGCGGCGACAGGGGTGCACGTTATTTCATAATTTCATATGCACGCCTGTGACGTGATCGCAGGGCTGCGATGGGTTGTCATGTCAGCCGAGGGTGTACTGATGACCCTCGTGCCTGTCATAATGATCCTCCTGTGAATGCCAGCCCATGGCTGGCGTTCATGGGAAATCGTAATTTATGCTACAGATGGCAGTGCTGAAGCACTGCTATGGATAGCACGACTGATCAGATGATTGCAGCTTCAAGACCACTAAGGAGACTAACAAACACAGTGTTAAGTTAAAAAAAAGTTTTTAAAAATATGACAAAAAAAAATAAAAAACTGTTCAAAACACCATTTTGCCCCTTTGAAAATAAAACAATAATAAAATTTTTTAGTATCACTGCGTTCAGAAATATCCAATATATTAAAATATAAAATAAATGTATCCAATTGGTAAACCGTGTAACGAGAAAAGGTATTGAAACACCAGAATTACATTTTTTGGGCTGCTGCAACATTGCAATAAAATGCAATAAGAGGTGATCAAAACATCATATCTACCCCAAAATGGCATCAATAAATCATCAGTTCATGGCTCAAAAAATAAGCCCTCATCAGCACGAATCCTCATACATATCCCGAAAAATAAAAACGCTATCGGTCTCTAAAAATGGCGACAAAAGCAAACATATTTTTCCAATTTTTTTTACCACTTGAATAAAAAAAACTAGAAATATTTGTTACTTGCATACTTATACTGGCCTAGAGAATTATGTTACCCCATCAATTTTACATGGCAACTAAAAAATACAAAAAACAATTGTGGAATTGTACTTTTTTTGCAATTTCACCTCACTTTTTTTTTGTCATTTTCCAGTACACTATATGGCAAAATGAATTGTGACATTCAAAAATACAACACATTCCACACAAAAAACAATCCCTCATACAGCTATAGTGATGAGAAAGTAAAAAAAAGTTATGGCTCTTAGAAAAAGGGGAGGAAAAAACCAAGCTGAAACAAATTGGTCCCAGATTTTGGTCAGTGATTTTTGTAGTTTTCATAATTAAATATATTTGATAAAGGTTTTAGAGTTTGGTCTTCTTTCATTTAACGTTTTCCGGATGGTGGTAGATCCTCTTTGTGAATTGTTTGATATAACAGTAAAAAAAACAACTATACCTTTCTTGTTTGCTTTCAAACAAGCTACACTTACCTTCAAAATAGCCTTCACCTTTGCTAAACAGACCTATTTCACAAACCTTGTATCTTCAGCTTTCAAACCAGGGGAGGAGTCCTGAGGAATCATTTGCATATTCCCAGTTCATTCTGGGATAAGTGAACAGTCTCCGCGAGCTCCAAGAACACTGGGTTTTGGCCGTTGCAGCTGAAAGGAGGACATCGGTAAGCCGCGTGCCAATTTTGGTACGTTTTTCATCACTTTGATATCTCTTTAACAATAAGAGCATGGAAGAGGCCAGGAGCCATGTGGTGAGCTGCATTTCTTGCTACATGTTCACAGATTTACCAGTAGAAAAACCAAATTTCACATGCCAGAAATGCAAGCTTGAGTCCATGTTGGAGGAAAAGTTGCGAAATCTAGAAGAGAGGTTAGCTACATTGAAGATCATTAAGGAAGGTGAAGAGTTCTTAGACAGAGCGGAATTATCTCTTCATGTTACAGAAACAGAAGAAATTCGAAGTGCACCTGAAGAAACAGAGGAATGGAAGCATATGACCCAGAGAAGCAGGAGGACTGGGAGGCAGTCAGCACCCATACTGCTCAGGAACCAGTACCATGCTCTCACACAGGAGAACGATGAAGAAATACATCAGGATAAGACTTTGCCCACAAAGAACAACCTTGTACGCCCTCAGAGTCCTCCTGGATGGAGAAAGAAAAATGTTGTTAAGAAGAAACGGAAAGTTGTGGTCATGGGTGATTCCCTGTTGAGAGGAACAGAGGCGCTATCTGCAGACTGGATATAACCTCAAAAGAAATGTGTTGTCATCCAGGTGCAAAAATTAAAGATGTGTCTGACAGGATATCAGGACTCTTCAGACCTAAAGATGACTATCCATTCCTGCTAATACATGTGGGGACAAATGACACCACAAGAAGTGACCTGGAAACCATCTGCAGTGACTTTGAAAACTTAGGCAAGAAAGTGAAAGAACTGGGAGCGCAGGTGGTCTTCTCTTCCATCCTTCCAGTGGATGGCCATGGAACAAGGAGGTGGAATAAAATTCAGCAGGTGAATAACTGGCTACGTCGATGGTGCCATCAGCAAGGATTTGGATATCTGGATCACGGAGTGAATTACCTATACAATGAACTACTTGCTAGAGATGGGGTGCACCTTACGAAAACTGGAAAACATGTATTTGGAAGTCGCCTTGCTACACTCATCAGGAGCTTTAAACTAGAACAATGTGGGAAGGGAAGTAAAAGGCCAGAAAAATCCATACACCTGACAAATGCTATTGAGAACTCTGCTATTAGAAGTGGAAAGGAAGAACGAAGACAAAACAATCTAAATAATAAAAATATTGGAGGAAGAGAAACCAATCACAAACTAAAATGTTTCTATACAAACGCACAAAGCATGGGCAACAAACAAGGAGAATTGGAACTACTAACGCAGGAAAAGAAATATGATGGCATTGGAATCACTGAAACTTGGTGGAGCAATAAACATGTTTGGAATACAAGGCTAGAAAGATACAACTTATTTGCAAGAAACAGACTTGATAAACGAGGAGGAGGTATCACATTGTATGTTAGAAAAGCGTATATCAGCACAGTGATCCAAGCTTCAGAGACTGGGAGTTCTGTGGAAACTGTTTGGGTAAGAATACAAGGACAGAACAATGGAAAGGACAGCATTGTAAGCATTTACTACAGGCCTCCTATGCAAGCTGAAGATATGGATGAACTCTTTATGCATCAAATGGCCAAGCTCTCCAAAAAATATGACATAGTGGTCATGGGAGATTTCAACTATCCAGATATTTGTTGGGAATCTCTCTCAGGCAAAACTAACAAGTCCAGGAAATTCTTATTCTCTCTTGCTGACAAATTTATCTTCCAAAAGGTAGGGGAGAAAACAAGGGGATCTGCTAATTTGGATCTAATCCTTATAAACAGGGAGGAAATGGTTGAGGAGGTAAGAGTGGCTGGGACCTTAGGAGGTAGTGACAATGCTATTTTAAAATTTTGGATAACTAGAGGAGGAAGACCTGTGAAAACTCAGACTTCAAGGTTAGATTTCAGAAAGGCAGATTTTAAGGGACTTAGAAAGAAAATCAGAGGGATCCAATGGCTGGATATCCTTAAGGACAAAAATGTCCAGGAAGAATGGGAAATCTTGAAAAATGAGATTCTCAAAGCACAATCATTAACAATTCTAAAAAGAGGGAAGAATAGGAAGCATTTAAGGAAACCAGGATGGATGAACACAGAACTTAAACACATGCTAAAAAGGAAGAAAGAAATGTTTATCAAATGGAAAGAGGGAGGCATGTCTAAAGAAGAATATAATGATGTCTGCAGAACCTGCAGGGCAAGAATCAGATTAGCTAAAGCTGACAATGAATTAAGGCTTGCAAGAGAAGTCAAAAGCAATGAAAAAGGATTTTGGGGATATGTCAAAAATAAAAGAAAAGTCAAAGATGCTATAGGATTTTTACAGGATGAAAATTATGAAATGGTAAGAAAGGATGTTGAGATGGCCAAACTTTTAAATTCCTGTTTTGCATCTGTTTTCTCTCAGAAAGGAAATGTAACATCAACTGATCTTCACTGTCCTATTAAGAGAATAGAAGAATCCAGGATATCTATAAACAGAAAGATAGTGAGGAAAAACTTAGCTAACCTAAATGAATTCAAGTTTCCAGGTCCAGATGAATTACATCCCAGAGTACTGAAGGAGATAGCAGAAGAAATTTTTGAACCACTCTCCATAATCTTTGAAAATTCTTGGAGAGCAGGAGAAGTCCCAGAAGACTGGAGAAGAGCAAATGTTGTTCCTATCTTCAAAAAGGGGAAGAAGTTGGACCCAGGGAACTATAGGCCGTTGAGTCTGACATCTATACCAGGAAAGATCTTCAAACAAATTATTAAACAACATGTATGTAAATACCTGGACAGGAATGAAGTGCTTAACCAGAGTCAGCATGGGTTTGTAACTAATAAGTCATGTCAGACTAATTTAATTTCCTTCTATGACAGAATCACTGACTGGGTGGATCAGGGAAATGCTGTAGATATATTATATCTTGTCTTCAGCAAAGCATTTGACAAAGTATCTCACACAATCCTTGTAGAAAAAATGACTAAGTATGGAATGGACAAGGCAACTGTTAGGTGGATTTATAACTGGCTTAGTGTCATGGGTGCATCGCCACGAAGATCGTCGCGATTGCACATTCTGACTTCTCGCAGCTGAGTTGCTGTTACTTTGTGTTTGGTAGTGAGGGAGTTAATTTTACCTAGCTCTTTGCTAAGACTAGGTTCAGCCTCGCCCGGCTGCTTTTGATTATGCACTAATTAGCTTCCTTTATATACCTGCCAGTCTGCTTAGGAGTTGCCGGTGAAAGCTTACATGCAGACCAGCAGATTGGATCAGGTTATGAGAAGACTTAAGCTAAGAGTTCCTTTGTGGTTTCTCCTCTCCTCGCTTATAGTTTATCTCCTAGACCATTTGTGTTCCCTCTGTGTTTAAGTGTTGTATGCAAGACAGTATTTACTTTATCCCCTGTCTGTCTCGTTTGTCTTTACTGTTTGTTAAGCAGTGACCTGCCTATTCCCTGTGTGGTAATCAGGGTCCTTCTGAGGACTAGATTACAGTGGTCAGGGACTTATAGGAGACAGGGTTACGTTGGCGGCCTGGACCTCTGTACCTTTAACAGTACCTCCAGGTAGAGGGACTAGTCAGGACCCCAGTTTAGGGTCAGCATAGACCCCGGTCCACCTCCAGCCTGTGACAGCGTAATACGTCTTCAGGATTCACCCACAGTACAACGGATATTATGTCAGGTAATACTATACTTTATGTACATGTTGATATTACCTATTCATATGTTATATTGTATGTTGTCACTCTTGGTATTGATTACTGACATTATATATATATCTGTGATACAGCGTGACATTTTCACCGGCCCAAAAAAGATTCTCCCCAGCTACCATGGATCCAGTTGCCCTGCAGTTGCAGAATTTATCCATGGAGCTGACGGACATTAAGTCCAAAGTTTTGTCCCCCCCGGAGCAAACCAGATCTGAACCTAAAGTTGCTCTCCCGGACAGGTTCACTGGTGGGCGGGACAAATTTTTTACCTTCCGGGAGGCATGTAAATTATATTTTCGGCTTCGGCCTCGGTCATCGGGGAGTGAAGAGCAGAGGGTGGGAATTGTCATCTCGCTCTTACAAGGGGACCCTCAATCCTGGGCGTTCTCTCTTCCTCCGGGCTCCCCGGCCCTCCAGTCAGTAGATCGATTTTTTTACTGCCCTGGGTCTGGTATACGATGACCCAGATCGGGTCTCCCTTGCTGAAACGAAGTTACGTAAGATACAGCAGGGAGATCGTCCGGCGGAGGAATTTTCTTCTGAGTTCCGTAGATGGGCCACAGATACTCAGTGGAATGACCCAGCTCTTAGGAGCCAGTTTTGTCAAGGTTATCTGACAAATTAAAAGATGTTTTGGCTCAGTATGATTCTCCTCCGTCACTGGAGGCTGCTATGGCCCTTGCTATTCGTATTGATAGACGGCTTCGGGAGAGGTGCGAGGTAACTCCGCCCCCTGTTATGACTCCACCTACTACTAAAGTCCCTTATATTGAGGTTCCCCTGGTCTGTTCTGAGGAACCTATGCAGTTGGGAGGGACATCATTTTGTAGGAGGGGATTGGCGGTGCGCCGCAAGACAAGAAGGTGTTTCTTCTGCGGGAGAGAGGGGCATTTTGTTGAGGGGTGTCCATCCCATGCCTCATTGAGCAAAAAGTCGCCGGAAAACTGTTAATCCCAGGTGTGTGGTGGACGACAACCTGGGAGTATGTATTTCGTCCCCAAGTCCGTCTCAATTTCTCGTACCTGCGGAGGTGGTGGTTGGTACGAGAGTTGAGAGGATTTCTGTTCTTCTTGATAGTGAGTCCGGGGCTAATCTGGTGGACGCTCGTTTGCCCAGGTGCAAGGTATGCAACTGAGTGTATTGGCCAAACCGATCCCTATATTCTCTATTGACGCCAGGCCTCTCGGTCAAGGTAGCTTTGTACAAGCTGTTCATAACATAGACCTTCGAGTAGGGGCAATACATAAAGAACAATTGTCTTGTTATGTGTTGGAGGGTCTTCCTACTCCTATTGTGTTGGGACTTCCTTGGTTGGTTAAACATAACCCAGTGCTTAATTGGCAATCCAGAGAGATAAGCCAGTGGGGTGAATTTTGCAAGAGTAACTGCATGAACACGGTCATCAGTGCGGTCGTGCCTAGAACCTTGCCTCCTTTTCTGGAGGACTTTGAGGATGTGTTCTCAGAGGAGGGGTGTCAAGAGTTACCTCCTCATCGCGCGTATGACTGCTCAATAAAATTGCTTCCTGATGCTAAATTACCTAAATCTAGGTTATATAACCTTTCTGGTCCTGAGAGGCAGGCTATGAAGGATTATATTTCGGAAAATCTGGCCAAGGGGCATATTAGACTTTCATCTTCCCCAGTGGCCGCGGGTTATGCACTAATTAGCTTCCTTTATATACCTGCCAGTCTGCTTAGGAGTTGCCGGTGAAAGCTTACATGCAGACCAGCAGATTGGATCAGGTTATGAGAAGACTTAAGCTAAGAGTTCCTTTGTGGTTTCTCCTCTCCTCGCTTATAGTTTATCTCCTAGACCATTTGAGTTCCCTCTGTGTTTAAGTGTTGTATGCAAGACAGTATTTACTTTATCCCCTGTCTGTCTTGTTTGTCTTTACTGTTTGTTAAGCAGTGACCTGCCTATTCCCTGTGTGGTAATCAGTGTCCTTCTGAGGACTAGATTACAGTGGTCAGGGACTTATAGGAGACAGGGTTACGTTGGCGGCCTGGACCTCTGTACCTTTAACAGTACCTCCAGGTAGAGGGACTAGTCAGGACCCCAGTTTAGGGTCAGCATAGACCCCGGTCCACCTCCAGCCTGTGACAGCGTAATACGTCTTCAGGATTCACCCACAGTACAACGGATATTATGTCAGGTAATACTATACTTTATGTACATGTTGATATTACCTATTCATATGTTATATTGTATGTTGTCCCTCTTGGTATTGATTACTGACATTATATATATATCTGTGATACAGCGTGACATTTAGTGATAGGACCCAAAGAGTGGTAGTAAATGGCTGCACATCCAGTTGGAAGAATGTATCAAGTGGGGAACCACAGGGCTCTGTCTTGGGCCCTGTATTGTTCAACATCTTTATCGATGATTTAGATGAAGGAATTGAGGGTAAACTGATTAAATTTGCTGATGACACAAAGCTAGGATTGATAGCTAATACTAGAGAAGAGAGAGAGAGAGGATTCAAAAAGATATAAATAAACTGGAGCAGTGGGCAGCAACTAACAGAATGGTTTTTAACAGGGAAAAATGCAAAGTACTACATCTGGGCTATAAAAATGAAAAAAGCATATACAGAATGGGGAGAATAGGGCTAAGTAGCAGCACATGTGAAAAAGACTTGGTTATACTAATAGATCACAGACTGAACATGAGTCAACAGTGTGATGCAGCTGCAAAAAAGGCAAATACAATTCTGGGATGCATTAAAAGAAGCAGTCTAGATCACGTGAAGTCATTATTGCCCTCTACTCCTCTTTGGTCAGACCTCATTTGGAATACTGTGTCCAGTTTTGGTCACCACATTTTAAAAAAGACATCAACAAACTGGAGCAAGTTCAGAGAAGAGCGACTAGAATGGTGTCCAGTCTGCAAACCATGGGCTGTGAATCCAAAGAAAACCAATTGTATACAACTAAAAAGTCACGCACATAACAAACATAAATCCCCCTAACAAAATTGTGCATAAAAGACAATAGATAATAAAATGTAATATTTAGTAAAGTTCTTTTTATTAGAATAATAAATCAAATAACAAAATAATAACAATATAATATTCAGCTGAATAAAACAGACAGAATAGGGATGGAGTATAATAATAATATTTTTACCAGAAAATAAGAGCACCAAATATTTTTAAAAAAGCACCAAATAAATCATAAAATAAAATTGCTCAAAGGACCAGATATAAATATGCACAACAAATTTATATATATGGATATATTTATATTACATAAAAATTGCTAAAAGCTATGTGTGAAATATGCAAAAATTATATTTGTTGTGCCACAAAAAATATAAATAAAGTGCTAATGTGCCAAAATATATTACAATCAATAAAAATTCATAATCAAGTGCCACATTTATGCAATAATAAATAAATATATGTGTATAAAAAATGATAACAAATAATAACAAACTTGTGTCACAATCAATAAAAATTCCTAATCAAGTGCCACATTTATTGCAATAATAAATAAATATATGTGTATAAAAAATAATAGCAAACTTGTGTCACAGCAATTTATGTGCAAAATAACAAAATAAATAAATACATATAAATAAAGTGCTGATGTGCAAAAAAAATGTGGCCAGCAACAAGAGAAAATATATAAAAATCACGGTGCTAACTTAAAATGTAAATAACCATTATAGAAAATACCATGAAACAGGATCTAATATAAATATGTGCACAACACAATAAAAAAAGTGTTTAAGTGCTAAAAGTGACACAGTGCTGTGTGGATCCAAAGTGCAGCTTTAGCTGTTACCACAGATAAATGAAATAAGGTGCTACAGTGCTATCTATATAGCTACTGGCATAAGATAACTGTATACAATGTGTTAATAGGAGCTCCACATACCAGACTGCCTGCTGTCTCCCTACACGCGTTTCGGCTGCTCGTGTCTTCTTCCGGGGGAGGAATAGGGCTAAGTAGCAGCACATGTGATAAAGACTTGGGTATACTAATAGATCACAGACTGAACATGAGTCAACAGTGTGATGCAGCTGCAAAAAAGGCAAATACAATTCTGGGATGTATTAACAGAATCATACAGTCTAGATCACGTGAAGTCATTATTGCCCTCTACTCCTCTTTGGTCAGACCTCATTTGGAATACTGTGTCCAGTTTTGGGCACCACATTTTAAAAAAGACATCAACAAACTGGAGCAAGTTCAGAGAAGAGCGACTAGAATGGTGTCCGGTCTGCAAACCATGTGCTGTGAGGAGTGGTTACAGGATCTGGGAATGTTTAGCTTGTAAAAAAGAAGACTGAGAGAAGACTTAATAGCTGTCTACAAATATCTCAAGGGCTGTCACATTGTAGAAGGATTATCTTTATTCTCATTTTCACAAGGAAAGACTAGAAGCAATGGGATGAAACTGACTGGGAATAGACACAGATTAGATATTAGAAAAAACTTTTTGACAGTTAGAGTGATCAATGAGTGGAACAGGCTGCCACGAGAGGTGGTGAGTTCTCCTTCAATGGAAGTCTTCAAACAGAGGCTGGACAGACATCTGTCTGGGATGATTTGGTGAATCCTGCTTTGAGCAGGGGGTTGGACCAGATTACCCAGGAGATGCCTTCCAACTCTACCATTCTATGATTCTATGATTCTATGATTCATTATCCTACAACCCAAAACAACTGTTCAGCACATTCAACTCTCTCCTCCACCCACCACTGCCACCTCCAAATCCCCTCATCTCTGCCGTTGACTTTGCCCACCTACTTCAAAAATAATATCGAACATACAAGGCAAACCTGTACTGTTCCACCACCCCAACCACTCCATATACCAGACCTCTGCCCTTCCCTAATAACCGCCCTCTCCAATATCACTGAAAGAGAGAATACTCATCTCCTTTCCAAATCACAACTCCCCACCTGTGCACTTGACCCCATCCCTTCTCACCTGCTCCCCAACCTCACTAACACGCTCATTCCAGCCCTAACCCATCTCTTCAACCTATCGCTATCTTCTGGTACCTTCCCCTCTGCCTTCAAACATGCCACCATCACACCCATCCCCAAAAAAAAAAAACCTTGACCCAACTGCTAAGCCCAGCTATCGCCCCATATCACTGATCCCATTTGCTTCCAAAGTCCTTGAGCAACATGTCCATGTTCAACTTTCCTCCCACCTCTCATCTAACTCTCTTCTTGACAACCTCCAATCTGGCTTCCGCCCCCACCACTCCACCGAAACTGCCCTGACCAAAATTACTAATGACTTACAGCCAAAGTTAACAGACACTTCATCCTCCTCCTCCTCTGTCCTCTGCCTTTGACACAGTCGACCACTGCCTACTGCTACAGATTCTTTCTTCCCTTGGCATAAAAGACCTTGCTCTGTCCTGGATCGTCTCTTACCTTTCTGACCGCACATTTAGCGATTCCCACTCCCACACTACCTCCTTATCCCGCCCTCTCTCTGTTGGAGTCCCTCAAGGCTCTGTCATGGGGCCCGCACTTTTTTCCATCTATACCCTTGGCCTAGGACAACTCATAAAGTCCCATGGCTTCCAGTACTACCTGTATGCGGACACACTCAGATCTACCTCTCTGGCCCTGATGTCACCTCTCTGCTGTTCAGAATCCCAGAGTGTCTATCAGCCATATCCTCCTTTTTCACCTCTCGCTTCCTAAAACTCAATGTAGACAAAACCATACTCATCATCTTTCCTCCATCTCACGTATCTTGCGTATCCGATCTATCTATTATGGTAAACAGTATCATGCTCTCTCTTGCACCTGAAATCCGATGCCTCAGAGTAACTCTCAACTCTACCCTGTCCTTCAAACCACACGTCCAAACTCTTGCCACCTCCTGTTGCCTCCAACTCAAAAATATTTCCAGAATCCGTCCCACCTCAGCCCTGAATCTACTAAAACTCTTGCACATGCCCTCATCATCTCCCGCCTTGATCATCGCAACACCCCCCTCTGTGGGCTCCCCGTCTACTCTCTTGCACCACTCCAGTCTGTCCTCAACTCTGCTGCCCGACTAATCCACCTCTCGCCTCGCTACTCCCCTGTTTCTCCCCTCTGCAAATCCCTCCACTGTCTCCCAATTCCCCATCTAATCCAGTTCAAACTACTAACACTGACCTACAAAGCAATCCACAACCTGTTCCCTCCCTATATCTCTGAACTAATCTCACAATATCTTCCCTCACATAATCTTCGATCCTCCCAAGAACTCCAACTCTCCTCCACACTTATTCGTTCCTCACACAACCGCCTCCAAGATTTCTCCCGAATATCCCCCATCCTCTGGAATTCCTCGCCTCAACATGTCCGATTATCCACCACCCTTGGATCCTTCAGACAGAACCTGAAAACCCATCTCTTCAGGAAACCCTACAGCCTGCAATAACTATTCTGCCACCTCACCACCACCCGGCTGCCTCCTCACCACCACCACCTGAGCTGCTGCCTCACCACCACCAGAGCTGCTGCAACCCCGACCTTCTGTCACTTCCTCATTTTCCCGTAGAATGTAAGTCTGCAAGGACAGGTTCCTCTCCCCTCTGTACCAGTCTGTCATTGTAAATTTGTTTACTGTAAATGATATCTATAACTTTGTATGTAACCCCTTCTCATGTACATCACCATGGAATTAATGGCGCTATATAAATAAATAATAATAGAAAATACACATTAAAGATGAAGGATATACAGTAGGTTTCATATTCAGTACAAACTGTATGTAATGACTTATTTCCTGAGTGGGGAAGGGTACACCTTGGAGGTGATCGGCCTACTTCCACCAATATGGGCCATTGCGTACAGTACACTAATTTAAAGACCCACTTGGCTCATTTAAGGTTAATTGAGTCTACTAATTTACATTGCTATTACTTCGACTTTTCTCAGTCTGAAAAGCAGTCATCTATTTGAATTATATGCACATTACCTATTTAAAAATAAAAATGCAGACATTTCACTGGGACAATAAGCAGGTTTTGATGTTATTAAAATACCTTTTACTTTTTTAGGTCATTTTGACAATACTCTAAAAAAAGAATTACGCTGCTCCTATCTCTGTGACATTTAATGGGACAAAGTGACCTGCTTGTGCCATTTTCCAGTATGTTTCCTTGAGTTACTCATTCTAGCACATACAAAAATAGCACTTTATGTACGCTATTAAAAAGTCCCAATGCTCCAATATTACCTTTTACCCTCTGCCATCTTTTTCAGACTGATATCTACATTTTATGATATCTGTAGTTATTAAACAGCATTGAAAAAAATGTAACTCCTTTGTGAAAATAAATGTTTACTTGGTTAGTTGGTTTGGTGTACATTTATTTGTCTTTTATTTTTTTAACCTTTGGATTGATGAATGCTTTTGGTTCCTAGACTCACTTATAAATCAGTAAGCAGAATCTGGTGTAGAACTAATTACATTGGAGCTGGACTGTGATTCCAAACGGTTACATTCAGTGTTAGGGTGAGTTTCCACGATCAGGAAACGCTGCGTGTTTGGCGCTGTGCGCTGGCGCAGCGCCAAACACGCAGCGTCCAGATGTTACAGCATAGTGGAGGGGATTTCAAGAAATCCCGTCTCCACTATGCGCAAAATTACGCAGGCGGAAGACCTGCGTTTACGGACATGCGGCGCGTCTTTTCAGACCGCAGCATGTCCTAGCGTCTTGCGGCGACGGTGCGTCGCCGCAATGGAATTTAACACAGGGCTATGTAGCCCTGCGTTATTTCCGGAGGTGTTCCGGAGGTGTCCTGAACACCTCCGGAAATAACGCGCGTCAGAAAGGGGGCGGGGCTTAGACGGAGCGGAATTTCCGCTCCGTCATATACGCTGTGTTTCCTGATAGTGGAAACACAGCCTAACAGAAATGCACAAAGCAGTGAATGGACTAATTAACCAATGCAAACTGCCCTCTTGTAACTCTTATAAATAAATGCAGGTTTGCTTACACTTTCAATGTAATTAGCTACCTTAGTTATTTTTTTAAGAAAAAAACAATCTACGGTATGTACATTCCTAAATGAGTCAGTTTTTTTTATTAGACTTTTACTGATGATCATAGAAAAATGGTTCCAGACTTGACTATCTAGACTACATATATTAACATAAACAACAAGAGAACAATTAAGTATAAAGTGCCACTAAAAAAACAATTTTATTGAAGTCAAAAACATACAATTACTTACATAATATCACAAAGATATTCATATTACCAATATTCAATAGGTTACTAACATCTATAATAGGGACCATACCACAACACTAAAACCAATACATCTCATGTACAAAAGTGCACATTTAATACCAGGTAGTAATCACTATGTGCAATGCTGCTGCTTACAAACTCATACCAGAAAGGTGTCAGCATGTCTCATACTATAGACTGCACTTACATGAGAGGTGGGTAGAGTGTGGCGTCCCTCAAGCGCCTCAACGCGCGTTTCGTCTCTTCCTCAGGAAGTGTAAGTGCAGTCTATAGTATGAGACATGCTGACACCTTTCTGGTATGAGTTTGTAAGCAGCAGCATTGCACATAGTGATTACTACCTGGTATTAAATGTGCACTTTTGTACATGAGATGTATTGGTTTTAGTGTTGTGGTATGGTCCCTATTATAGATGTTAGTAACCTATTGAATATTGGTAATATGAATATCTTTGTGATATTATGTAAGTAATTGTATGTTTTTGACTTCAATAAAATTGTTTTTTAGTGGCACTTTATACTTAATTGTTCTCTTGTTGTTTATCAGTATATCAGTTTTTGTGCCCCGGTAACATATATATGGGAAGAGTTTATTAACATATATTAACATGCCAACAAAACTTAAATTGATATAAAGTAAACAAGAGAAATAGGAGTCACAGACAGTTTATAGAAATACATAATTTTTTATTTGAATTGATCAAAAGCCATATTCAGCATAATATAGGCATACAGTAGGTATGGTTTAAGAATTGATCATTGGTATATAATGGTGTAGGCATACTACATTAACAAACCCCTCTGACCATTTGGGATGTATAGTTAAACGTATTTCAACTTGTACGTACAATCTAAACAATTATGTATCTACAGCAAGGGAAATAAGTATTCAACACGTCAACAATTTTCTACGTAACTATATTTAATAAAGATGTTCTTGACATGAAATTCTCACCACATGTCGATAACACACAAGCAAAGAAATCAGAATAGATGTCCATAAATTAACACATGAAGAAAGAGAGATATAAAAAGCCATGGAAAGTCATGACACCAGCTGAAATCTATCAGTAAATAGAAAGCAATCCAGCGAAAAATAATATCAGCTAGTTTAACTGATTGCCTCCAAAAAGGTGTCTCATTACCAAGGTGCCACACAAGAAACATCTCATTTTGGGTAAAACCAGGGAGCTGTCTCAAGATCTTCACAATCTTATTGTTGCAAAACATACTGATAGCATTGGTTACAGAGTAATTCCTAAAGTATTGAAGGCTTTAGTGAGCACTGTTAAGGCCACAATCTAGAAGTGGAAAGAACATCATTTCACTATAAACCAGCCACGACCAGGTGCTCCCCGCAAGATTTCAGACAGAGTAGTAAAATCAATTATCAGAACAGTTGTCCAAGAGCCAAGGACTATCTGTGGAGAGCTACAGAAAGACCAGAAGTCAGCAGGTACAATTTTTTCAAATAAAACTATAATTAATGCGCTCAACCTCCATGGCCTTTATGCATGCTCACTGTCAGGAACTGGGGGGGTGTTTGGTTGCCCCCAGTTCCTTTTAGGGGATTTTATTATCCCACGGCTGCCACCTATATGTGACGAATTGCAGGAGGGATCTATTTGTTTATCCTGCCTTCCAATTCTGGTTCGGAACTTGCAGCTCTTTGGCGCCCCCATACCCTCAGGTCAGTCAGGGAGCTACACCAAGGATAAGTAGTCGCCAGACGGGCCGCCTAGATGTGTACTGATTATTAGGCATTCTGCAGTCAGGGCGATGACCTATTCCCATCACAGGTGAGGAAAATACACTTTATAAAACTCTGTCCGTCACTGCTAGGGTCTCCCCAAAAGCCCAGAACACACTTTGCTGCCACCAGCTCTTAATTTAATTAATATCGGTCAGGAGTCAACCCCAATCAGTAGCATTGGCTTAGTTTGAGAACGTGGGGATATGATTAGAGCAAGGAGGCAAAGCTAGTAAAGTTTTATATTTTACTCCAAAAAGAATAGGCAGTGTTTACAAAAGTATAAAAAGATATTACAAAATGAGACAATTACAATACGTACAAAGCAATTATGAAATAAAAGGATGAAAGAGGAAAAGAAACTTACAATGATCCTATATCATTCCATGGTAAGCCATGCGGCAGGGAGAAGGGGCATACGTCCCAACACATCCATTCAGGAGGCACAGTCTCTGGTAGGTGACTTCCCAGGCAAAGAGAGAGAGAGAGCTCTAGTCCCGCCTCTGAGTCTTATACCTGTGCCCAAAACCAAGGCACTCCCCCCTGGGCTGACCTCACTGGGTGGCTGAATACTCACCTTTTCTCGAAGTTATGAAATCCTTCTATTACCCATATCTCTTGGGAGGAATCCCGTAGAAGGAAGACAAAATTATCATTTGGCTCAGCATGACATGGGGGTACATTTAAGTCTAAATACGAAGAGGATACATGACTTGATTACGGAGAAATCAATTCCTTGGATTCTGCTGGTTCTGGATTCTAGAGATTTCACTGGGTTATAGATCTATCGGTGTAGGTCTCCAAATAGGTAACTTTTACATCTATATCACTAATTGGGTTCATTATATTTGATCTTAAAGGAACACTGTACCAACACAAAGGAAACACAAAGGAAACATGTGTTCCAGAGCTGCAAGCAGGAGGGAGGAGGTGATGAGGTATCACACACACATTCCTGAGGGAGGGGGAAGAGTGGTATAGAATTACGCAGGCACTCTGAGGGGATCATGGAGCTGCATATCTGCCAGGGGCTTTGTGTGTACAGTATATCAGAAACTGGGCACACTCATGGTTGTGTAAAGAAATGATTTTAATACGTACACCTGGTCACTAGTTACAGACGTTTCGGTCAATATCGACCTTCATCAGTGTACTAAAAAATAATAATGAGTGATCCATATATTTGTTACAAAATAGAAATAAAGTATTAACACATATATATACAAGGGTCATAATGAATTATGATAAATCTCAAAAGAGCCTAACCAATATCCGGATTATCAAAAGTACTCAGGATGGTGAAGTTAGTAATAGCGAAATAATAAAATAAATGATGGACATACCTAGTGGCAGTGTGCACCCAATATAGTAGGGTATAGAGATTATGTCTGTGGATCAGATTAATATAATATTATCGTGATACCAGCAAAGTTTTGCTTACATTGAATAAAGAAAGAGAGATAACATACCAGTTACAATGAATGGTGCTGTGAACAGCTATGATAGAGAACAGATAACAGTGAGTGACTGTAACTTATATCAATAGAATCGTTATAGGTGGAAAGGTAGATGAACATACCGTTCAAAATAAACCTCTGGATTAGTTGCATGAAACTACTGACTGTGGGGGATATAACATAAGCGCCCACGAGATGTGGAACCAAGTAGTATACAACAATGCAGTGTGGTATCGCTGGCAGTGTGCACTTACCCAGAGAAGACTATAACACGTGTGGGGTCACAGTGACGCGGCATCCACCGCTTGTCTCGTGGTGGCAGGAAGTGGTAACTGGCCAGACTAAATAGAGTTTGCGGTCTGTTAGTGGCGCAAAGCGTTAGACCGGAAGTGCTCGTACCGGAAGTGACGTTGGCGCTGCCTTACAGAATATAGAGGCAGCGTTCTGCGTTCCACAGGGACCGCTTGCGTTCCAGCTAAAGAGCGCATGTCAGGGAATTCGTGAGAGGAGGGTGCAGAGTAAAGGAGAAAGTGACCATCCAAAAGAGACATATTAATAGCGGTTCTGTAAGAAAAAACATAGGTATCAGTGAACGGTAATATTTAGAATATAAACATAAGCATAAGCAATATTATGACATAATTATGTGCAATTTGGACACAATGAATAAATGAATTAAAGAAAAGAATGAAGATCATAATCCTTATTTAACCCCTTAGGATACAGGGTGTCCTATTCATGGATCCAGTAAGCCTCTCTCCGTTTCAGCTGAGTTATACGGTCTCCCCCCCGCCTTGGTTGTGGTACATGTTCTAGTACTTGATAGCGTAATTGTGCTATGTTGTGACCTGCCGCAATAAAGTGTTGTGGAATAGGTAACAGTGTATCTTTGCATCTTATAGTAGATTTATGCTTTGATATCCTATCCTTCACACTCTGTGTGGTTTCACCTATATAGAGGAGACCACAGGGACATTTAATCAAGTACACCACATAATTTGTATTGCATGTGAAGTAATCTTTGATGGTATATCTTTTACCAGTGTGAGGATGGTATACAGTGTTGCCCTTAAGGACATTGTTACACTGGTGACATGAGAGACACAGAAAGGTGCCCATCTTGGGGTTTTGCAAGAATCTTTGAGTGATGGTGAGTTTTTTTGGGCCAATATCTGCCCTGACTAGACAGTCTCGTAGGTTCCGTGGTCGCCTGAAACATGGCATAAAAGGTTGTCTAAAAACCTCGACTTCAGGGTGGACGGACTGAAGAATATGTCAGTATCGCCGTATGGCTGAATGAATTTTGTAAGCTGCCGGATGTAGTCGTGTACGAATGGTATTCTTGTCCCTTTTTCTTTTTGTCGATTTCTACCTGAAGACTGTATCCTGACTGTATGGGGTACCATCCGGCAGCTTACAAAATTCATTCAGCCATACGGCGATACTGGCATATTCTTTAGTCCGCCCACCCTGAAGTCGAGGCCTTTAGACAACCTTTTATGTCATGTTTCAGGCGACCACGGAACCTACGAGACTGTCTAGTTAGGGCAGATATTGGCCCAAAAAAACTCACCATCACTCAAAGATTCTTGCAAAACCCCAAGATGGGCACCTTTCTGTGTCTCTCATGTCACCAGTGTAACAATGTCCTTAAGGGCAACACTGTATACCATCCTCACACTGGTAAAAGATATACCATCAAAGATTACTTCACATGCAATACAAATTATGTGGTGTACTTGATTAAATGTCCCTGTGGTCTCCTCTATATAGGTGAAACCACACAGAGTGTGAAGGATAGGATATCAAAGCATAAATCTACTATAAGATGCAAAGATACACTGTTACCTATTCCACAACACTTTATTGCGGCAGGTCACAACATAGCACAATTACGCTATCAAGTACTAGAACATGTACCACAACCAAGGCGGGGGGGAGACCGTATAACTCAGCTGAAACGGAGAGAGGCTTACTGGATCCATGAATAGGACACCCTGTATCCTAAGGGGTTAAATAAGGATTATGATCTTCATTCTTTTCTTTAATTCATTTATTCATTGTGTCCAAATTGCACATAATTATGTCATAATATTGCTTATGCTTATGTTTATATTCTAAATATTACCGTTCACTGATACCTATGTTTTTTCTTACAGAACCGCTATTAATATGTCTCTTTTGGATGGTCACTTTCTCCTTTACTCTGCACCCTCCTCTCACGAATTCCCTGACATGCGCTCTTTAGCTGGAAAGCAAGCGGTCCCTGTGGAACGCAGAACGCTGCCTCTATATTCTGTAAGGCAGCGCCAACGTCACTTCCGGTACGAGCACTTCCGGTCTGACGCTTTGCGCCACTAGCAGACCGCAAACTCTATTTAGTCTGGCCAGTTACCACTTCCTGCCACCACGAGACAAGCGGTGGATGCCGCGTCACTGTGACCCCACACGTGTTATAGTCTTCTCTGGGTAAGTGCACACTGCCAGCGATACCACACTGCATTGTTGTATACTACTTGGTTCCACATCTCATGGGCGCTTATGTTATATCCCCACAGTCAGTAGTTTCATGCAACTAATCCAGAGGTTTATTTTGAACGGTATGTTCATCTACCTTTCCACCTATAACGATTCTATTGATATAAGTTACAGTCACTCACTGTTATCTGTTCTCTATCATAGCTGTTCACAGCACCATTCATTGTAACTGGTATGTTATCTCTCTTTCTTTATTCAATGTAAGCAAAACTTTGCTGGTATCACGATAATATTATATTAATCTGATCCACAGACATAATCTCTATACCCTACTATATTGGGTGCACACTGCCACTAGGTATGTCCATCATTTATTTTATTATTTCGCTATTACTAACTTCACCATCCTGAGTACTTTTGATAATCCGGATATTGGTTAGGCTCTTTTGAGATTTATCATAATTCATTATGACCCTTGTATATATGTGTTAATACTTTATTTCTATTTTGTAACAAATATATGGATCACTCATTATTATTTTTTAGTACACTGATGAAGGTCGATATTGACCGAAACGTCTGTAACTAGTGACCAGGTGTACATATTAAAATCATTTCTTTACACAACCATGAGTGTGCCCAGTTTCTGATATACATTATATGGTTTGGGAACCTACTGGTGCACCTCCCTTTTGAACTGTGCCAATATTTACCTACAATTGTGTGTACAGTAAACATCTAGTTGGGGGGGGCAGGGCCGTAGCATGCCAGTCACAAAACCGAGGAGATGTAGCAGAGTTCAGTGTGCGTGATTGAACAATAAGACTTAAACCATATTTCCTGACACCTCCCCTTTTGGACTGCGCTACAGAGGCAGGACCTCTCAGTACTCCTCCATGCACACCTCAGCAGGCTGGCCCTGGCGGGACGGCCTGTCTGCATTGCCATGCTCGTTACCCTTTTTGTGTCTAACAGTAAAGTCGTACTGCTAGAGGGCAAGGCTCCAGTGTAGCAACCTTCTGTTGGTACCAGCAGCCAGCTCAGGGGGTTGTGTTCAGTCACTACTGTGAAGGTGTGTATAGTTGCTATAGTTCTGAACAAAGCACCTTTAGTACCCCGCAGTGCCCAGGAAGGATATACCTGTTTCTTGGTCCTGGGGGTGGGCCAGGATGCGATAGCATCCACTTTCTTAGGCTCTGGTGTCATAGAACCCCCACCTACCTGGTGCCCCAGGTAGTGGACCTCGCTCATGCCCATCTGGCACTTTCCCGGCCTGAAGGTAAGGCCTGCTTGGCAAATACGCTTGAGCACCTCCTGGAGATGCTGAAGATGTTCCTCCCAGGAAAGACTGAAGATGGCAATGTCATCCAGGTACGTCACTGCGTACATCTACAGGCCCTGAAGCAGATGATTGACCATCCACTGGAATGTGGCAGGGGCATTCTTCATGCCGAACGGCATGACCTTGAACTCGTACAGTCCGAAAAGGGTGATAAAGGCAGACTTCTCCTGCTCCTCGGGGCTCAGGGGAATCTGCCAATATCGCCGACTCAAATCCATGATGGATAGGTATTTCATGTTTGCTAACTGCTCAAGCAGCTCCTCGATGCGCGGCATTGGGTGTGCATCAGAGGCAGTGATGGCGTTGAGGCCCCGGTAGTCCACACAGAGCCGGGTGGTCCAATCCTTCTTTGGCTCCAGGACTACAGGTGAGGCCCACGTGCTCTTGGACCGTTGAATCACCCAAGCTGCAACCTCTCATTGATCTCCTGGTGCATAAGATGCTGCACCTCGTCGGAGAACCCATAGGGTGTCCGTCGTAGTGGGGCATGATTCCCGTTATCCACTTTGAGGACTGTTATCTCAGTCCTTCCGAGTCGGTTGATAAACATGGCCCGGAATTGTGCCAGCACGGTGCACAGCTATGACCGCTGGGGTACAGATAGCAAGGCACTTACCTACACGTTTTCGATGGACCCACCGGCCTTGGCTTGGGCCAGCATGTCCAAGAGGGGGTCTTCCTTCCTGTCCTCGGGCAGGTTGCAGACCGGTAGGAAGCAGGCTTCACGTTCGTGATGAGCCTTCATCATATTGATGTGAAAGGCCTTGCACCTATCACGAGTCTGGTCAAGAGTGACCACATAGGTGACTGGGTTGAGTTGTTGGTGAATGACTTACGGGCCTTCCCAGGCTGCCTATAGCTTATCCTTTGGTATGGGAACCAGCACTCACACCTTCTGACCCACCTGATCAGTCCCCTCCTTGGCGTTCTGGTCCAGTGCTTCTGGTCAGCCTGAGCCTGCGTTTTTTTGTCATGCACCAACTGCGTTAAGGTCAGCATCTCATCGCGGAAGCGCATGACATAATCCACTCATCCCTCTGCCATGATGACTGTTCTGCTTCACGTCACTTGTCTTACCTATTGCATTTTTTTTTCTGTGCTGTGTTGTGTATAAATATGTGATTCTTCAGATTTTGTATTAGTCTAGCCTGATGAAGAGACCGAGTAGTCTCGAAAGCTTGCAATTTGTTACCATCTTTTCAGTTAGCCATTAAAAGGTATCAACCACTGAGGACTCTCAACTCTAAATATTTTTATAATCCACGATGGGCACTTCTGAAGGGTTCAGCTCTTCCCAGGATTCCCTTACCAACCCAAGGGGTCCCTGCACTCGCCTACCGTACAGGAGCTCGAAGGGGGAAAACCCGTTGAGGCCTGTGGAACCTCTCGGTAAGCAAATAGCAGGTGTGGGAGGTACCACTTCCAGTCATGTCCTTGGGTCGCAACCAGCATTCTTAGCCTCTGTTTGAGGGTACCGTTGAAGTGCTCACACAAGCCATTGGTTTGGGGGCGATACGCACTTGATACCAGACACTTCACCGGCATTCTTTTACAGAGAGCCTCCATTAGGCAAGACATAAATTTTGTCCCTTGGTTGGTAAGTATCTCCCTGGGAAATCCTACTACTGCATCTGCCACCTTATCCGCCATAGTTGAGGACAGAGCCACTGCCTCTGGGTACCGGGTAGTGTAGTCTACCACAGTGAGGATGTATTCCTTTCCCAAATCTGCTGGGGATGGCCAATGGGCCCACAATGTCCACAATGATCCACTGGAAAGGCTCCTCTATCACTGACAAAGAGATCAGGGTAGCCTTGGGAACAGTCCCTGACTTCCCTACTCTTTGATAGGTGATACAGGAGCAGCAGTTGTGGTCACATCTGTCCCCATTTTGGGCCAATAGAAGTGTTGAGACAGCCGGGCCTTAGTTTTGCTGATCCCCAAGTGTCCTGCGAGTGGAGTCTCATGGGCAATCCGCAACAACTCACCACTAAATTGGTACGGGACGAGCAGCTGTCTTTCCCTCCACCATTCTTGTTGGGATTTACTGGGATCTGTCTCCTGGTACAACCTTCCTCATTCCCAGAACACCCTCTCCTTATCCGACTCGGAGGTGGGCTCCTAGGTGAGGTCTCTCAAGGCCTCCAGGTTCGCATCTGATTGCAGAGCAGCCTGGAACTCCTGGCTGGAGGCAGGCAGAAGTGACGTCATGGTTCCTTCCTCACAGGCTCCTTCTGGGACCTGCTCTGGGTCCAACTCTGGATCAGTCATCCCTCTGACTGAGGAGGGTCCAGAAGGCAGGGCGTTACCTACATTCTGGGCACTATGACTGGGGGTGACAGCGGCTACGCAGGCTGTCTCCCCAGAGTTTTCCACAGACCCATCAGCCAGCGCTACTATGGGTTCTACCTCCCCATCCACCCCCAATACCTCAGGAGCAGTGCTTAATATGGGGCAGTTACCTTCCTCATGGTTACTGGTCAGTGGCAAGTCATCAACCTTCCTTATGGTTCCTGTGCATCTCCCATCTCCTTTATCACTGTTGCTTGCTCCTGTTAGGGGTTCCTCAACCACCTCACCCTGAGGGGTGATGTGGCTGGGCACTCCTGCATGTGTAGACACATCATCATTTTCAGAAAAATGTTATCAGGTAAAGCATGCAATTTCACATAATTATCAATAGCATTAACATTACCCTTAGTATCAGATTGGGGAGGGGTGTCAGGGACATAATATGCAAATATTCTCCCCAAATCAGTCCCCAACAAAACATCGGTGGGCAAGTTTTCGCACAATCCCACTTCCTTCACCCCGCTCCCGGCACCTCAATCTATGAAAACCCGGGCCATCCACAAGGGACAGCAGATGCCCCCAATCCCGGTGACAGTCAGGGTTTTCCACGGATAATCTCTTCAGGGGACGCCAGTTCGGGTTGGATGAGGGTTCGTTCAGCCCGGTGTCCTTGAGGCCGCTAGCGACATGGCCCCCCACGCGGACTTGCTGCACATTGTCCCATACCGTCCCAACCACCCCACCCACCAGAAGAACTGCAGCATTAGGCTCTGAGGCCTTGGCTGGGGGGTTCTTCTGCTTCTCCGGATAGGTGGTGCTGATATGTTCAGTCCGTTTGCAGGAAAAACACTGGCGAAGGTCGGATGTAGGCTTGGCGTTGGCAAAGGGGACAGGGCCTCCGGTGAGCAGGCTGGCAGGGGTACTGGGGTTGGTTGCCGGCTTACCCCCTCTCCAGCTGGTGGTGACTGGCTTCCGCACCTCTGGTTTCTGGTTGGCCTCATAGATGTTGGCGATCTGTGCTGCTTTGTCAACATCTTTTGGCTCTTGTTCCATCACGAATTGTTGCATCTCAGCTGGGCAAAGATGTAGGAACTGGTCTTTGATCATCACATCCCTCAGCTGCTCAAAGGTGGTAACTGATAGTCCTTGGATCTACTGGTCAAAGTGGGTCTTGAGTCCATGCACCACATCGCTGTAACTGCTGTGTGGGCCACGTTGGAGGTTTGGAACTTTCTATGGTAAACCTCAGGAGTTAGCTGATACTTCTTTATCAGGGCCTGCTTGATGGCCTCATTGTCAGCATCTTGGCCTGGCGGGAGAAAAGCAATTGCCTCCAGAGCTTTGCCCTTTAGCCCGGGGGTCAAGTACCTGGCCCATTGGTTCTTAGGCAGCAGGTACTGTCTGCAGGCTTTTTCAAAGACCCACAGAAAAGTGTCCAAGTCCCTGTCCTTTTCCATCACAGGAAAGTGCTCTGGCCGGGTTTAGGAAGCTGAGCAATGCTGGACTCACTGCTGGGCTGGGAAGACCTCTGCCCCTAGATTCGGGCTAACTCCAGCTGGTACTTTCTCTTTTCCCACTCTCTCTCTCTATGCAGCTTTCTCTTGGTAGTGCTGGATCAGCAGCAGAGGCCTCTCCTTCTCCTCCAGGGCCATCCGCAGGTAGGGGTCCACACTACCCTGGTTGTGAGTAGGGCCAGCCTGCCCCAGTTGGACCTCTGGATCAGTAATGTCCATGCCTTAGCTGGTCCCAGCCTCCACTGGGCTCTGGGCACGGTCCTGACCCGCATCAAGTTGCACCAGTTCCGTGACCATTTGGTCCTTGGTTTTGCCATTGGGGTCAAGGCCTCTGAACATACATATTCCAACAAGAAAGTTCTTTTTCTGCTGGTGTACCAGAGCTCTCCCCTGGTGGCTCATAATTGCCAAATAAAGGATAGGACAGAAAAATGAAGAAAAGGGGAGGAGTAATTGCTAACGCACTGTATTGTCTCAGCACTAATAAACACTGAGTTTGTTCTCCAAAACATTTGTGCAGGGTCCTCACAAGAACCGTGCAAGTTTTTAATGAGAGGAATGATTGCTCAAACCAGACCACTAATGCTCTATTATCACACCGCTCTGCCACCAATATGTCAGGAACTGGGGATTCTGCTGGTTCTGGATCCTAAAGATTTCACTGGGTTATAGATCTATTGGTGTAGGCTCCAAATAGTAACTTTTACACCTATATCACTAATTGGGGTCATTATATTTGATCTTAAAGGAACACTGTACCAACTGTAGGGATTTGCTCTGGTAGGTAGTGGCAGGGCCGCAGTAATAAGGCAACACACAGGCTTAGAGTCCAACTTCAGTGGTTTAATGTCACTTTAAACACCAGGATCACAGAAACATAGCAAAAACTCAAATATACTCCGACTTGGAGAACCACTAGTCCCAGACTCACCCTTGCTGGGACGGGCTTTAGTAAGCAGCTGCCAGGTCAGCAGCAACCGCCAGGTGCCATTTCCCGGGTTGTCTGGAGTTTAGATGCTAGTGCTTTTCAGCACGTGTCGTCCCAAAAACAGATACAGGCTGGCTCCAGCCGAGCTCCTCCTCTTCCACATACCTCTCTTGCACTCACCCTCACCATTACATAGCCCTAACCACAACCACAGGTGAGGTACACATCACCTGGGCTGATCACGTGACCATGACATCATCACAGGTCCTTGTGTTTAGGGAAAATCCCGACCAAACTTTAACCTGCTGGCAGAAATATATCTCCCATCTAGCAAAACACCCTTTGATGTACCACATACCTCCCTCCTTTGTTCAACCCTAGGGGGGGTGGACACATGACATACAGTGAACTTTGGACAGGGCATCTGCGTTCCCCTGTAGTCTGCCTGCCTGTTCTACTGAAAATTTGAAATTTTGCAGGGCCAGAAACCACCTGGTGACTCGGGTATTCCTCTCTTTAGCTTGACTCATCCACGTCAGAGGGGAATGATCAGTCACCAACCGAAATGTTCTCCCTAGCAGATAATAGCTCAATGACTCCAGTGCCTACTTAATGGCCATGCACTCTCTCTCCACAATACTGTACCTGGTTTCAGCTGGGGTAAGCTTCCGACTTAGGAAACTGATGGGATGCTCTTCCCTGTTAATCTCCTGAGACAACACGGCACCAAGCCCTATCTCAGAAGCATCAGTTTGCACAATGAACTCTCTTTTGAAATCGGGTGTAATCAGAACAGGTGTACCACACAGTGCCAGTTTTAATTTTACAAAGGCCTCCTGTCATGGTCTGCTGAGTTTCTGGGATTAGGTGGTTTTAGGGTTAACCGGGATGGCCTCACTCTGGGATTCTGGGAAGCTTTTTATAGCCTCATTGTGGGGCCATCCTCTGTCGCTGAGTGTGTTTGACTCTGTTGTGCTTGTGACAGTGCTTTGTGCCTGTGCTACATTTTGTCTGTCTGGTTCTGATTTGGCTGTGTCTCTGTTTCGAGTTTTGCCTGTCCATTTTGTACTCTGCTGCCCTCTACGTGTATGACTCTTGGCTACGTTCTGACTCCGCTGTGGCTGCTCCTCTTGTACTTCGCCGCTCTCTCTGTGTCCGACCCTTGGCTATTCTCTGATTACGTTCTGCCTGCTCCTCTTGTACTTCGTCACCCTCTATGTGTATGACCCCTTGGCTACGTCCTGATTATCAGTTCTGTATATACCCCTTGGTAACTGTGTCCGTAGTTACCCTTCTAGGAGTTTTCCTTCACCTCATAGCTCTCCGGAGCTTAGGCCACGCCCACCAGCAGTCACGTGCTTCAGGTCCTCTGGCCTGAAGCATTCTCTATCTGCTACTGCTTCCTCTGAGAGACCTGTGGCCGGCTCTGCCCCTTGGCAGTCACATGCTTCAGGTCCTGGTTGTCTGAAGCACACGTCTTCCCTGCTGCTGCTCTGCTCCACAGGTATCTTTGGGCACAGTTTGTTTACTCAGAACACACGCACTGGCTCAGTGAGCAAGTATAGTGCGGTGTTACTGACACCGCCTCTATCTGATCATTCCAGCGAACCATCACCGATTTCCTCCCTTTCAAGCAGTCTGTTAAAGGCGCTTCCTCCAACCCTATGGAACATTTCTTTGGGTTGGTAGTTAGCCCTGCTTGTCGCAGAGAATCTATAACTGCCTGTACTTTGGGTAAGTGACTTTCCCAGCCTGTACTGTACACAACAATATTGTCCAGATAGGCTGCGGCATAATGGCGATGGGGACGAAGAACAATATCCATTAACCGCTGGAACGTCGCTGGCGCGCCATGCAACCCAAAGGGTAATACTTTATACTGGAACAGCCCCTCGGTGTTACAAAAGCTGTTTTTTCCTTCACCGGCTCTGTTAGGGGTACCTTCCAATATCCTTTAGTGAGGTCAAGGATTGAAAAATACCGGGCCTGCCCAAACCGCTCTATCAACTCATCGACCAGGGGCATGGGGTAGGCATCAAACTTTGAAGCTTCATTAAGTTTTCTAAAGTCATTACAGAACCTTAGCGACCCATCAGGCTTGGGAATTAGGACTATCGGGCTGGCCCACTCACTCTGGGACTCTTCAATGACCCCTAACTGCAGCATAGTTTTTACCTCCTCTGAGATGGCTTGTCGTCGGGCCTCAGGCACCTGATATGGCTTTAGTCGGACTTTGGCCTGTGGCTCCGTGACAATCTCATGTTGGATTAGGGAGGTGCGACCAGGGAGCTCCAAAAAGACGTCTGTATTTCGGCTAACAAACTCCCGGTCCTCCTGAACCTGTCTAGGAGACAAAGTGTCTGCTATTTTGACTACGGAGAGGGCTTCTCCTGTCCCCCCACAGGTAATAGAGCCTTCTCCACCGTAAATGCAGGCAGCGGAGGATCCCCACCCAGGTGGTCTCTATCTTTCCATGGTTTAAGCAGATTAACATGGTAAACCTGTTCTGGCTTTCTTTGTCCTGGTTGGTGTACCTTGTAGTTTACTGGCCCCACCTTCTCTATAATCTCGTAGGGTCCCTGCCACCTTGCAAGAAACTTGCTATCCACTGTAGGCACAAGTACCAACACCCGATCCCCAGGGCTAAAGGTTCTTACCCGAGCCTCCTGGTTATAGACCCGACTCTGCGACCTTTGTGCTGCCTCCATATGTTCCCGGACTAATGGCAGGACTGTCTCCATTCTTTCTTGCATTTTTGCGACATGTTCTATTACACTTTTATGGGGGGTAGGTTGGTTCTCCCAGGCCTCTTTGGCTACATCGAGTAAGCCCCGTGGATGTCTGCCATACAATAGTTCAATGGACGAGAACCCCGTAGATGCCTGGGGCACCTCCTGCACTGCAAACAATAAATATGGCAGTAAGAGATCCCAGTCCTTCCCATCTTTGGACACTGCTTTTTTTAACATACTCTTCAGAGTCTTATTGAACCTTTCTACCCGACCATAGGTTTGGGGATGATAGACCTACGTGCGCAACTGTTTGACATTTAACAAGTGGCAGAGTTCCTTCATAATTTTTGAAATAAAGGGGGTTCCCTGGTCTGTTAAAATTTCTTGAGGAATTCCCACCCATGAGAACATATCCATGAGTTCTTTTGCGATAAGCTTAGCGGATGTGTGTCGCCTAATGGAATGGCCTCCGGATACCGGGTAGCGTAATCTAAAACTACCAGGATGTGTTGGTGACCCCTTGCTGATTTAGGGACAAGCCCCACCAAATCCATTGCCACTCTTTCAAAAGGTATCTCTATAATGGTTAAAGGCACCAACGGACTCCGAAAGTGAGCCTGGGGACTGGTTACCTGGCACACTGGACAGGAATTACAGTACTGTTTAACTTCTTCATGGACCCCTAGCCAGTAAAACTGCTGCAGAATTCGGTCTAGGGTTTTCTTTTGGCCTAAATGCCCACCCAGTACATGCGCATGCGCTAAATCCATTACCAGCCTGCGATATGCCTGCGGTAGCAGTAATTGTTCTACCATTTCCCCCCCCGTATTTTCTCAACTCGATACAACAAATCTTGGTTTAGCTCAAAGTGTGGCAACACTGTAGCTGCCCCAGGTTGTTGGGGTTCCCCATTAGCAAACAGTACATTTTCCCGGGCTCGAGCCAACATAGGGTCTCGGACTATCGCCGTACCAAAATTGTCACCTGACACATTTAAGTCTGACAATCCAGGTCCTGGCAGAAAGTCTTCCACCTCCCCAGCCAATATTTCTATGGGAGAAGCTTTCCTCTCCTCCACCGAAGAGAAGGTGCTTTTTGGGTACTTAAAAACGTGTCCGTTAGACGGACTCGCCTAGCGCCTAGTTGTTGTACAAACATTTCCCCATGTTGGACTCTTTGAACACCCTGGAATCGTTCGTCTGTCCATATGCACCGATATCCACAGCTAGAAGACTGTACCTAGTGTCCGCAATAGCCATTAATACAATTGAAAAGTATTTTTTGTAGTTATAGTACAAGGATCCACTATGCGCGGGTTTCTGAATCCGAATATGTTTCCCACATGGCACCAATGCAATTGGAAAAATTAGCCACATCCTCAAATTTTTGGGAAATAGATAGCCACATTTCTGTAGTCGGGGTTGGTAGCACAAGTGGTTGCAAGTTGTTCCAAATCGCATCACATGTTTCCCGAACTATCTGGCAAATGGTCGATTTTCCCAGAAGAAATTGAAAATGCAATGACGCAAACGTTTCACCAGTAGCCAGATATCTCTCGACAAAGCCCAAAAAAAAACATTTAGCACTATGGACATATTTTACATATTTTTACAGAGACCACAATAAAAAAAAGGCAAATTTACATTGACTATGACAATTGGCAACGTGTACAAAATTAAAAGACATGCACCACAATAAATTACATCCTGTCTTTGTCAATAGAACAATGTTAACAAAAGGATATTTACCTCAGGGTCACCACTAAACGTTGCTCCGCACAAATACTCTCACGGAAAGTGCTGCGCTGATGATGTATGTCATCCTTCACATGTGAGAGCAGAATATCAAATGTTTCGATGGACATCCGCATGTAACGTTGAAATTTAAAGGGATGATCCTGAAGATGAACATACAGGGTGTGAAAGGCACCATATGTATCCCGTAAAAAATTCACTTCATGGATCCAATATCTCCTTTAAGAAATACGCCTTCTCTGCTGATGTTGCAGATACTTCAAGCGAAATCGCACCAGCTCAGACACAAACATCTTGGTAGCAGAAGTTCACTCGATGCTCTCAAAATGGAGAATGAGTGTCGACTCCCATGCCACGCAGACAAAAGGCAAAAAAAAATAAAAAATTTGAACAACTTTATTTATAGTGCCTGAAAGCAGACAAACGGATGCTTCAAGAAGGGACCTCAAAATGACATAACGCAGTCACATGCGTTAACGCAAGCGTTAACGTGAAGCCAAATTTACTCAAAATTTGGGTCAATTAAACACATCCGTTTAACGGATCCGTTAAACGGATTGTACTAAACGCAATGTGAACTTAGCCTAAGACCCCTGAAAGCATCTCTGAATCCCAGGTCTCTGCTGATAACAATTTTGTCAGAGTATTACGCCACTTAAAGGGACTGACAATAAAACACAGTACAAAACCAAAGATAAAATAGATTTTCCTGGAAAAATGTTAATAAATATTAATCCAGGATAATGACTTGCATATAAGGCAAAATAAATAAGAAAAAAAATGCTCATCATCACCTTGGGCTATGTTCACATGTAGTGTTTTTGCACGTTTGCATTGCTTTCAATGGAAATAAATATTCAGCAGGAAATGGAATTTTAACATCTTATTACCTTATCTGGCCATGTGGTGAGTGGAACATGATCAGACACATCCTGTTTAATTTATGAAGGAGGGACTCTGAAAGTTACACTTTTTTTGCAGGGCCATCATGCGGCCCTCACTACAGTATTTGTAGGGGGCCATCAGGTAGCCTTTACTATTGTTAGAGGGCCAGCAGTCGGCCCTCACTATTGCTAGAGAGCCAGCATGTGGCCCTCACTAATGTCAGAGGGCCATCTGGCGGCTGTTACGGCTGGCGGAACGAACCAAATAAATATAAATAATAGGTGCGTTCGCAGTCTGGGGTCCACCGTGCACGCAGAGCCTGCTGCTAGTAAGATGACAGGATATGGCGGTATAAGCGAGCTCTGTTACTTCACAGAGTCGCAGACATATGAGCGAACTCTGTTACACCACAGAGACGCTGACATAGATGCTGTGATAGAGACTGTGTCCTGTTAACACCACAGGAGTACACAGATAACTGCTGAGCGGATAGCAGTCTGTGGTCATGCAGTCAGTAACGCAAGCAACCAACTCCTCACCGGAGCTGACGGTATTCTACAGGCTTATTTCAGCTGAGCCCTAAACACATGCGTACATGACCACACTGGCGCAAAGCACATAACAGGATTGATACTAGCGCATGGCCGTGCGGCCATGCAACCCTTTTATAGCTGCAGCAAGTACAGGACCTTCCCAGAAAGACCAATGGAAAGCTGCCCCAGAACTAGAGCAGCTTCAGGGCCTTCCTGGAGGACCAATGAGAGTCGCTGCAGTACCAGAGCATGTGACCCCTGATCTCCAATGAGAGATCTTGCCTGGGCATGCTCAGAAGGGGAAATGCAGGACTTAGTCCCAAAGCTGTCTGCTCGCCGCAAACCAGAACTGGCTACAATAGTGGAACCTGGAGAGCCAGCAGAAAGCCTTTGCACAGTACCAGACTGAGCGAGACGCTGGGACCGACATCTCCGCTGAGCAGGCTCCACTGCGGCAGAAGGATGGGGGACAGCAGCGGGGATGGCTCGTGATTCACCCTGTGCAGAAGGGGGAACTTGACCCCTAACAGCAGCTCTCACTCTAATTTTAGAGGGCCAGCAGCAGGCCCTCACTCAGCAGTTTTAGAGGGTCAGCAGCCAGCTCTCACTTTGTATAGCCATATATTGCTACTTCAATATAATTTATCCATCTGAGTTGGGCAAATTTTCTATTTTTATTAATATTTTAAAGTTTGAAACTTGGAGGGCTAGCAGGCGGCTAGTAGAGGTTCAAAGATATTTTAGGGTTGTTTTTCTGCCTTTGGCACTGGGTGCCTTGACTGTATGCAAGTCATCATGAAATGTGAAGATTCCCAAAGGATTTAGGGTCGCAATGTAGCGTCCAGTGTAAGAAATCTGGGCTTGCATCCTTGGTCATGTGTCTTCCAGCAGGACAATTACCACAAACATACTTCAAGAAGCCCACAGAAATGGATGGAAACAAAAGAGCTGCAGAGTTCAGAAGTGGTATTTCCAGCTCCAGAAGCAGAAAGTCTCCCACCACTATCTCTTACCTACAGCTGCTACAGTGAAACTGTGAATGAACCCATTAAATCAGTTAATTTTGCCTGTTTTGTTGAATTTCTGAGTACAAATCACCATAAAAAAACACAAATCTGTCAATGAGTGTATGAAAAAAAGCAGCAGCAAGGATTATAATTTATAAGGCGGACATCATAAACATCCTTAAAAAATTTATAGTGAGGGTAGCATGATCACTCTGTTGATATGGTGGTCGTGGAAGAGGAGAAGGACGACACAAAAAAGAAACTCCTGTTTGAGTGGGAAGGGGTGCATGGGAATAGACCAAAAAAAATCCCAAAACATAGGATTTGACTTATATTCTGCTACTGCCATCAGGTGGTGTTAAGAAGTCTGGGCCAATCCAGCCCTTGTTCAGTTTGATAAGAGTCAGCCTGTCAGCATTTTCAGTTGACAGGTGGATGCACCTATCAGTTATAATACCCCCGGCAGCACTAAAAACCCGCTCTGACAAAATGCTACCCGCAGGGCTGGCCAGGACCTCTAAGGGGTAGAGAGACATTTCAGGCCATGTGTCTAGCTTGGATAGCCAATAGTTGTAAGGCACAGAGGAATCACGAAGGACGCTTGTAGGTCAGCAAGGTACTCCTTCAGCATCTTCCAAAACTTTTCCCTGTTTGTCAGAGTACCCCGAGCATCAGGGCCTTGGTAATGGGAGGGTCTGAAAAAAACTGTCCCAGACCTTTGATAGTGTTCCACTGCCTCTGCTGCATCTGGTGTGTGTCTCTTTCATCTCTACTCCTCGGTTGTCTAAGCAACTGTACCCTTTGCCGCCAACTTTGTCATATGGGAATTTTTTAAATAATTCTTCAACTAGGGCCTTCTGGTGCTACAACATATTATTAGACCTCTCCGCCACGGTAAGTAGAGATGTAAAATTCACCTTGTAGCGCGGGTCTAGAAGGGAAACCAACCAATTAGTGTTGGTCAAAATGAGTATGTTACACTCGGTCCCAGCGCTGGCTCTGCACTCCGTTCTGCTCACTCACCTGCCCCAGCTGCTCTTCGGCGTCCTGTGTCCTCCTCCACTTCCTGGCACGCTGCTGGCAGGCCTCCAGATAGTCTGCTTAGGACGCGAGGCCGCGCCCACAGTCTCTCTTAAAGGGGCAGCGTGCATTTTTTGAAATAGCTAATTAACCAATGGCTGCACACTCAGTACTATATCTGGTCACTCCACCATTAGGGGAGTGCCGGAGCAACGTGTTCTATCATTGCTATATCCGGTTCTGTTCCTGATCTGTGTGCGCTGCGTCTGCAGTCTCTGTGCTTCGCTGATACTGTTTGTCTCCTCAGATCATTGCTAACCTGTATCTGGCTATCTTGGACAATCTCGGCTATTACTGGCGCAAGTGTCATCCCGTTCCGCCATCAGCCATCCGTACCCGTGGACCGTGACAAGGTCACTGAAGCCAGCCTTCTACCATCCGTTCTGGACCAGGACCTTACCCTTCTCCGTCAAGAACTTTCCACAGACTCTGTAAATACCTGTTACCCTTTTGGTCCCTCTGGGACAGCTGCCACGTGTCCGGGGTCTAACTGGAGGTAGCACCTGTGTCCTCCGGGTATTCCATTCTGGTCCTGTTCGAGGGGCCTTACTACGGGTACCCGGGGCTCACTAGTTACGCCCCCTTCGGAGCACCCCGGACCGCGGTCTCGAGGTTCCACATTAAAAAATAAAAACGAATGTGAACTTCACCACCTCTGCCTCCGCTTCCATTCGTTACAATTGCTCCGGCCATGGAACCCGCTGGATCCCAGAGATCTCCGACCACGGATCTGTGCCAGGAGGTGACCCGTTTGGGAGTTCAACAGGACAAGATCACGACTTATCTACGCAGCTTGTCTACCCGCATGGATTCCTTAGGGTCCTCGTCTGCACCTGACTCTTCTATCAATAATCAGGTACCAGTTCCCATGGCAAGTCAAGGTCCCCGTCTGGCGGCTCCTACCCGTTTCCAGGGTGACCCTACTCTGTGTCGGGGTTTCCTCAATCAGTGCACTCTACACTTCGAAATCTTGGGCATATGTTTGCTTCTGACCGAGCCAAGGTGGGCTTCATCATGTCACACCTGGGAGGAGAGGCCCTCGCCTGGTTAAACCCGCTATGGGAGAGAGGGGATCCGCTGGTTAACGATCTTCAATCTTTCCTAGAGGCTTTTCGCAGGACTTTCGATGAACCTGGTTGCACCACTTCGACTGCCTCAGCTCTGCTCCGCCTGCACCAAGGTACTCTCACGGTAGCTCAGTATGCTGTTAAATTCCGCACCCTCTCGTCTGAATTATCGTGGAACAATGAGGCCCTGGTTGCTAACTTCTGGGAAGGCCTATCCGGAAGAATCAAGGATGAGCTGGCGGGACGGGACAGACCTAACCTCTTGGAAGAGCTAATATCCTTGGCAACCCGAATTGACCTGCGTTTTCAAGAGCGCTCCATGGAGATCAAGCGGGACAAAAGGTCCTATCACCTGGACTCTAGTTTGTACAAAACAGGTACTTCGCCCTCCGCCTCCGAGGCCATGGAGGTGGACCATGTAAGTTTGGCCACCCGCCGCCGGGAGGCACGTCGCAAGGAGGGAAGTTGTTACTACTGCGGTAGTTCTGAACATTTGATCCATTTCTGTCCTAAAAAGTCGGGAAACTCCAGTGCCTAGGTCCGGTAGGAGGGGCCAACCTAGGTAGAGAACAGTCCTCTCCCTCTTTACACATCTCAGTCTCCGTGTCCTATGGAGCAATAAAATTCTCCGAACATTGTCTACTGGATTCTGGAGCTGCAGGGAACTTCATCCAGCAGGCGGTTGTGGATCATTACCGCTTACCAGTCCAGCGTCTCCTGATCCGTGGATGGCATACCGCTGACCGAGCCCGTCCAGTTTCAAACCGAGTTGGTGGAACTCCGGGTAGGTCTAATGCATACTGAACGAATGCGATTTTATGTATATCCCGGTTTATCCCATCCCATGCTTTTAGGTTTACCTTGGCTCCAGATGCATGAACCAGTCCTTAATTGGAAAACTGGAGAAGTTCTGCGTTGGGGAGATACCTGCATGAATCGTTGCTTAACCCGGATTCAACCTGTTTCGCCTCCAGTCCAGCCTGATACCCTGCCAGGGTTGCCTTCCGTCTATTGGTCCTTCTCTGACGTCTTTGGGAAAAAGGAGGCTGAGAGACTACCTCCACACAGGTCGTATGACTGTCAGATAGAGCTTCTTCCAGGAGCATCTCCTCCTCGCGGGAGAGTTTATCCCCTTTCACAGGCAGAGACTCAGACCATGTCGGACTACATCCAAGAGAATCTGGCTAGAGGATTTATCCGGAAGTCATCATCACCGGCAGGAGCTGGATTCTTCTTTGTGAAGAAAAAGGATGGATCCTTGCGGCCCTGCATTGACTATCGGGGTCTAAATCAAATCACGGTAAAAAACAGGTATCCATTACCTCTTATTTCAGAGCTGTTTGATCGTCTCCGAGGGCCAAGATCTTCACCAAATTGGACCTCAGAGGGGCCTACAACCTGATCCGAGTCAGAGAGGGGGACGAATGGAAAACAGCCTTCAACACCCGTGACGGCCACTATGAATACCTGGTAATGCCATTCGGCCTAAGCAATGCACCTGCGGTTTTTCAGGAATTTGTTAATGACATTTTCAGGGACTTGCTCTATACTTGTGTCGTGGTTTACCTGGACGACATTTTGATTTTTTCTGCTGACTTGACGTCACACCGGAGGCAAGTACGCCTGGTCTTACAAAGACTGAGAGAGAACAGGCTATATGCCAAATATGAGAAATGCCTCTTTGAGCAGTCTTCTTTGCCTTTCCTTGGGTACATTGTATCTTCCACAGGATTAAAGATGGATCCGGAGAAGTTGTCTGCAGTTCTCAACTGGCCTCGTCCGTCTGGGCTAAAAGCCATACAAAGGTTCCTCGGGTTCGCCAATTACTACCGGCAATTTATTCCACACTTTTCCACCCGAGTGGCTCCAATCACAGCCTTAACCCGGAAAGGTGTAAACTCTAAGGAATGGTCCTCCGAGGCAGAAGAGGCCTTTGTTTCTCTCAAAAAAGCCTTCGCTTCCGCACCCGTTCTTCATCGTCCTAATTCAAGTGAGCAATTTTTTCTTGAAGTTGACGCTTCTTCCATAGGTGCAGGAGCAGTTCTGACCCAGAAGTCGTCTACCGGGCGGATGGTCTCGTGTGGTTTTTTTTCCAAGGTTTTTTCTCCTGCAGAAAGGAACTACTCTGTCGGTGATCGCGAACTGTTGGCCATCAAATTGGCTCTGCAAGAATGGAGACATCTTCTTGAAGGAGCTCATCACCAGGTAATCATATTCACCGACCATAAAAACCTTGCCTATCTCCAATCTGCTTTAAGACTGAATCCCCGTCAGGCCCGTTGGGCATTATTTTTTGCCCGTTTCAATTTTGTACTTCATTTCCATCCAGCTGACAAGAACATCAAGGCAGACGCATTCTCTAGAGCCTTCTTGCCTCCTGAACTGGAGGAGGAACCTCAGCACAAATATTGAACCTTCTAAGTTAGTCTCTGTTGCCTCCACTGATCTGGCCCGGCTTCCTCCTGGGAAGACTTTCGTGTCTGCTTCTGATCGTAGTCGTGTTCTGCGCTGGGGTCATTCTTCTAAGTTGGCTGGCCATGCTGGTCAGAGAAAGACGCAGCAACTCATCTCCCGTTATTACTGGTGGCCTACCATGGGCAAGGATATCCAGGACTTCGTCGCAGCCTGTCCTTCATGTGCCCGTAACAAAACTGTTAAACATCTACCAGCCGGCAGGCTTCTGCCTCTGCCGATTCCGTCCGCTCCCTGGCAGCACATCGCAATGGATTTCATCACGGATCTTCCCATTTCTTCTGGCTGCTCAGTGGTATGGGTTGTGGTGGACCGCTTCTCTAAAATGGCCCACTTCGTTCCGCTATCTGGCCTCCCGTCTGCTCCAGACCTGGCCACTCACTTCATTCAGCACATCTTCCGTCTACATGGATTTCCTCTCCACATCGTGTCCGACAGGGGCCTCCAGTTCACCTCTAAGTTCTGGAGAGGACTCTGTAAAATGGTAAAAATTGAACTAGATTTTTCTTCTGCATATCATCCCCAGTCTAATGGGCAAGTGGAGAGGATCAATCAAATCCTGGCTGGATACCTGCGGCACTTCGTCAACGCTCATCATAATGACTGGGTAGAATTACTGCCCTGGGCGGAATTCTCCTACAACAACCAAGTAAGTGAATCTTCTGGAAAGTCTCCCTTTCAGATTGTGTTTGGACTGCAACCCGGAATTCCTCTTCCTGTCTCGGATTGTCTGATGTTCCGGCAGTCGATACCTTGTCTAAGAATTTCTCGGACATTTGGAGAGAGACCAGGTCGGCTTTGGAGAAAGCTTCTCAACGTATGAAAATGCATGCGGACAAAAGACGTTTGGAGGCTCCCATCTTTCGTCCAGGAGACAAGGTATGTCTCTCCTCCAAGTACATCCGTCTGAAGTTACCATCGTACAAATTGGGTCCCCGTTTCATTGGTCCCTTTGAAGTCTTGAGACAAATCAACCCGGTCTCTTATAAACTGAAATTGCCTAATTCTCTACGAGTACCTAACTCCTTTCATGTTTCCCTCCTCAAACCAGTAGTGTTGAGCTCCTTCTTTAAGGACCCGGGTACCACTCCTGATCCAGTCTCTGAGGATGATGTTTTTGAGGTAAAACATATCTTGGCCTCTAAGAGAGTAAGAGGTAGGATCTATTACCTGGTGGACTGGAAAGGTTTTGGTCCTGAGGAGAGATCTTGGGAGCCTAAAGAGAACATCCAGGCTCCTCTTCTTCTTAAAAGATTTCACGCAGGCTTGAAAAAGAGGGGGAGTAAAGAGGGGGATACTGTTACACTCGGTCCCAGCGCTGGCTCTGCACTCCGTTCTGCTCACTCACCTGCCCCAGCTGCTCTTCGGCGTCCTGTGTCCTCCTCCACTTCCTGGCACGCTGCTGGCAGGCCTCCAGATAGTCTGCTTAGGACGTGAGGCCGCGCCCACCATCTCTCTTAAAGGGGCAGCGTGCATTTTTGAAATAGCTAATTAACCAATGGCTGCGCACTCAGTACTATATCTGGTCACTCCACCATTAGGGGAGTGCCGGAGCAACGTGTTCTATCATTGCTATATCCGGTTCTGTTCCTGATCTGTATGCGCTGTGTCTGCAGTCTCTGTGCTTCGCTGATACTGTTTGTCTCCTCAGATCATTGCTAACCTGTATCTGGCTAACCTGGACAATCTCGGCTATTACTGGCGCAAGTGTCATCCCGTTCTGCTGTGTCGACCCGCCACCACAATTGTGGATTACCAGGGCAATGGGGTACTCAGAGCCGAGCCCGTAGAAGTCTATGGGATTTGTCACAGGTAGCGGTGGCTCGGTCTGTGGCCCTAGCGGTCTGGCGTATGTTGGGGAAATATATTTACAGGGGATAGATTTATATACAGTTCGTGACGCCACCTGTAGTATTCTGGTAATTTGTACCAGCGCTGCTGTAGATCTCTGAGGGGATGGTGAGGCAGCTAGATGTCGGGTCCCCTACAGGTGGGACTGGTCCCTCAAAGTCCATGAAGTTAGTGTAGTCGAGTGCAGATACATAACACAGTCTCACACGGTCAGCGTCTTTCCATACCTTTACTTGTAAGATGTTCAGGCAGGTCCCAGGGAGGCTGATCCAAGGAGAGTGTATCTTGAGACAGCAGCTGGACAAGTTAGGGGCCTCCTTTACTTTCAACACAATGAGTACAACCAGCCTGAAGCGTAGTTCCCTCAATAACTCCAGCTAATCCATAGCTGTACTGCCCAGTCAGTTTTGTGGTAGGGGCCTTCCTGCGAGAGAGCTGAATTCCTATCTTGCTGATCAGGCTCAAAGTCTTCACTCCCCCTGACCCCAGTTACGTACTGACTATATGGGGCTGTTTGCCGCGACCAAGGGTCCGGTAAATCCCTGGTTTTCTTACCACTATGCTTGAAGCTAATAGTGATCCTTCGGTCCCCAGTGACCGGTAGCAATGTGCAGGACTTTTCCAATCCAAAAGCACTATTCCAATAAACTTTCCACTGTGCCTTTCGCCTTGTCCTCGCTGGTAGCATAAGCACTCACACTTGCATAAAGTCGGGTAGTTACTTCCTTCATTCACTTCCTTCAGAGCTAGTTACAGATTCTCAGTTATCACTAGGCAGGAGCACGTCTCTGAACCTTTCACTGTCCTTTAGACAGGTGACTGAAGTCTTTCTGCACTAAGCTTCTTCTTTCTTTCAATGTATTCAGGTGAGGTACAGCTCTGACTAGGCTGAGGTGAATTAGAACACCTGTACTAGACTCCACTTTCCGAACTGATAATAGAGCAATCTGGACTGCTTCCTCCCTCCAGCTAGACTCCAGACGTCTTCTCTGTCCGAAGACAGGAACTGAACTGACTAAAATCACTCAACACACATACACCTTGACCACTCCCTAACAAGTAAACTACACTACCCTAAGGGTGTGTCTAGTGTATGTTGAGTGAATGGGTATTTAGCATTAAACTGCTGTCTCGCCACACACTCTCCAGGGTACTGCGTGTGCCTAACACCAGGGCTACACATTCCCCCATGGTAAAAGACAGCACTCCCGGGCTGTAAAATACAAAAGAGACATTTTTGTTTATGCATGAAAACATTAAACAATAAACATTGGTTCGTCCCATCCGGGAGGTGAGGATATCTTGAACGTTGCGAACAATAACATATAGAGAAATACAAATATTAAATAGCATTCAATAAATATACAGTATTCTTGTGAAGGACCCGCACCAAACCTTCAACGTAGGTCCTGGGTGGGCTGCAGGACATCCGAATGCAGACCTCACTCAGTGCCACACCACACGGGTTTTTGTATTCAGAGGTAGTTGTGCTGGTTTTATGTAAAACCAAGATAAAGCACCGAAGCGCAACTATGTACAAATAAGTTCTGGGCTGGCACAGTCCTCAACCTCAAAGTCCATTGTAAAACAAAGACACAAATATAATATCACATTATAATACTAAAGTGCAAACTTTTTCTGGTTACCCAGCCGGGCATTCTACGGTTAGAAATATATATATGCATTATATACGCTATACTCTTCAACTTGTGCAAAAATTTATAAAACATTTCTGAAACTTTCTACAATATTACTTATGGTAGACCCTATATGGATCTCACCGATTCTTCTTTACTGTTTAACTACTCATTTTCAAATACACTTTCCACCCCGGGGGCTGGAACAATGCAATGGGCCCTAGATCCCAGGACTAGCAAATCATGCGCTGCGATTAGGGTCTGGGTCGCCACAGTTCTCGTGCGAACCTCTAGGGGCGCAACGGGTACATTCTCCTCACGAGACACCGATTGCGTTTCAATCACAGTTAACGATATGGACTGTGTCATGGATTGCGATTGAGACTGGGTCGCATGTTGCGATGTAGATATGACTTTCCTTTGCACTGAACTTGCAGGGGCGATGCTGGGGCACGGCCGGATACTGCTTGAGCTGGAGACGGGGACGCTGCGGTAGTGGTGACGTTACCTGCGTCGGGGACGGGGTCACGGACGATGGTGACGTTAAGGGCATACCATCCCTTCATTCCCCAGTGCCGTGTGTACGTGACAATGTCTCCATTTACTAAGTCCCTCCCGGGATGGCCTTGCGGTAGGTGGGATTCTACGTCCCTGCGACTAACAAAGACCCCTGGGTAGAGGCCCGGTTCACGGATGAAGCCCCAGCCCTTCCGGAGCTGGAACTCAGTCACACACCCCTGCCGCCGCGGTTCCCTCAGGGTACCTTTCTCTCTCCGGACACTCTCTTTGTCCGCGATCAGCTCTGCATGTTGTCGCTGACGGTTCCGCTGAGCTTCCCGCTCTTCCTCCTGCTGGCGTTTCTGCTTCTCCTCACGACGCTGCCACTCATGTTCCCACTGGGCGGTATAGGCGACGTCATCCAGGCGCGCCATCTCGTCCCAGTCGACGTCTGGTAACGACGGAGAGGACCCCTCCGGTGTCCCTGTCGGGGACCGATCATCTGCTGCGGCCTCCTGGCCGGGCGGGCGTTCCGGAACTGGCGGTACCTCCTCAACCTCCTTCGCCTCCACCGCTTCACCGGTGGGATCAGGATCGGTACTTTCGGGGCAGCCTCCGGTTGCTCCTTCGCCTTGGGCAGCAGAATCTTCGGTAACTCGAATCGTGGGGGGTCGTTGAGGGGAGAGATCACCGCGTCCCACAGCCTCCGCTGCTCCAGGGTACGCCGGCGTCTCTCGATCTCTTCAAATCCAGGTTGGTGCTGGACCATCTTCTTCAGGCGTGCATTTTCTTCTTTTGTTTCTAACAACGCCTGCTGCAGGTGCAGGAGCACGGATAACTCCGGTGCTGGTGGCAGCTTGGCTGGGGCACGGGGCCTGCCTTCCTCCGCTTCCCTGCTCGGCTGCACACGTCCTGCTTCCATGATGTTCCAGAAGATTCTTTCTTCTTCCTCCAGAGACATCCGGTCTTTTCCGTGGAGGCGGGATTTGCGTCTCCTCCTCCTCGCAGGGAAGGTGAAGAGGAGGCGGACCTCCTTTGCTGTAGGGCAGGATCGCATGTTGTAATAGCACTTTGAGAGGGCAGGCATTTTCTTCGCGCCACAGGGGGGTACACGCCCACGAAGGTACGCCCACCTTCTTCTCCAGCGCCTGAGGGCGCGAATATGGCGACAAAAATGGCGATTTTGGCGCCAAAAGTGCAAACAGTCCTTTTTCACAAAAACAATTCCTTAGGCACACAGGGCTCGCAATTCTGCGAGTTTCGCATCCTGTTCGTGACGCCAATTTTGTGTCGACCCGCCACCACAATTGTGGATTACCAGGGCAATGGGGTACTCAGAGCCGAGCCCATAGAAGTCTATGGGATTTGTCACAGGTAGCGGTGGCTCGGTCTGTGGCCCTAGCGGTCTGGCGTATGTTGGGGAAATATATTTACAGGGGATAGATTTATATACAGTTCGTGACGCCACCTGTAGTATTCTGGTAATTTGTACCAGCGCTGCTGTAGATCTCTGAGGGGATGGTGAGGCAGCTAGATGTCGGGTCCCCTACAGGTGGGACTGGTCCCTCAAAGTCCATGAAGTTAGTGTAGTCGAGTGCAGATACATAACACAGTCTCACACGGTCAGCGTCTTTCCATACCTTTACTTGTAAGATGTTCAGGCAGGTCCCAGGGAGGCTGATCCAAGGAGAGTGTATCTTGAGACAGCAGCTGGACAAGTTAGGGGCCTCCTTTACTTTCAACACAATGAGTACAACCAGCCTGAAGCGTAGTTCCCTCAATAACTCCAGCTAATCCATAGCTGTACTGCCCAGTCAGTTTTGTGGTAGGGGCCTTCCTGCGAGAGAGCTGAATTCCTATCTTGCTGATCAGGCTCAAAGTCTTCACTCCCCCTGACCCCAGTTACGTACTGACTATATGGGGCTGTTTGCCGCGACCAAGGGTCCGGTAAATCCCTGGTTTTCTTACCACTATGCTTGAAGCTAATAGTGATCCTTCGGTCCCCAGTGACCGGTAGCAATGTGCAGGACTTTTCCAATCCAAAAGCACTATTCCAATAAACTTTCCACTGTGCCTTTCGCCTTGTCCTCGCTGGTAGCATAAGCACTCACACTTGCATAAAGTCGGGTAGTTACTTCCTTCATTCACTTCCTTCAGAGCTAGTTACAGATTCTCAGTTATCACTAGGCAGGAGCACGTCTCTGAACCTTTCACTGTCCTTTAGACAGGTGACTGAAGTCTTTCTGCACTAAGCTTCTTCTTTCTTTCAATGTATTCAGGTGAGGTACAGCTCTGACTAGGCTGAGGTGAATTAGAACACCTGTACTAGACTCCACTTTCCGAACTGATAATAGAGCAATCTGGACTGCTTCCTCCCTCCAGCTAGACTCCAGACGTCTTCTCTGTCCGAAGACAGGAACTGAACTGACTAAAATCACTCAACACACATACACCTTGACCACTCCCTAACAAGTAAACTACACTACCCTAAGGGTGTGTCTAGTGTATGTTGAGTGAATGGGTATTTAGCATTAAACTGCTGTCTCGCCACACACTCTCCAGGGTACTGCGTGTGCCTAACACCAGGGCTACACACTGCCATCAGCCATCCGTACCCGTGGACCGTGACAAGGTCACTGAAGCCAGCCTTCTACCATCCGTTCTGGACCAGGACCTTACCCTTCTCCGTCAAGAACTTTCCACGGACTCTGTAAATACCTGTTACCCTTTTGGTCCCTCTGGGACAGCTGCCACGTGTCCGGGGTCTAACTGGAGGTAGCACCTGTGTCCTCCGGGTATTCCATTCTGGTCCTGTTCGAGGGGCCTTACTACGGGTACCCGGGGCTCACTAGTTACGCCCCCTTCGGAGCCCCCCGGACCGCGGTCTCGAGGTTCCACATTAAAAAATAAAAACAAATGTGAACTTCACCACCTCTGCCTCCGCTTCCATTCGTTACAGAGTATAACGTGATGGTTATGGGAAAGGCAGCATAACATAAACTCAACCACATGTGCTAGACTACTAACAGCCAAGACTTTCCTGTCCCCACCAAGAGAGCGACTGTGCATTTTCTAGTCCTCCTCCTCCTCATCCTTGACCTCCTCCTCCTCCTAGTCCTCCCTCTCTTCATCATCTTTAGGCTATACATGCTGAACAGACAGGATGAAGCTGATGTGGGTAGTGCCATCTGTAGCGCAGGTAACAAGATCCTGTTCCTCCTCCTCCTCAATATCACCCAATTTGCATTGAGAAGATGATATGATGCTGGGCAGTGTAGCATTACCCTGTATAGTTTCTTGCTCCATCTCAACACCTAACCATTGGCCTGGCAACTTCACCTGTATTGCTGTTCTTGGGAATAGTTGCCCACCTTGTGTCTCTGGCCACCTTCCTGCCTCTTCCTGCCTGTTTTGGTGCTGTGGAGCCCTCCCAATGTGTTCTGTTGTCCTCGCTCTGCATGTCACCTTCCCAGGTTGGGCCAGTGACTTCATCGTCCATCTCCTTTCTTCCACTTCAGCACCCTGCTCCTTCTCCTAACTTAACAACATCGCTTTTTGGCAATTGTGTCTCATCATCATCCTCTTTTTTCGACAGTAATTGCATTTTCCCACCGTCGCCTTCTTGTGAGTGTGGCTGCTCAAATATTTAGGCATCGCTACATGTGATCTCCTCAGTTCCACTTGAAACAGGCAGGTTGAGAGGCCAGAATCTATAAATGGAAATGTGAACAGCTCTTTGGAGTGTCCAAGTGTGGGATGACTTGTCTCCGGGCACCCAGCATGATAGGAGGAAGGAGGATCAGCGTGAGGATTATGTGGTCCAGAATCATGGCGACTGAGACTGGACCTTGTGGAAAACAGGGTGGTGCTGGCAAAGTGACTGGAAGCATTATCTGCTATTCATCAACAACCTTTTTTACACTGGTTTGGCTTCAAGAGTGGAGTTCCGTGCCCCCTTACAAAATGGGACAGGTCGACATGATGTGTATGTTTGTTGTGCTCCTACATAAGCAGGCACAGTTTGACCTTGCCCACGGCCTCTGCTCTCACCATTAGCATCACATCCACTTTCTTGTCCTTTACCATGTGCTTTGCCCATTTTAAATTATGTATGATATATCTCTGTTGAGAAAACTTTGCAGGATTAGTAGAGCAGGAAAATTTGCTCACCTCAGATGGACTTGTTACAGTGCAGGAGCAATTTAGCGATGCTATTTCTAACCAACTCTTTGCTGCTACCTGCTGATTGTGCTGCTGTGCTTAGTCCTGCTTCCACCATGGCTCGCCAGGTAGATTTTGACAAGGCAGCAGAGGATGTAAAGAACTTGAAAACCAAGCCAACCGATGATGAACTAAAGGAAGTCTACGGGCTTTATAAGCAGGCAACTGTGGGACACATCAATTTAGATTGTACTGGAATGTTGGACCTTAAGAGCAAGGCCAAATGGGAAGCATGGAATTCAAAGAAAGGCTTATCTAAGGAGGATGCAATGAGTGCCTTGGTTCTAGCTAACTAAGTCTGACTTGTTTATTTTGATGCACAACTGATGCAGTATAAATAGTAAATAATGTTTCCTTGCTGAAAAAAATTTGCAAATGCAGCCAGCCAATCACAGTAATGCTACAACCAAGATGGCTATGGCATTATAGTGACTGGCAGGCAATCCCTGCATGTTTAATGGCTGTCTAAGAAGTGCCAAACCTGTGGGGCGGGGAGTTGAGTTTGCGTGGTAGCATTCAAAAATACTCTCCGAGTAATGAGCATCTCGAGCACACTGATGCTTGAGTGAGTTACAAGCAGTGATGAGCATCTACTATATAATTCTGTCTGTAACGGTAATCCCGTGTCGCTGATTGGTTGCGCCCAGCCGGACGCCACCAATCAGCGACAGGCGCAGTCTGGCCACAAATTGCCGCAGGATTTGAACCACGGACGCCACCGCTATCGTCAGCGCCGCTGATCTCCCGACGGTAGCCGCGGGTCATCTCCTGCCGCATGGATGTGAGCGGCGACGCAGCCAGGAGATAGCCCTTCATCTCCCTGCTGCTCGCAGCGGAAGTACCCCGACCGGCGGCCTCCACGTACACCCCACTAGCAGCAGCCTCTATATACCCCAGCAGCAGCCTCCACATATACCCCAGCAGCAGCCTCCACATATACCCCAGCAGCAGCAGCCTCCACATATTCTCCAGCAGCAGCCTCCACATATACCCCAGCAGCAGCCTCCATTTACACCCCAGCAGCAGCCTCTATATACACCCCAGCAGCAGCCTCTATATACACTGCAGCAACCTCTATATACACCCCAGCAGCCTCTATATACACCCCAGAAGCCTCTATATACACCGCAGCAGCCTCTATATATACCCCAGCAGCCTGTATATACACCGCAGCAGCCTCTATATACACCCCAGCAGCAGCCTCTATATACACCCCAGCAGCAGCCTCTATATACACCCCAGCAGCCTCTATATACACCCCAGCAGCCTCTATATCAGTGTTTTTCAACTCCAGTCCTCAGGACCCACTAACAGGTCATGTTTTCAGGATTTCCTTAGTATTGCAAAGGTGATGGAATTAATGCTTGAGCAGGTGATAAAATTATCACCTGTGCAATACTAAGGAAATCCTGAAAACATGACCTGTTGGTGGGTCCTGAGGACTGGAGTTGAGAAACACTGCTCTATATACACCCTGCACTTCTTTCGTCCGATGATTTATTTAAATACAGTTAGATATTCATGTAATAGTTTATATATTTTGATGATCTGTTTAATAATTTCATTCAGTTGTATTAAGTTCTATGAGCAATAACATTTAATGATAATGTATATATTTTACCCGGAAAATCCTGTGTATTCATTGCATTATTATTAAATCTTCATAAATAAATTACATACATATTCTAGAATACCCGATACGTTAAAATCAGGCCACCATCTAGTCACTAATATGTTTTTCTTGGAATATCTCCTATATTTTACTGAGACTGGCCAATGGATGTGGTGACTGAGTGTGCACAGTGATAATCCAACTATTTGCAATTTTTCAAGAAATATTTCTAAATTTACTATGGTTTAATTTATATTATCTATTTTGGGTAGAATATTGCATTATGGTTACCTATTAGTATTTTTAATGTATTAATTTTGGTATCTTGAAATGCTAGGTCTAAGTTTAAACAAAAAAGATATGAACTAAGCTATTTAATTACTGGATAGTGATATTTTAAGATTAGTCCGTTGTTACTAATTAAATAATTAAAAATAATAAAATAATTAACATAGGGTACTTAGTAAACACTGTTTTGATCAAAAAAGTATAAAGCTGTCCATGGCAAGGTGTACCCATTTGGGACAGTAACTACACTCTCTAAAGATAAAACCTACCTGGTGTGAATAGTGGCAGAGAGTCTGGGTCCCAAATGGACACCCAGCTTAAGAGGGACTATATATAAACTACACAGTTTTTTTTTTGCTTTTCTTTATATTGTATGTATTCAGTACAAATAGGGTGTGGACTCCTTTCTACTGAGCTGTGTCGTTCACATATACTCCCTCTGCAACTGACTGTCCATTTGGGACCCAGACTCTCTGCCACTATTCCCAGCAGGTAGGATTTATCGTTAGAGAGTGTAGTTACTGTCCCAAATGGGTACACCTTGCCGTGGTAGGACAGCTTTATACTTTTTTGATCAAAACAGTGTTTACTAAGTACCCTATGTTAATTATTTAACCCCTTAGTGACAGAGCCATTTTGCAGCTTAATGACAGGGCCAATTTTTACAATTCTGACCACTGTCACTTTATGAGGTTATAACTCTGGAAAGCTTTAACGAATCCCGCTGATTCTGAGAATGTTTTTTCGTGACATATTGTACTTCACGTTAGTGGTAAAATTTCTTTGACATGACTTGTGTTTATTTATGAAAAAAATGGAAATATGGCGAAAATTTTGAAAATTTAACAATTTTCAAACTTTATATTTTTATGCCCTTAAATCAGAGAGATATGTCGCACAAATTTCTTAATCAATAACATTTCCCACATGTCTACTTTACATCAGCACAATTTTGGGACCAACATTTTTTTTTGTTACGAAGTTATAAGGGTTAAAAGTTGACCAGCGATTTCTCATTTTTACAACACCATTTTTATTTTAGGGACCACATCACATTTGAAGTCACTTTGAGGGGTCTATACGATAGAAAATACCCAAAAGTGACACCATTCTAAAAACTGCACCCCTCAAGGTGCTCAAAACCACATTCAAGAAGTTTATTAACCCTTTACGTGCTTCACAGGAACTGAAGCAATGTGGAAGGAAAAAATTAACATTTAACTTTTTTTGCAAAAACTTTACTTCGGAACCTATTTTTTTTATTTTCACAACTGTTAAAAGAAAAAATGAACCACAAAATTTGTTGTGCAATTTCTCCTGAATAAGCCGATACCCCATATGTGGGGTAAACCACTTTTGGGCGCACGGCAGAGGTCGCAAGGGAAGGAGCGACATTTGACTTTTTCAACGCAGAATTGGCTGGACGCCATGTCGCGTTTGTAGAGGCCCTGATGTGTCTAAACAGTGGAAACCCATCACAAGTACCCCATTTTCGAAACTAGACCCCCTAAGGAACTTATCTAGATGTGTGGTGAGCACTTTGAACCTCCAAGTGCTTCACAGACGTTTATAACATAGAACAGTGAAAATAAAAAATCATATTTTTTCCACAAAAACAATCTTTTCACCCCAATTTTTATTTTCCCAAAGGTAACAAGACCCCAAAAGTTTTTGTGCAATTTGTCCTGAGCATGTTGATACCCCATATGTGGGGGTAAACCACTGTTTGGGTGCATGGCAGAGCTTGGAAGGGAAGGAGCGCCGTTTGACTTTTTCAGCGCAGAATTGGCTGGACGTCATGTCGTGTTTGTAGAGGCCCTGATGTGTCTAAACAGTGGAACCCCCCACAAGTGACCCCATTTTGGAAATTAGACCCCCTAAGGAACTTATCTAGATGTGTGGTGAGCACTTTGAACCTCCAAGTGCTTCACAGAAGTTTATAACATAGAACCGTGAAAATAAAAAATCATATTTTTTCCACAAAAACGATCTGTTCACCCCAATTTTTATTTTTCCAAGGGTAACAAGACCCCAAAAGTTTTTGTGCAATTTGTCCTGAGTACGCTGATACCCCACATGTGGGGGTAAACCACTGTTTGGGTGCATGGCAGAGCTTGGAAGGGAAGGAGCGCCGTTTGACTTTTTCAACTCAGAATTGGCTGGACGCCATGTCGCGTTTGTAGAGGCCCTAATGTGTCTAAACAGTGGAAACCCCCCACAAGTGACCCCATTTTGGAAACTAGACCCCCTAAGGAACTTATATAGATGTGTGGTGAGCACTTTGAACCCCAAAGTGCTTCACAGAAGTTTATAACTCCGGCATGAAAATAAAAAGTCATATTTTTTCCAACAACCTGATCGTTTAGTCCCCAATTTTTTATTTTCCCAAGGGTAACAGGAGAAATTAGACCACAAAAGTTGCTGTCCAATTTGTCCTGAGTACGCTGATACCCATATGCGCCGTTTGACTTTTCAAACCAAAATTGGTGGAATTGAAATTGGACGCCATGTTGCGTTTGGAGAGCCCTGATACGCCTAAACAGTCGAAACCCCCACAAATCACACCATTTTGGAAACTAGACCCCTTAAGGAACTTATCTAGATGTGTGGTGAGCACTTTGAACCCCCAAGTGCTTCACAGAAATTAATAAACGTAGAGCCGTGAAAATAAAAAATCTTTTTTTTCCTCAAAAATTATTCTTTAGCCCGCTATTTTTTTAATTTTCCCAAGGTAACAGGAGAAATTGGACCCAAAAAGTTGTTGTGCAATTTTTCCTGTGTACGCTGATACCCCATATGTAGGGTGAAACCACTGTTTGGGCGCATGGGAGTGCTTGGAAGGGAAGGAGCGCCATTTTGTAATGCAGACTGTGATGGAATGTTCTGCGGGCATCATGTTGTGTTTGCAGAGCCCTTGATGTACCTAAACAGTAGAAACCCCCTGCAAGTGACACCATTTTGGAAACTAGACCCCCCAAGGAGCTTATCTAGATGTGTGGTGAGCACTTTGAACCCCCAAGTGTTTCACAGAATATTATAAACGCAGAGCCGTGAAAATGAAAAATAATTTTTTTTCTCAAAAATGATTTTTTTAGCCAGCTATTTTTTATTTTCCCAAGGGTAACAGGAGAAATTAGAACCCCAAAATTGGTGTGCAATTTGTCCTGAGTACGCTGATACCCCATATGTTGGGGTAAACCACTATTTGGGCGCACGGCAGGGCTCGGAAGGGGGGAGCGCCATTTGACTTTTTGAAAGCCACGTCGTGTTTGGAGACCCACTGATGTGTCTAAACAGTGGAAACCCCACAAGTGACCCCATTTTGGAAACTAGACCCCTTAAGGAACTTATCTAGATGTGTGGTGAGCACTTTGAACCCCCAAGTGCTTCACAGAAATTTATAAACGCAGAGCTGTGAAAATAAAAAATAATTTTTTTTGTCAAAAATTATTTTTTTAGCCAGCTATTTTTTATTTTCCCAAGGGTAACAGGAGAAATTAGAACCCCAAAATTGGTGTGCAATTTGTCCTGAGTATGCTGATACCCCATATGTTGGGGTAAACCACTGTTTGGGCGCACGGCAGGGCTCGGAAGGGAGGGAGCGCCATTTGACTTTTTGAACGCCACGTCGTGTTTGGAGACCCCCTGATGTGCCTAAATAGTGGAAATCCCTCAATTCTAGCTCCAACCCTAATCCCAACACACCCCTAACCCTAAGCCCAACCCTAATCCTAACCTAAATCCCAACCCTAATTCCAACCCTAATTGTAACCCTAACCTTAATTGTAGCCCTAACTCTAATTGTAACCCTAACCCTAATTTTAACCCTAACCCTAATTATAGCCCTAACCCTAATTCTAACCCTAATTATAACCCTAACCCTAAGGCTGGGTTCATTTTGCGTTTTACCAGCCCGTTCAACACATAGCGTTGACGGGCTTGTAACGGTATAGCATAACGCGATCGCGGTTATGCTATACCCGCTAGCGCAGAGGAATCAGCAGATGATTCATCTGTGCTAGCGGTGACGGAGCCCAAACGCTGCAGCCCGCGTCCGAGGCTCCGTCACTGAATGATGGCACGTCGCAAACGCATGCCGCTTTACGGCATGCGTCGCGATGCGCCCTCAAATGGGGGTGAATCGCAGTGTTAACGGACTGCGTTACACCGCGTTATACCGCGGTGTAACGCAGTCCGTCTAACGGACTGCCATAACGCAGTATGAACCCGGCTTAACCCTAACGCTAATTATAACCCTAACCCTAATGCTAACCCTAACCCTAATTATAACCCTAACCCTAATTATAATCCTAACCCTAACAGAAAAATGAAAATAAATATAATTTCTATTTTTTATTATATGTCCCTAACTAAGGGGGTGATAAAGGGGGGTTATGTACTGTTTTTTTTATTTTGATCACTGTGATAGTTTATCACAGTGATCAAAATGTACTTTCTGGAGAATGAATGAAAAAACATTTGAATCTGCCGCCAAGCAGATCGGCGGGCGCACTGCGCATGCGCCCGCCATTTTTTTTTTTCCAGGAAGAAGACCGGGAGGATCGGAGGCCAGGGGGACCTGCCAGAGGACATCGGCAGGTACAGGGGGGGTTCAGGGGGACATGGGGACCCTCATTTTCTCCCCTCTGATGTGTGATCACATCAGAGGGGAGAGAAATCATTTTTTTTTTGCGATGCGTCTATGCTTGCATAGCAGCGATCGCAACACTGGGATCGGTGAATACCGACCCGGATCATGTTCTCTGGGGTCTCGGCTACCAGGTAGCCGAGACCCCAGAGAATATTTGACCATCCCCCCCAGCACATAGCGGCACATAGCAGCGGGCGCACTGAGCATGCGCCCGCCATTTTCTTCATCGCGCCGGCACCGGGGGACACCGGAGGGCCCTGGGGCCACATGCAGGGGATCGGGGGGCCACATGGGGGTCCTGGGGACCCTTTTTCTCTGTCCTCTGATGTCCGATGACATCAGAGGACAGAGAAATTAAATGGCACAACTTTTTTTTTTTTTGTTGCGGTCGCCGTTATAGGGTTAATAACGGTGATCGCAACATCAGTGTCGGTAAAAACCACCCGATTCATGTTCTCTGGGGTCTCGGCTACCCCCGGTAGCCGAGACCCCGGAGAAAATGCACCTCTGGGGGGCGCTATTCACTTTTTCCACAGCGCCGTTAATTAACGGCGCTGTGGTTTAAGTACCCTTAATGACCGCCGTTAAAAGGCTATCGGCGGTCGTTAAGGGGTTAATGCACTTGCTTTTTTACTTATTTATTTTCATTAAGGTATATTCACACATTGCTTTTTCCTGTGGTTTTGTTTGCTTTTATGGCCAGTGTGAACATACTTCTAAATCTTGCATGTCATTCAAGTCAACTTCAGTTCAGTTTTTTTCTTTTCTATTTAAGATTATGTCTATAATATACCTGCATTCTGCTTGCGGCATTTTTGTTTTGTTTTGTTTTTGTTACCTGCTTACAAGACATATTATGACTATTCAATATTATGTCTGTAAGTGAACTATTAGCATCACTATGATTACTGTTATTATTTATATACATACAAGGATAGTATGCATTTGTATGAAGCATTTGAGCTTGAAACTATCATTATGGTTGGCACAGTTTTTCAGCACCTCCTAGACAGAATAGTTGCAACCTCCTCATTTGGGTGAGTCTAACTGACTACTATATTTTTCACTTCTATGAATCTATTAAGTGAGACAAACAGATTTTTTTCATGTATTAGGTGATCCTTTACTTTGTTTATTTTGTATTAATACTGTTTTGTTCTTGCAGAAACAGATGTATCTTGAGAAAGGCGATATTACACCGAAACGTCAAATTGTACATGTCTGTATTCTTTTGGGTCTGTTAGTTGAAACTACCGATTTTTTGCATCAATAAAATTTGAAGTGCTATAGTTTACTATTTTTGATTGACTACATAAATAAGTAAACATTTTGATTCATCTGACCACAGAAAATTATTTTGCCTCACTCCATTTTAAGTGAGCTTTGGCAAAGAGAAGATTGTACCATTTGTATAATAATAATTTGTGGATTGTGTCAATATATGGCTTCTTCTTTGCTTGATAGAGCTTTAATTTTTATTTGTGGATTGCATGGTGAACTGTGTCTGTTTTTATTGCAGCGCTGCCTGAGGGCTCGTATATCATGATCATCCAATATTGACCATCAGTCTTGTCATTTGTGCACATGGTTTCCTCATAATCTCTTCATCTTTTGATTAACTATGTAACAAATTTTTGTTTATTTTTCGTTCCTGGGTCCAAAGTGTGTTTTCCTAACCCGTTATGCCTAAAACAAATAGAAAATAGTTGTTGTTCCACAAAAACTTTACTTCTGTGATCAGGACAATGAAATTTTGAAATTTGTCTGTTTTCGAGAAAATTCTCTATTCGTATTCAATACTGAGTAGTCTTCTAGAATATTGTTGAACTGCTAGAATTGTGCAGAAGTTTCTACAATTTTCCAGAATTATCTATGTTTCTAGAAACTTTTAGAACTTTCTACAATGTTCTCGGACTGTTCAATAGTAGTCATACAACTATAAAAGCACAGGTGACTTGAACCATCATTTTGGTTTATGTTATTGCTGAGTAAGAGAATAACGAATCGATAGTTAAAGAGCAATTATTTGTTTTAGATGGCATCAAGAGGTTGTTTGCGCCCAGCAGATGCATTTTACTACGTATGTGGACAATTTATAAAGACAAAAGCGAGAAAGTATTCTGTGAAAGCATGTCGTATGATGTGCGAGGCCTGTCGGGGATCAAGCCAAGTCAAGGGCACCTCATTTCGTATGCGAATATTGCAAGAAAACTCTTGAAGGTAAGGTGATTAATTGCTGCTCGTTTAGATGGCAGTGCAATATTTTGTAGAATTTCAATTATTTAGCTCTAGTACAGTTTAAGGAGTTGCAATTGACAAAATTTCCACATATGTCAATGCACTACAGTAAAATATGTATTAAGTAATGTGTAAAATTTCATGGTTTTAAATTTATATAATTAATTACATCTGCTATGTTACAGGTTGGTACAATGGGAGAAAGGAGAGTCATGACGTTTTCTATCCCGAGAATTTGGCGGCAACCGACCGACTACTCAAGCAACTGCTACTTCTGCATGGTGGATCCTGCCAAACGTCGCACAGGCAAGAATGCGCCTCAAATCGTTTATCCAGACATTCCTTCTTCCATTTCCCAAGTACCACACTGCCCTGAGATGCCTGTTCCAACCCCCGTAGAGGGATCAGCCATCTTCAGGAATAGGCTGCAAGTCAGACAGTGAGGAAGATGTTGGAGATCAAGATTACGTTTCACAGATGTGGTTGAGAGAGTAGGCCATACTTTCCTAACCAGAAAGACTTCAACGATCTGATCAGAGACTTTCGTCTTACCAAGTTCAGTGCTGAGCTTCTGACATCCAGGCTCAAGCAGTGGAACTTGTTGGATGAAAACGTGCAAGTCACAGAAAAGAGAAAGCGTCACCAAACATTTTCCAACTTCTTCAGTCGGGAAGATGGGTTGTGCTTCTGCAACAATGTGGCCAGTCTTTTTGAGGCTATAGCCTGTAACCTGTAACCTGTAACCTGAGTGAATGGGGCATATTCATAGACAGTTCATCCCGGAGCCTCAAAGGTGTGCAGCTTCACAACGGAAACAACTACCCGTCTCTCCCTATGGCTCACACTGTGTATCTCAAAGAGGACTACACCAGTGTCAAGATGTTGCTGAGTGCCTTGAAGTATGATGACTATAGATGGGAGGTCATCAGAGACTTCAAAATGGTGTTATTCCTGATGGGCCTTCAAGGCGGTTTCACAAAATGAGGAAACTCAGAAATACACTGGCGCTCCTAGAGGAACAGAAGAATGTAAATGGAGGCTAAAGCTGCTGGTGGCAAGACAGATACTGTGCCAATGGTATGTAGTCTAGTTAACCCCTTCCCGACCTGTGACGCCACGTAGGCGTCATGAAAGTCGGTGCCAATCCGACTTATGACGCCAATGTGGTGTCATGGGGAGATCATGTTCCTGTGGATCGGGTAACCAGGGTCACTGAAAGGTCACCTGACCGCAGGCACAGGAGGCTTTGTGCTTCATCCCAGGGGGGGGGGGTGGCTTTGCCCCCCCCACAGCTATGATCACTCTGATTGGCTGTTAAAAGTGAAACAGCCAATCAGAGCGATAGTAATATTTTACCAATGAAACTTGGTGAAATATTACAATCCAGCCATGGCTGATGCTGAAATAGCATCGGCCATGGCTGGAGACTCTAATCTGACCCCTCTACACCGACTGACGGGGGCGATCTGCCCTCACCACTGACTGACAGCGGCGATCTGCCGCCATCAGTATTTGTTCCCCCTACTCTTCCCTCCACTCCCCCCACTTCCCCCTTCATTCCGGCCCCTTTCCTCTCCTCCGGTACCGATCGGAGTCCCGGCATCCCTCCCGATGTCCTCCGTCTTCCTCCATGGGCACCGCCATCTTCCAAAATGGCAGGCGCATGCGCAGTGCGCCCGCCGAATCTGCCGGCTGGCAGATTAATTCATTCACTTCAGGTACATTTTGATCACTGTGATAGACCCTATCACAGTGATCAAAATAAAAAATAGTAAATAAACCCCCCTTTATCACCCCCATAGGTGGGGACAAATATTGAAATAAAGAAAATATATTTATTTTTAGTTTTCCATTAGGGTTAGGGTCAGAATTAGGGTTAGAATTAGGGTTAGGGTTGTGGTTGGAATTAGGGTTGGGGTTGGAGTTAGGGTTAGGGTTGCAATTAGGGTTAGGATTGCAATTAGGGTTAGGGTTGCAATTAGAGTTAGGGTTGGAATTAGGGTTAAGATTAGGGTTAGGGGTGTGTTGGGGTTAGGGTTGGGATTAGGGTTAGGCTTGTGGTTAGGGTTGGGATTAGGGTTAGGGGTGTGTTGGTGTTAGGGTTGGGATTAGGATTAGGGGTGTGTTGGGGTTAGGGATGTGGTTTGGGGATAGGGTCGGAGTTAGAATTGAGGGGTTTCCACTGTATAGGCACATCAAAGGCTCCCCAAACGCGACATGGTGCCACCATTGATTCCAGTCAATTTTGCATTCAAAAATTCAAACGGTGCTCCCTCCCTTCCAAGCCCCGACATGTGCCCAAACAGTGGTTTACCCCAACATATGAGGCATCAGTGTACTCAGGAAAAATTGCACAACAACTTTGGGCATCTAATTTCTCCTGTTACCCTGGGGAAAATAAAAAATTGGGGGCTAAAAAATTATTTTTGTGGAAAACAAATGATTTTTTATTTTCACGGCTCTGCGTTACAAGCTTCTGTGAAGCACTTGGGGGTTCAAAGTGCTCACCACACATCTAGATAAGCTCCTTGGGGGTCTAGTTTCCAAAATGGGTTCACTTGTGGGGGGTTTCTACTGTTTAGACACCTCAGGGGCTCTGCAAACGTAACATGATGCCTACAGACCATTCCATCAAAGTCTGCATTCCTGTACTCAGGACAAATTGGACAACAACTTTTGGGGTCCAATTTCTCCTGTTACACTTGTAAAAATAAAAAATTAAGGGCTAAACAATCATTTTTTGAGGAAAAAAATGATTTTTTATTTTCATGGCTCTGCGTTATAAACTTCTGTGAAGCTTGAAGTTGGGGGTTCAAAGTGCTCACCATACATCTAGATAAGTTCCTTGGGGGGTCTAGTTTCCAAAATGTGGTCATTGTGGGGGGTTTCCACTGTTTAGGCACATCAGGGGCACACCAAACGTGACATGGCGTCCAGCCAATTCTGCGTTGAAAAAGTCTAACAGCGCTCCTTCCCTTCCGAGCTCTGCCATGCAACCAAACAGTGGTTTACCCCCTCATATGGGGTATCAGCGTGCTCAGGACAATTTGAACAATAACTTTTGGGGTCTTGATACCCTTAGGAAAATAAAAATTGGGGTGAAAAGATCATTTTTGTGGAAAAAATATGATTTTTTAATTTTACAGCTCTACGTTATAAAGTTGTGTGAAACACTTGGGGGTTTAAAGTGCTCACCACTAGAGTTGAGCGAAACAGGTCGGTCAGATTCATAAGTCGCCGACTTTTGCCAAAGTCAGGTTTTGAGGACCGAAACCGACCATAGCGTGAAGTCGGCCATGCAGTTGGCAAAATGAGCGCCAAACTCGGAATTCCCAGAATGCTTGCAGGCACCTTTTTTCAGCCAATGAGCAAGGACGTACACTGTGGGCAACGAGATGACATGTGCAGCATCCACCACCATCTTAGAGAAGGGCATTGCAGTGATTGGCTTGCTTTGGGGGGCGTCATAGTGTCTATAAAAGCCCTGACCGCCGACCTCCATTTTACTTCTGCCGATCTGAACAGTAGGGAGAGGTTGCTGTTTATCAGTAGGGAGAAAGTTAGGGCTGGAAAGATAGAAGAAGTTCTTCTGTGCTTGTGCTGATAGCAATTGTGCTGTACAATTAGTGTGCAGTGACAGGAGGATTTTCTTGTGTGCAGCAGTGCTGGTTATTAGGCTGCCTGATAGCTGTATTGCTGTGTGTACACTGCTGTGCACACTACTTTTTACACAACACTAATAATTTTATTCTTTTTTTCTGCACAGTTACAAAGCGTTCATTTTTTCCCACACCGTATAGAGCTGTACAATCCTAACACACTACCGCGTACCGGCTGGTATCATGAACAAATACATGCTGACTATCTGTGTGTGACTCCGGAAATTAATACAGAGATTTAAATTTTTCCCTACACCGTACACAGCTGTCCGCTTCTGATACAGTATCATATTTCTGCTGTTTTTATTACGGTCAAATCCATACTGAGTGAGCGTCTGTGTGTGACTCCGGAAATATATACGGAGATTTAAATTTTCCCCTACAACGTATACACCTTTACGCTTCTGATACAGTATCGTATATCTGCTCTTTGTATTATGGTCAAATCCATATTGAGTGAGCGACTGTGACTCCGGAAATATATACGGAGATTTAAATTTTCCCCTACACCGTATACAGCTGTACGCTTCTGATACAGTACCGTTTTTCTGCTTTTTGTATTCTGGTCAAATCCATACTGAGTGAGTGTCTGTGTGTGACTCCGGAAATGTATACGGAGATTTAAATTTTCACCTACACCGTATACAGCTGTGCGCTTCTGATACAGTACCGTTTTCTGCTTTTTGTATTCTGGTAAAATCCATACTGAGTGAGCGTCTGTGTGTGACTCCGGAAATATATACGGAGAATTAAATTTTCCCCTACACCGTATATAGCTGTACGCTTCTGATACAGTATCGTTTTTCTGATTTTTGTATTCTGGTCAAATCCATACTGAGTGAGCGTCTGTGTGTGACTCCGGAAATATATACGGAGATTTAAATTTTCCCCTACACGTATACAGCTGTACGCTTCTGATACAGTACCGTTTTTCTGCTTTTTGTATTCTGGTCAAATCCATACTGAGTGAGCGTCTGTGTGTGACTCCGGAAATATATATGGAGATTTAAATTTTTCCCTACACCGTATACAGCTGTACGCTTCTGATACAGTACTGTATTTCTGCTCTTTGTATTACGGTCAAATCCATTCTGAGTGAGCGTCTGTGTGTGACTCCGGAAATATATATGGAGATTTAAATTTTCCCTACACCGTATACAGCTGTACGCTTCTGATACAGTACCGTTTTTCTGCTTTTTGTATTCTAGTCAAATCCATACTGAGTGAGCGTCTTTGTGTGACTCCGGAAATATATACAGAGATTTAAATTTTCCCCTACACCGTATACAGCTGTACGCTTCTGATACAGTACCATATATCTGCTGTTATTTTTGGTACATTTTCGCAAACATGAGGAAGTATGGTGGAAGAGGCTGAGGACGTGGGCGGGGGGGGGCAGCTGGTACTGATAGTGCTGGTGGGTCATCTGCTAGTAGTGCCAAAAGCACAATAGCACCTAAAGCATGAGGTGTTGAGCCTGCGTCATTGTCTGGCTCCAGAAGGCCTGGAAGGCTCCATTTTCTGGGAGTAGGTAAACCGCTTTTAAAGCCGGAGCATCAGGAACAGGTTTTGGCTTACATTGCTGAAACAGCCGTCAGCTCTATCGCCTCCTCTTCTGAAGTTTCAAAAAATGCAAGCACTGAGTCGTCAGTGCAGGCTCCTGGTCAGGAACGACACCTTTTCTTGTGTCCTTCACCCCCACCAAAATTGAAGGATGCGGCAGGCCACACTTCAGATTACTCCCTGGAGCTCTTTTCACATACCATGCCTGGGTTATCAAGTGAAATCCTAAATTTTCCCAGTCCAAGATGAATATGACATGGAGTGCACTGGTGCACAGCCACGCTATATGATTCTGCTGGTACATTCACCCAGAGCACTGCATTGCCCTCGCAGTTTACTGAGCCAGATTCTGACCCTAATGAAACTCAGGTGCCCCTCCCCACATACTATACCACCTTACACGGTGACACAGAGGAAGGTGCAGATGAAATTGAAGAGGAGGTGATGGTAGTGGCATAGCAACTGTTTGTGGCGCCCGGGGCGGTCGAAAAATTTGCCGCCCCTTTGGTCGTTGATAATCGGTAGCGCTGCGATGATTCCGGATGTGTTCAATGAATACATCCGGATTCTCCGCGCGTTAGGAAGGGGGCGAGGCTTTGGGCAAAGTGGACTTTCCGCTCCGTACAAAGAGCTGTGTTTCCTGACCGTGGAAACACAGTCTAAGGGCTTGTTCACGAATCACGAGTAGTGTTTTTGGTGCATTTTACACACAATTTTTTCGTGCAAAAAAGTGCAGCATTACACAGTAACAGCAAAACGAAAAGAATTAAAAAAAAATGTTCCTTGTTTCTTAACCCTACGACATACTGGTACTTTACATGTCAGGTGCAGATGTATGGAGCAGGATCAGGAGCTGAGCCTGCAACAAACCTGGAAGATGCAAACTGTGATAAACCTTCCATCACATCATGGCATTTGGGGCACTTCTGCAGGCCCACATGGCTGACATCTTTGATCTTCTTTGAAACCAGAGCTCTTGAATACGGAGGACAACATGGCAGCAGGTTTACTAGTCCTATAGTGATAATGTCTTGCTGATAAAACTATTAAAAAAATATTTAATCAAAACAACAGAAAGCAGCCCAGTGAGTGACACACCGCTGGAATCACTGCCCCTACATTATGCTGCTCTCAGATTAGGTAGCAGAAACCTGTTGATGGATTCTCTTTAATAAATTTGGTGCATGTTTTAATTGCCGTGCACCATTGCAAGAAATGTTAGCCACATTAGTTGTGTAAATGAGGATGAATTTGTTTTGCACACTTGACAATGCCCCATCCCCTCGTGCCACAATTTTCTAATTTCGCAATAAGCAGTTTTCTGCTAGAATTCTGATGAAAGCCCCTTGATGGATCAGGCCCGTTGCATCTTACTGTGGGATAACTCTTACTAATATTTAGGATTTGTTGTGGCAATTCATGCGTTTCACAACAGGTTTGATTAATTTGATAAGTATCAGAAAAGAGGCAGATCTGTGGGCATCACGGGGTTACTGATCAGGGGTGCCACATTTGGAAAGGTGGCTGGACACAATGGTCAGTTACTGGGAGACTACCATCTTCACCCTGACTTCCAAGGAGTCTCCTTACAGAATAAGGGGCCTTCCTCTCCACCCCAGGAAGTCATTCATGAATTCCATCACTAGTTACTGGCAGGCACACAGACCTAAGGCAATAGTGCAGCTGTTAGCACAGGATGCCTTAGTTTTGAGCCCTACACACTGCACAGACCCCAGGAATCTGCATACTGCACAGACCCCATTCACCATAGGTCCCCATATGCGCTAGTCTCATACATACTAAACATGCTGCTTCTAGCTGCAGCCCGGGATTTAGGAGACATACAGTCAGCTCCATGGCGACCTGTTACCTACAGCAGCCGCTTTCCTAAATCATACAAAATATCAAACCCCATTCGCCTCACCTTTTAGCCAGATCTTGCACAGTGCAACCACACTTCCCAGCAAGTACACGCAAGAATACTAGTTTGACCAATCACAGCGCCTTTATGTGTGGAGACTTATGGGAAGTGTAGTCTCTGTGACTCTCAAGCAGTTTTTCTAATAGTGACCTTTGACTACAGGTACCGGCATGCAACTTGAAAACTCTGCTATACTGACTATTTAACTCGTACTGGGAGTGCGGAGCACGGGGCTGCTGCTGCTGCACTGTGCCTCTGCGCTTCTCCCATAGAGGAGAGGAATTGCTGCTGCTGCGCCGCCCCCACACACGTGCCGCCTGGGCAGACCGCCCCCCCACGCTATGCCACAGGGTGATGGACGCAGTTGTTGACCCGGATTGGCATCCATTGGGGGAAGAGGGTGCCGCTGGCAATAGCTCAGTAGAGGAGGAGTATCCGCAGCAGACACTGACATCGCAGCTGCGGTTATCTGGCAAGCCCGTAGCAGTCCAAAAATGTGTTAAAAAAACAAAAAGAGTTGCAGGACAGCTTGGCCAGATGGTCAAATTAGCACAGCGTGCAAGGCCTGAAAATTTATCCCATAGTAGGAAGAGTGCAGTGTGGCACTTTTTTTTACCAAAATCCTATCGATGAGGCAAAGGTTATCTGTAAGAAGTGCGGAAGGACCTTTAGCTGAGGGAAAAGTCTCCGAAATTTGAATACCAGTTGCATGCTTAGACATTTAAACACCATGCATTGCAAGCGTGGACGGACTACAAAACCTCAGGTAGCACACGTGCAACTGCTCCGACTGAAGGTAGCCAGCAAAGCTGCATCGCTTCCCCCACTGTAAGCCCACCAGTTGTCACACCACCAGCAAGAAATGTTGAGGTGTCGTCGCAAGGCCAAAGCAGTCAGGGAATCACAATGTTTTTCCAACGAAAGACTGAATCTAGGCCATCACCACCATCACAAACCCCCTCTCAGTCCGCCATGTCCACCGCTAGTTCCCCCATATGCAGCTCTCAAGTCCAGCTCACCCTAGCAGACACTCTGAGTAGGACAAGAAAGTACTCATCCTCTCATCCGCATACACTGGCTTTCAACGCCTACATTGCCAAACTGATCTCATTAGAGATGATACCCTTCCGTTTGGTTGAAAGCGCAGCGTTCCGAGAGCTCATGGCCTACGCTTTCCCATGATATGACCTACCCAGTCGGCACATCTTTTCTAGAAAAGCCATCCCTGCCCTCCACCTGCATATGAAAGACCTCATTGTCCATGCACTCAATCAGTGAGTGGAAAGGTGCACCTCACAATAGATGCATGGGCCAGTAGGCATGGCCAGGGCTGTTACGTGTCCATCACTGGGCATTGGGTTAATGTGGTGGATGCAGGGTCCACAGGGGACAGCGGCGGTGGGACAGTGCTGCCTAACCCACGGTATAGGCAACAGTTGGCTGTAGGCGTTCAACCCTCCTCCTCCTCAAGAAGTGAAAGCTCGTTGACAGAGCTCAGTCGCATGAGCACTCCATCCGCAGCTGCCAGTGTTGCACACGAGGTGTCCCACAATCGAACAGCTAGCGGTAAGCATCAGCAGGCTGTTTTAAAGATGATGTCTTTGGGCGACAACAGACACAGCGCGGAGGTATTGGCCGACTACTTGCAGCGAGAAACTGAGTCATGGCTGGGCAGTCTACATCTCGAGCCAGGCAAGGTAGTCAGTGATAACGGCCGTAATTTTGTGGCGGCCATAGCCCTGGCAAAACTCAGACACATACCTTGCCTGGCTCACACCTTGAACCTGGTGGTGCAGTGATTCATAAATAGTGTTGATACAGTAAAGATGTATATCTTTGTACCGTGTTAGCCAGTAGATAGAAAAATATTTAGAGTTGAGAGTCCTCAGTGGTTAATACCTTTTAATGGCTAACTCAAAAGATGGTAACAAATTGCAAGCTTTCGAGACTACTCAGGTCTCATCATCAGGCTAGACTAATACAGAATCTGAAGAATCACATATTTATACACAACACAGCACAGAAAAAATGCAATGTAAGACAAGTGACGTGAAGCAGAATAGTCATTATGGCAGAGGGATGAGCATAAATATTGGAACAGTTCATAGATAAGGAGTGTGAAGTTTTATTGCCCTCTGATTGGGGTCTGGTAATGTTTTGTGATGTTCTCACAGGGTCTTTGGAGTAAATTCCTTAATTGATGTAAAACGTCATAAATCCGTGTGACAGGTTCATTCCAGCATTAAGAGTGTCAAAGGTCACCATCAATTTGTATTCACAAACTCTTCTGTGTCTCTGAGATGTGAAACTACCTTTCAATAGAAGTAATTTCATATCCCACATGCTATGACCCGGGGAACAAAAATGTTTTGCCACAGGTAGATCCATTCTTTTTTCTCTTATTGTGTGGCGATGAGAATTCATCCTTGTTCTCAGTTTTTGCCTGGTCTCTCCCACATACAGACCCCCAGTTGGACATTTAGTACATATAATTAGGTACACCACATTAGATGTGATGCAGCTGAAAGTACCTGGTATCTTGTAGTCCCAATGGGATTTGGGGATCTTTATCTTGTCCGTGGTCATTATAAATGGACAGGTTTTGCATTTCTTCTTGTTGCAAGGAAAGGTTCCTGCAGCTGTTGGGGAGGACAGGGAACTTGTTGTGAATAGGCTGGAAATGAGTTCTGAGCAGAAGCTCCCTCTGGTGGTTACAAACGGTACTGGACTGTCCAGTGAAGATTGTGAGGATTGGGAATCAGGTGTTACTGACTGGTCTTATATAAGGGAGTCGCCTTCCCATCAGGGTTGCCGGTGATCAATTGTTCTGGTCTCAATCCTTGATTCCTGTTTCCTTGGTAGCCTGCTGTGTCGTGTCTGAATCTCCTGCTAACAGATAAGACATTTTCTTCTTTTTGTTTTTGTGCTTGATTTTTGCATTTTGTCCTGCACTTCTGTGGGGGCCTTCCGGGTCCCCTCTGGGGGCTTTTGCCCTCTCAGTTCAGTTCAGCCACTGATTTTTGTACATTTGCTTTTTCCAGTTTTTTCAGTGGCTGCTGTTTTGTTTTTGGTTACACCAGAGAACTAATTTAGGTGGTAGAGGTCGTGTGATCTCAGGTGTTTTTGAAATTAGTAGAGTTGGTGCTTTTCAGGGTTTTTTGAGATTGCAGTAAGTGCCCTTCCTATCCTTTTCTATTTACATGTTTGGGGGCTTTCTATGTTCTTTGGGGATCTGCTCCGGGGCAGATAGCTTTCCTCTTTCTATCTTTAGGTGTAGTTAGTTTCTCAGGCTGTGACGAGGCGTCTAGGACCAACGTAGGAACGCTCCACGGCTGCCTCTAGTTGTGGTGGTTAGTCAGGGTACTGCAATCTCATAGTTTCCAACTGCTCTGGTGTATTTCCTTTTTTGCCTGCTCTCCTCAGCTACCAAATCATAACAGTATCACCGGCCTAAACTAAAAATTATATGGTACTCACAGAAGGGAAAAATATTGTTGAAAGAAAAAAGTTGTCAGAGTTGTTAGAGATGTTTTTTTTTCTGTTTGTTGCATTTTTTTTTTTTCCCTCTGTATCTCTGGGTGCTGAGTAGGATTTTTTTTTTCTCTCTCAATGGAGTTTGCACAGTTGTCTGGCCGTGTGGATCAGCTTGCCACTGAGGTTCGGAGTATTGCTACCTATCTTGCTAGGTTGCCTGTTGTGGAACCTAGGATTCCCATGCCAGATTTGTTTTTAGGGGATCGAGCTAAGTTTCTGAATTTCAAAAATAACTGTAAATTGTTTTTTGCCTTAAAATCTAAGTCCTCAGGGAACGCAGCGCAGCAGGTTCAAATTGTCATCTCTCTCCTGCGCGGCGACCCTCAGGATTGGGCTTTTTCCCTGACACCTGGGGATCCTGTTTTGAGTGATGTTGATGCGTTTTTTCAGGCTTTGGGGTTATTGTACGATGAGCCTAATGTCACTGATCAAGCTTAAAAAACTTTGTTGGCATTAAGTCAGGGCTTGAGGATGCTGAGTTATACTGTCAGAGATTCCGTAGGTGGGCAGTCCTGACCAAATGGAATGACGACGCTTTGGCAGCTCTTTTTCGGAAGGGACTGTCAGATATTGTAAAGGATGTTATGGTGGGATTCCCTGTTCCCTCTGGTCTCAATGATTCTATGTCATTAGCGATTCAAATTGACAGACATTTGCGTGAGCGGAAAGGTATGCGTGGAATAATGTTGCCTTGTGAACCTGCTTCTGAATCCATGCAGTGTGATAGAGTGGTTTCTGGGGCACAGCGTCATGAATTTCGAAAGCGCAATGGGTTATGTTTCTACTGTGGTGATGCCTCTCATGCTATTTCAGTCTGCCCTAAGCGGGGAAGACGTTTTGCACGCTCAGTTGTCTTGGGTAGTGTTCAGACTAAGTTTTTATTAACTGTTACCCTGATATGCTCTCTGTCCTCATTTTCTGCTCAGGCTTTTGTTGATTCTGGAGCAGCTATTAACCTGATGGATTTTGATTTTGCTAAACGTTGTGGGTTTCCCTTGATACCCCTACGGAAGTCTATTCCCCTACTGGGGATCGATTCTACCCTTTGGCTGAGAATAAACCTCAGTTCTCTACTCAGGTGATAATGAGGGTAGAACCTGATCATCAGGAGAGTTGCAAATTTTTGGTTCTGTATAATCTGCATGACATTATCGTACTGGGTTTCCCTTGGTTACAGTCTCATAATCCTGTTTTGGATTGGAAATCTGTGTCTGTTACCAGTTGGGGCTGCCAATGTGTTAATACCAACACTCCTGTTTTTTCTGCCTCTCCCCAGGCTCAGGATGTTCCTGACTTTTTGACTGATTTTTCTGATGTGTTTAGCGAAAGTAAATCTGCATCCTTACCTCCCCATAGGAGCTATGACTGCGCTATTGAATTAGTGCCTGGTAGTAAATTCCCTAAAGGTCGCCTTTTTAACTTGTCTGTACCTGAACATGACGCTATGCGGTCTTATATCAAGGAGTCATTGGAGAAGGGTCATATCAGACCATCCTCTTCACCCTTAGGTGCCGGTTTTTTATTTGTGGCCAAAAAGGATGGTTCATTAAGGCCGTGTATTGATTATCGTCTCTTGAACAATATTACTGTGAAATATCAATATCCTTTACCCTTGATCTCTGATCTGTTTTCCAGGGTGAAAAACGCTACTTGGTTTACCAAGCTTGACCTCAGGGGGGCATATAATCTTATTCGCATTAAGCACGGGGATGAATGGAAGACGGCATTTAATACCCTGAAGGGCATTTTGAGTACCTTGTGATGCCCTTTGGGCTCACTAATGCTCCTTCTGTCTTCCAGTCCTTCATGAATGACATTTTCTGGGATTTTGTGGATAAATTTCTGATTGTTTATTTGGATGATATCTTGATTTTTTCCAATGACTGGGACTCTCATGTAAAACATGTTCGGACTGTGTTCCAGATTTTGAGAGAGAATGCTCTGTATGTGAAGGGATCAAAGTGTCTTTTTGGCGTTCAGAGGATCTCATTTCTGGGATTCATTTTGTCCCCATCTGTTATTGAAACGGACCCGGTCAAAGTTCAGGCCATCTGTGATTGGGTCCAACCTACTTCATTAAAGGCTCTTCAAAGATTCTTGGGTTTTGCCAATTTTTATCGTAAATTTATTGGTAATTTCTCTGTTATTGTTAAACCATTAACTGATTTGACCAAGAAGGGTTCTGATGTGGTGAATTGGCCTCTTGAGGCAGTCTCTGCATTTCAGGAACTTAAGCAGAGATTCACTTCTGCTCCTGTTCTACGGCAGCCTGATGTTTCTCTACCATTTCAGGTGGAGGTTGATGCCTCTGAAATTGGGGCAGGTGCCGTTTTGTCCCAAAGAGATCCAGAGACCTCTAAAAGTAACCCTTGTGCCTTTTTCTCTCGAAAATTTTCTCCCACTGAACGTAATTATGACGTGGGTAATCGGGAGTTATTAGCCATGAAGTGGGCTTTTGAAGAGTGGAGACATTGGCTGGAGGGAGCAAAACATCAGGTGGTGGTCCTTACGGACCATAAGAATCTAGTTTTTCTGGAATCTGCCAAGCGACTTAATCCTAGACAGGCCAGGTGGGCCTTGTTTTT
>JARQOD010000004.1:336339430-336370278 GCA_033576555.1 Oophaga sylvatica | reverse complement strand
AGGCAGCCGTGGAGCGTTCCTACGTTGGTCCTAGACGCCTCGTCACAGCCTGAGAAACTAACTACACCTAAAGATAGAAATAGGAAAGCTATCTGCCCCGGAGCAGAACCCCAAAGATAATAGAAAGCCCCCAAACATGTAATGGCGGTTAGACAAGAGGAAATACTGACACAGAAAGAAAATAGTATGAGCAAACGCTGGGGCCCAAACTATCTAAATAGAAAAGGATAGGAAGGGTACTTACTGCAATCTCAGAAAACCCTGAAAAAACACCAACTCTACTAATTTCAAAATCACCTGAGATCACACGACCTCTACCACCTAAATTAGTTCTCTGGTGTAACAAAAACAAAACAGCAGCCACTGAAAAAAAAACTGGAAAAAGCAAAAAAAACAGTGGCTGGACTAAACTGAGAGGGCAAAAGCCCCCGGAGGGGACCCTGAAGGCCCCCACAGAAGTGCAGGACAAAATGCAAAAATAAAGCAAAAACACAAAATAAGAAATTGTCTTATCTGATAGCAGGAGATGCAGACACGACACAGCAGGCTACAAGGGAAACTGGAAAGAAGGATTCAGACCAGAACAATTGATCACCGGCAACCCTGATGGGAAAATGACTCCCTTACATAAGACCAATCAGTAACACCTGATTCCCAGTCCTCACAATCTTCACTAGTACCGCCTGTAACCACCAGAGGGAGCCTCTGCTCAGAACTCATCTCAAACCCATTCACAACAGTACCCCCCCCTTGAGGAGGGGTCACCGAACCCTCATTTGAGCAACCAGGTCGGTCAGGATGAGTTCTATGATACGCACGGATAAGTCTCCTAGCATGGATGTCCGAAGCAAACACCCAAGAATTGTCTTCCTGACCATAACCTCTCCATCTAACCAAATACTGGAGTCTTCGTCTAGAAAAACGAGAATCCAATATTTTCTCAACCACATACTCCAGATTGCCCTCAACCAAAACAGGGTCAGGAGGCACAGCAGCAGGAACCACTGGCTCAACAAACCTCTCCAACAAGGACTTGTGGAACACGTTATGGATCTTAAATGTCCCTGGAAGAAGCAAACGAAAAGAAACAGGATTAATAATCTCCATGATCCTATAAGGTCCAATGAACCTAGGCTTAAATTTAGGAGATGCTACTCTCATAGGAATATTCTTTGAGGACAACCAGACCAAGTCCCCCACTTTAAACCGAGGACCATCAGTCCTATGCCGGTTAGCAAACCGCTGGGCCTTCTCCTGAGAGAGGGACAACCTCTCCACTACCTGGTCCCAAATCTGCTGCATACGCTCAACAACAGAGTCAACACCTGGACAGACAGAAGCCTCCGTCTGTCCTGAAGAAAATCGAGGGTGAAACCCAAATTACAGAAAAACGGAGACATCAAAGTGGCAGAGCTAGCCCTATTATTAAGAGCAAACTCAGCCAAAGGCAAAAAAGAGACCCAGTCATCCTGATCAGCAGACACAAAGCATCTTAGATAAGTCTCCAATGTCTGGTTTGTTCTCTCAGTTTGACCATTGGTCTGAGGATGAAATGCCGAGGAGAAAGACAATTGAACACCCAGTTTAGAACAAAAAGTCCTCCAAAATCTGGAAACAAACTGGACTCCTCTGTCAGACACAATGTTCTCAGGAATGCCGTGTAAACGAACCACGTGCTGAAGGAACAACGGCACCAATTCAGAGGAGGAAGGCAACTTAGGTAATGGCACAAGATGTATCATCTTGGAAAACCTATCACAAATTACCCAGATGGTGGTCATTCTCTGAGAAACAGGAAGATCGGAAATGAAATCCATAGAGATATGGGTCCATGGTCTCTTGGCACAGGCAATGGCATCAACAAACCACTAGAGCGAGAGCAAGGCTTGGAGCGAGAGCAAGTCCCGCAGGACTGCACAAATTCCCTGACATCGCGAGACAAGGTAGGCCACCAAAAGGACCGACTAACCAAGTCTCTGGTACCAAAAATTCCGGATGCCCAGCCAATGCGGAACAATGAATCTCAGACATCACACTCTTTTTCCATTGGTCCGGGACAAACAATTTTCCAACAGGGCAGCGCTCGGGCCTATCCTCCTGACACCCTCCAGAGCAAGTCTCAAATTGGGCGAGATGGCGGAAAGAACTACACCCTCCTTCAAAATAACAGAGGGATCAGATAGCTCAGGAGAGTCCGCAAGGAAACTCCTCGAGAGGGCATCCGCCTTAACATTCTTAGTGCCAGGAAGAAAGGAAACCACAAAATTAAAACGTGTGAAAAACAAGGCCCACCTGGCCTGTCTAGGATTGAGTCGCTTGGCAGATTCCAGATAGACCAGATTCTTATGGTCCTAAGGACCACCACCTGATGTTTGGCTCCCTCCAGCCAATGTCTCCACTCTTCAAAAGCCCACTTCATGGCCAATAACTCCCGATTACCCACGTCATAATTACGTTCAGTAGGAGAAAATTTTCGAGAGAAAAAGGCACAAGGGTTACTTTTAGAGGTCTCTGGATCTTTTTGGGACAAAACGGCACCTGCCCCAATTTCAGAGGCATCAACCTCCACCTGAAATGGCAGAGAAACATCAGGCTGCCGTAGAACAGGAGCAGAAGTGAATCTCTGCTTAAGTTCCTGAAACGCAGAGACTGCCTCAGAGGCCAATTCACCACATCAGAACCCTTTCTGGTCAAATCAGTTAATGGTTTAACAATAACCGAGAAATTACCAATAAATTTACGATAAAAATTGGCAAAACCCAAAAATCTCTGAAGAGCCTTTAATGAAGTAGGTTGGACCCAATCACAGATGGCCTGAACCTTGACCGGGTCCATTTCAATAACAGATGGGGACAAAATGAATCCCAGAAATGAGATCTTCTGTACGCCAAAAAGACACTTTGATCCCTTCACATACAGAGCATTCTCTCTCAAAATCTGGAATACAGTTCGAACATGTTTCACATGAGAGTCCCAGTCATTAGAAAAAATCAAGATATCATCCAAATAAACAATCAGAAACTTGTCCACAAAATCCCTGAAAATGTCATTCATGAAGGACTGGAAGACGGAAGGAGCATTAGTGAGCCCAAAGGGCATCACAAGGTACTCAAAATGCCCTTCAGGGGTGTTAAATGCCGTCTTCCATTCATCCCCGTGCTTAATGCGAATAAGGTTATACGCCCCCCTGAGGTCAAGCTTGGTAAACCAAGTAGCGTTTTTCACCCTGGAAAACAGGTCAGAAATCAAGGGTAACGGGTATTGATATTTCACAGTAATATTGTTCAAGAGACGATAATCAATACACGGCCTTAATGAACCATCTTTTTTGGCCACAAAGAAAAAACCGGCACCTAAGGGTGAAGAGGATGGTCTGATATGACCCTTCTCCAATGATTCCTTGATATAAGACCGCATAGCGTCATGTTCAGGTACAGACAAGTTAAAAAGGCGACCTTTAGGGAATTTACTACCTGGCACTAATTCAATAGCGCAGTCATAGCTCCTATGGGGAGGTAAGGATGCAGATTTACTTTCGCTAAACACATCAGAAAAATCAAACAAAAAGTCAGGAACATCCTCAGCCTGGGGGAGGCAGAAAAAACAGGAGTGTTGGTATTAACACATTGGCAGCCCCAACTGGTTACAGACACAGATTTCCAATCCAAAACAGGATTATGAGACTGTAACCAAGGGAAACCCAGCACTATAATGTCATGCAGATTATATAGAACCAAAAATTTGCAGCACTCCTGGTGATCAGGTTCAACCCTCATTATCACCTGAGTAGAAAACTGGGGTTTATTCTCAGCCAAAGGGGTAGAATCGATCCCCAGTAAAGGAATAGACTTCTGTAGGGGTATCAAGGGAAACCCACAACGTTTAGCAAAATCATAATCCATCAGGTTAATAGCTGCTCCAGAATCAACGAAAGCCTGAGCAGAAAATGAGGACAGAGAGCATATCAGAGTGACAGTTAACAAAAACTTAGTCTGAACACTACCCAAGACAACCGAGCGTGCAAAACGTCTTCCCCGCTTAGGGCAGACTGAAATAGCATGAGAGGCATCACCACAGTAGAAACATAACCCATTGCGCTTTCGAAACTCATGACGCTGTGCCCCAGACACCACTCCATCACACTGCATGGGCTCAGCAGCTGGCTCACAAGGCAACACCACTCCACGCATACTTCTCCGCTCACGCAAACGTCTGTCAATTTGAATCGCTAATGACATAGAATCATTGAGACCAGAGGGGACAGGGAATCCCACCATAACATCCTTTACATTATCCAACAGACCCTTCCGGAAAAGGGCCGCCAAAGCGTTGTCATTCCACTTGGTCAGGACTGCCCACCTACGGAATCTCTGACAGTATAACTCAGCGTCATCAAGCCCCTGATTTAATGCCAACAAGGCTTTTTCAGCTTGATCAGTGACATTAGGCTCATCGTACAATAACCCCAAAGCCTGAAAAAATGCATCAACATCACTCAAAACAGGATCCCCAGGTATCAGGGAAAAAGCCCAATCCTGAGGATCGCCGCGCAGGAGAGAGATGATAATTTGAACCTGCTGCGCTGCGTTTCCTGAGGACTTAGATTTTAAGGCAAGAAACAATTTACAATTATTTTTGAAATTCTGAAACTTAGCTCGATCCCCTAAAAACAAATCTGGCATGGGGATCCTAGGTTCCACAACAGGCAACCCAGCAAGATAGATAGCAATACTCCGAACCTCAGTGGCAAGCTGATCCACACGGCCAGACAACTGTGCAAACTCCATTGGGAGAAAAGATCCTCCCCAGCACCCAGAGATACAGAGGGAAAAAAAAAAAAAATGCAACAAACAGAAAAATATCTCTGACAACTTTTTTCCTTCAAAATATTTTTTCCCTTCTGTGAGTACCATACAATTTTTATGGCCGGTGATACTGTTATGTTACGGTAACTGAGGAGTGCAGGTAAAAAAGGAAATACACCAGAGCAGTTGGAATCTATGAGATTGCAGTACCCTGACTAACCACCGCAACTAGAGGCAGCCGTGGAGCGTTCCTACGTTGGTCCTAGACGCCTCGTCACAGCCTGAGAAACTAACTACACCTAAAGATAGAAATAGGAAAGCTATCTGCCCCGGAGCAGAACCCCAAAGATAATAGAAAGCCCCCAAACATGTAATGGCGGTTAGACAAGAGGAAATACTGACACAGAAAGAAAATAGTATGAGCAAACGCTGGGGCCCAAACTATCTAAATAGAAAAGGATAGGAAGGGTACTTACTGCAATCTCAGAAAACCCTGAAAAAACACCAACTCTACTAATTTCAAAATCACCTGAGATCACACGACCTCTACCACCTAAATTAGTTCTCTGGTGTAACAAAAACAAAACAGCAGCCACTGAAAAAAAAACTGGAAAAAGCAAAAGTACAAAACACAGTGGCTGGACTAAACTGAGAGGGCAAAAGCCCCCGGAGGGGACCCTGAAGGCCCCCACAGAAGTGCAGGACAAAATGCAAAAATAAAGCAAAAACACAAAATAAGAAATTGTCTTATCTGATAGCAGGAGATGCAGACACGACACAGCAGGCTACAAGGGAAACTGGAAAGAAGGATTCAGACCAGAACAATTGATCACCGGCAACCCTGATGGGAAAATGACTCCCTTACATAAGACCAATCAGTAACACCTGATTCCCAGTCCTCACAATCCTCACTAGTACTGCCTGTAACCACCAGAGGGAGCCTCTGCTCAGAACTCATCTCAAACCCATTCACAACAGGAGCCGCTGATAGAACCCCTGAAGGTGCTGATGCCACCACTGCATATCAAGTTAGGCCTCATCAAGCAATTTGTCACTGCTCTTGACAAGGAGTCAGCAGCTTTCAAGTACCTCCAAGATCTCTTTCCAAACCTGTCTGAGGCAAAGTTCAAGGTTGGTATCTTCGTCCAATCGCAGATCAAGAAGATCATAGAATGTGACGAGTTCGCCAAGCTGCTGAACAGGACGGAGAAACCGGCTTGGAACAGTTTCGTTGCAGTGGTTCATGGCTTCCTGGGTAATCACAATGCTGAAAACTATGTGCAGTTGGTTCAAACTCTCATAAAGAATTACGCCATAATGGGATGCATAATGTCTCTCAAAGTCCATATCCTTGACGCTCACCTTGACAAGTTCAAGGAGAACATGGGAGCTTACTCAGAGGAGCAAGGCGAGTACTTTCATCAAGATATATTGGACTTTGAACGTTGTTACCAATGACAGGATAACGAAAACATGATGGGGGACTACATTTGGGGGCTTCTTCAAGAAAGCGATTTGCAGTATACTCGCAAATCTAGAAAAACTACTCATTTCTGAACCTTTTTGAGTGATTTTTGACTGTCTTTGTCTATTTACCAGGCAAGTGTTGTTTTTTTATCAGACTGCATGAACGAAAATATAATAATTTCCTTTTTTTGATACAATAAATACGAAATTTTTCTGGCCTGTGGTCATAAAATCAAAGTTTGTGCTGAATGTAGTTATTTTTCCATAGTCTTTAAACATAAGCAGTTGAAATATTACACTTGGAAGCCAGGAACAAAATTTGTGTTACATATTGTTATGTATTGTTGATGGTGGGATCTGCAACCTCTTTGCTAATTTACATTGAGGAACATTTTTCTAAAATTGTTACATAATTTTTAGAATGCATTTGCTAACAGATTGGTGAACCTCTGACTATCTTTGCTTCTGAGATATTCTGTTTCTTCAACATGCTCTTTTTATACTTAGTCATGTGACTTAGTTGAAAAATTACCCTATTGTTGTTTTTCACTAGTACCGCTCACTTTTCCAGCTTTTTGTTAACCATGCCTCAACTTTTTTGGAATGCGTTACCATCAATTTACAAATTAGTTAATTTTTTAAAAGGAAACGGAAAATATCTAACTCTTATCTTCTGATATGTATTCTATGTTTTGAATAAAATGTGGCTTTGAGAGATTTCCAGATCATTACATTCTTTTTTTTCTTTACATTTTATAGTGTCCCATCTTGCTTGTAGTTGTGAGTGTAGGACTTCCCACTCTGCTACTTGAAGCTGATTAGAGACTCAAACAGAGATAAAAAAAGACACCAAATACACATGTGCAGGAAAGAAACATAGGCTTAATCTGTCTATTAACCCAAAAAACAAGATAAAGGAAGCAAATGCCATAAAATAACAAAGTTTATTGAAACATAATAGAAACTTTTTGTAGGGACATAGAAGTTGAGTAGGGACATAAATGCAAAAAAGCCAGTTTTTAAGGGAGTATAACGAAAATAAAACAACAAATGTTAGAAGAAAATCACCTTAAATAAACAAACTCAGGCTAATGTAGTGATAAATTGTAATTATAATATATCAGTGCATATACAGTATAAGGAAGTGATAATTTCACTGAATAAAAAAGGAGTACAATAAGCATGAAACATGTTCCACCCAGGAATGGGATTTGAGCCCAAAGCTAGTAGATAAACTGCACAGTATGCTGTCTTAGGACTTTTCACACGTCCAGATATTTCCGGTACCGGAAAAATCGTTACCTTAGATATCCGTGTCCGTGTGTCCACGTGGTACATCCGTGTGGCACACGTGTGGTAAATGTGTGCCGCACATGTGCCGCATCAGTACCACAGGGACGGCCTCAGGGGAAATAGCGCTACAGTAAGCCGCTGTTCCCCTACCTGTGGTGCTGAAGTCGGCTGTCATTATTCTCTCCTGCTCTGCCGGCAAGAGCGTGAGCAGGAGAGAATGAATGGAAAACCAGATGTGGGGTCCCCCTTATTTTTTGAACAAGCCAGGCAAAACTATACAGGTGGGGGCTGCTATTCTCAGGCTGGAAAGGGGCCATGAATATGGGCCCCCCAGCCTAAAAACAGCAGTCCCCAGCTTCCCAGAAAAGGCGCATCTTTTAGATGCGCCTATTCTGGAACTTTGTTGAGTTCTTCCCACTTGCCCTGTAGTGGTGGTAAGTGGGGTTAATAAGGGGTTAATGTCACCTTTTGTAAGGTGACATTAAGCCCGGATTAGTAATGAATAGGTGTCAATAAGACAATAAGACAAACAAACACACACAATAAGAAGAAAGTATTTTAAAGAAAGAATACACTACTCAGTTTTAAAATCTTTATTATACTCCTAATCCAGTATCAAAGCCATTGTTCTCCTAGAAAAAATGCAAAATAAAAAAGCAACAATATACCCATACCTGTTCGCTGTACAGTCAAGTCCCATGGCACAATCCATCTCAAGGGGTTAATCAGTTTACAGCCGGAGCGCTTCTAATGCGACCGCTCCTGCTGTAAACTACTGGGGAATAAATGGAAGCAGCGTGCACAGGCTCATTGACAAGTGGTGACGTTACTGAGTCTGTGCTCGCTGACAGCTGAACTCCTGTGATCTCAGCATCGTGAGAAAATGACTGTGCTGAGGTCACAGGAGTTCAGTTGTCAGCGAGCACAGACTCGGTGATGTCACCGCTTCTCACTGAGCCTGTGCTCACTGCTTCCATTCATTCCCAGTAGTTTACAGCAGGAGCGGTCGCATTAGCAGCTCTCCAGCTGTAAACTGATTAACCCCTTGAGATGGATTGCGCCGTGGGACTTGACTGTATGGTGAACAGGTATGGGTATATTTTTGCTTTTTTATTTTGTATTTTTTCCAGGAGAACAATGGCTTCGATATGGGATTAGGAGTATAAGAAAGATTTGAAAACTGTGTAGTGTATTCTTTCATTAAAATACTTTCTTCTTATTGTGTGTGTTTATTTCACCTTTGAATAACTCTAGGATTAGTAATGAAGAGGTGTCTTATTGACACCTTTTCATTACTAAGCTGGGCTTAATGTCACCTTACAGTAGAAAGGTGACATTAACCCCTTATTAACCCCACTTGCCACCCCTACAGGGCAAGTGGGAAGAACCCAACAAAGTTCCTGAATAGGCGCATCTAACTGAGCCTTTTCTGGGCAACTGCAGGCTGCTGTTTTTAGGCTGGGGGAGCCCATGTTCATGGCCCCTGTCCAGCCTGAGAATAGCAGCCCAAACCTGTATAGTTTTGTTGGGTTGGTTCAAAAACTAAGGGGGACACCAAGTCGGTTAGTTTTTCATTCATTCTCTCCTGCTCGCGCTGTTGCCGGCAGATCAGGAGAGAATAATGACAGCTGGCTTCAGCACCACAGGCAGGGGAACAGTGGCTTACTGTAGCGTTTCTTCCCCGGCAGCCGTCCGTAAACACGGAGGACAGTGTGAACTGTTCTCCATGTGCACGTATGCGGGACATTTTGCGAAACGTGCTGCCGGAGGAAAACGGACATGTCTGCGTGTTTTGCACATGGACACATGGTCAGTGAAAACACGCTGACATGTGCATAGACCCATTCCTTTGAATGGGTCTACTTGTGTCAGTGTCTCTGGTACGTGAGAAAACTGTCATTACACGTACCGGAGCCACTGATGTGTGAAAGAGGCCTTAAATGAAGTCAATAATCATCATATTAGGTAGGGTGTTCAAACAGAGTCCTATACTTAGCTACTTTGTATAATAAAGTGCAATAATTAGTGCCACAAAGCTAAGCTGCAGTACACCAAGAAAGAGTGTATAAATAATAGGTGAATCACCTTAAATAAAGTATATATGTTATAGCAGCAAGTATATAAATAATAAGCGAATCGCCTTAAAAAAGCATATAAGTTGTAGCAGCAAGGAGATAGAAGGACAATAGTACAAAAGGTGCAGATAAGGAACTGAATAAATCAAGGGAAGAGCTGCCGCCTGATGCACAAGAGCTGCTGTATTAGAGTCCTAACACACACTGATAAATGGAGTCCTTCTGTAACACACTTTTCACCTTTTTTCGACCTTCCTTTCTTTCCAATTTGAATGACCTCACCGGGGAAATGTTGCTCTGGTACAACATGGGCAGTTTCAGTTCCGGAAGCACTGGGGCCGGCTCCTTCCTGACTGCTAAATATTATAGCATTGATCACTACTTCCTGGAACTAAAGGAAGGTCCCGGTTTGGCCTTCACATTGTGATAGCACATAAGCATTGTATATTGCCATCTGTATGATGTGCATGGTCAGCTACTTGTACCATGCCTTGGCTTTTCTCATGACACTGTACAGTTAGAGGACTTGATTAGAGAGACTCCCCCCATGTTCTTGTTGTACCCCAATACACAGTTGGATTTGTGGACCTGTGTAGAGCTACCTTGTACAACAGTGGGGTGCTGCTATCACCATGTTAGGTGGTCAACAAAAGGACATCCATCTTGTCTCTGTACTTGACCACCAGCATGTTGTTGCTACACTGGACTCTGCTCTCACTTTTTATGAGCAGCTGCCCAAATAGCGTCCTAGAGAGGCCACTGAGATTTTGCAGAAAGTAACGCATGAGGGACTTGAAGAGTGGAATGTTGGTATAAAAGTTATCTATATAGAGGTGATAACCTTAATCCAACAGTGGGTGCACCAAATCCCACACAATTTTCCCACTCATTTCCAGCACAGGGGCCATTCAGGGGATTAAATCCGGGTGTCCTTCCATTTATAAACCCTAAACTTTAGATGTATTTTGAAGTACTCTCACACAGTTTGTAGAGTATAATTCCTTACCTGGCCCTCTTACTGGGCAGGTATTGTGAAAATTTGAGCCTCCCCTTGAAATATATTAGGGACTCATCCACGCAGATGTCCCTTTGGGGAATGTACACCTCAGCAAACTTGATGCTGAAGTGGTCAATGACAGGCCAAACTTTGAAAAGTCAGTCAAAGATGGGGTCATCTCGGGGAAGACATTGTGCATAATCATTGCAAAAATTTTTGGATGGCCTCAAAGTGTGTCCGGTACTTATGATGAAGTAGGATTTTGGGATAAAAACTGCTGGGTGTACACATTTGTCTGTGACATCTTGAGATTTATAAAATCCTCAGATGAAAAAACTTTGAAAAGTAAATTCCTCTGAGGCTGGTAGTGTCAAATTAGATTACTGATTGCACCACAAAATAAGGAATCTGTGGCTTATAATTTTTGGGAGGTGAAATCAATAGAGGGTCATTAACGGTAGGCGCCAGTTCGTTTTCTGTCCTGGTTGTCTGCATGGTGGTTCGTTATCATTTAAGGAAGAGGAGGCGGAGTCAGAAAAATAAAAGAAAGTGGGATTCAGGACCGGCTCCAGGTTTTTGTGGGTCCTGTGTAAAATAGTCTCAGTGGTCCCCTTTAACACATACCACGGTTCATGATGCACAGATACGGCAGAGAAATATAGGTATAGTACAGTGCCAAAGATTTCACTTACTTCTTACAGTATATGAATGATATCTATTGTAAATTCTACTATAGTTCAGAAACTGGTGAATTATCACAGCGCAGAGTGCGTGCGCTGGGGGATTCAAAAGTCTGCAGAGTGATTGCAGACTTTTCATTTTAGACTGGACAGTATAGTCCTCCATACAGTATTATTGGCACCACATAGTCCTAGATACAGTATTATAAGCATCACATAATCCTCCATACAGTATTATGGGCACCACATAGTCTTCCGTATAGTAGTATGGTCACCACATAGTGCTTCAGACAGTACAATGGGCCCCATATATTGCTCCATTCAGCATAATTGACCCCATATAATGCTCAATACACTATAATGAGCCCCATATAGTGCGCCATAAAGTATAATGAGCCCCATATATTGCTCCAAGCATATAATGAGCCCCATGTATTGCTCCATACAGAAGAATTGACCCCATATAGCTCTCCATACAAAATGGGCCCCATATAATGGTCCATTCCGAATAATGAACCCTATATAATGCTCCATACAGAATAATGGACCCCATATAATGCTGCATACAGAATAATGTGCCTCATATATAGCTGCATAAAGATTGATTGACCCCATATAATGCTGTATACTGAATAATGGACCCCGTATAATGCTACATACAGAATAATGGGCCCCATTTAATGCTACATACAGATTAGGCTCCATATAGTGCTCCATGCAGAATGGGCCCCATATAATGCTCTATAAAAAGTGGACCCCAAATAATGCTCCATGCAGAATGGGCCCCTTTTATAATACTCCATACTGAATGGGCCCCATATAATGCTCCATACAGAATTGTCCCCATATAGTTCTCCATACACAATGGGTCCCATATAATGCTCCATACAGAATAATGGACCCCATTATTCTGTATGGAGTGCTTTAAGGGAGCCATTATTCTGTATGGAGCAATATATGGGGCTCATTACACTGTATGGAGGATTATATGGTGCCCATAATACTGTATGAAGGACTATACTGTCCAGTCTAAATTGAAATGTTTTGAATCCCCCAAAGGCATGCATTGTGCGCTTTGACGATTCACTGGTTTCTAAGCTATTGTAGAATTTACAATGAACATCACTCATGTCATATATGGGGCTCATTATTCTGTATGGAGCGCTATGTGGTGCCCATAATACTGTATGGACGACTATACTGTCTGGTTTCTGAGCGGTTGTAGAATATACAATAGATATCACTCATGTAATGAAAGAAGTAAGTGAAATCTTTGGCATTGTAATATACCTATATTTCTCTGCTGTTTCTATGCATCAAGAATTGTGGTATGTGTTAAATGGGCCCACTGAGACTCTTTGCCCACAAAAACCTGGAGCCGGTCCTGCGGTCAAGTGCTGATCAGTGATCAAGTACTGATCAGTGCTCAGTGGCAGAATGGTGTTTTGTGGAAGCAGAGGGGGAAAGAGGGATTGGGGTGGATTAAGAAACATAAGGGATCAGGAACGGATCAGGGAAGGATCAGGAATGTCTTCTTTCTTTTTTCTTCTTCAGCAGCAATAGCAGGAACATCAGCAAGGATGGCACAGGCTTGAAAAAGTCTGAGGCATCATAAGGACCAGCATAGTGTGACAGAACTCTTAGTGACTGCTCTTCTTGCGTCTGGAAGTCAAAATGAGGAAATACAGAATGGTCACTGAGAATTCAGATCACTCCTCTGCACTATGATTGGTGTGATCGACGCCATCATCGATTGTATCAGTCAGAGCTGGCTCTAGTGATGCTGTGGTTGCTAGACTCCAGCCTATGATTGGTGCTCTTACAGCAATGATCATAGGCTGGACATCAGCGTTTCAGGCAATTTTATTGCCTGAAACACTGAGAAACGCTGTGATTGGCTGTTCAGAATTGAACAACGAATCACAGCGACCATAGTTGTCGGGGGGGCGCCACCCCTCCAACACAATTAATCCAGGTGCCCTGCTGTGAGAAATGAGATGAAGTATGTATACTGCATTGGTCAGGAAGTCCTTGCCAACCATGACGTATATATACTGCAAATGTTGGGAAGAGGTTAATTAGACAACATTCTAAGACAAATTGTCAAAATGGTGTGTTTTGAGTAATGATAGCCTTTGGAAGGGGGAAAAAGCAAACATACCTAATGATCTACAGTAGCAAAAAGGTCTGGGGCGAGAGGCTGGTTAGTTGTAAAAGTCTATGTGAAAAATTTAGAGTACTATTTTTAATGATCTATGGTGGAAAAGCTAGTTGTAAAATCCTGATAATCAATAGGGTGAGTGGGGGAGACACAATTTATTTAACATCCCTTGAGGTCTAAGGGGAAGAAATTGTAAATTTACTAACCCTGGTTGTCTGAAAAAGTATATAGTAGTTCCACACTGCACATAATATATCCAACCATGGTTCAAACTGTCCAGTAAAGCGCAATGAAATAACACTTTACATAATTAATCTTTCTCTTTTTTAAAAAAATAAAAATATTTCCAGAAATTACAAGTACCTCCCAAAGAATCATTCAATATTGGTCTGCATTTGCCTTTTATCACTCTTAAGCTATAGGATACTGACATATATTTTTTTACTTTAAACTCTGTACAGTTCTGACAGGTTACTTTTTATATATTTTATGAATATTTTTTACTTTAGCATAGTATTTCTTTGTTTTATATTGCTTAATAATCATGGACTGTTGCACTCTATGTAGCAGTTTGTTCTCATAGTTGTTTTCAGTTTCAAAATTATTCCAAATGTTTAAGATTCATTAATTTGACATGTTTTTGAGGGAAGAGGGTGTATATACTTTACATAATATTTGTCTAAATAAAAACGATCAGACGTAATCAAATACTTTGTGCAATTTAAATACCTATTAAAATCACTGAATTACAATGTGTTTTTTTATCCAACATTACTGGACTGCTGTATATTTATGACAACTAAAGAATGTTTAACTAGTAGAACTTTTTTGTAATAAATGTATATTTTATTTTTTATTTTAATGGGCTTCATCTCAATTTGAGCTATGGGAATTGAGGGATGAATGCTTTATTGTGTGTAAGCCTAGATAGGCCAACCAGGGTCTTTTCTGCCATTACCTTGATTGTATCAAGCCATCGGTTGCTGGTCTTCCTCTTCGTCTTGTTCTTTCTATTCTTCAGACCATGATGCTCTTCTCCAGTGATTGCTCTCTTGGTATTATGTGTCCAAAGTGGGCAAGTCATAGTTTGGTGATTCTTACTTTGAGTGACATGTCTGACTTGATTTATTCCAAAATTTATTTATTTGTTCTTCTTGCCTTCCATGGTATTGATAACATCCTTCTCCACAACCACGTTTCAAAGGCTTTGATTCGTCTTCTGTCTTGTTTCTTTATTGTCAAAATTTTGTATCTGTATATTACCACAGAAAAGACCTAACAATATATGAACCATGTCTTCGTTGCCAGTGAATTGTTTCCTGATTTGAAAACTTTGTCCTGTGACTTCATTGTTGATTTGCCCATAGCTTCTTTCCCATTAGCTTCTTGTGTTGTTGCTGCATCTTGAGTGATCATTGATCTCAGTAGGTTGAAATCCTTTACAGCTTCAAGTTTGCCACCTTCCATCTCAAATGCATCATACATGGCAGTAGTCAATATATTTGTCTTCTTTGTATTTAGCAGCAGTCACATGTTTGTGCTTTCCATCTTGACATTCTGTAATAAGTCCTTCATTTCATCTACGCTTGTTGCTATCAATGTTGTATCGTCAGCACATTTAAGATTGTTGATGATTCGCCAAGAAATTTTGATTCCTTCTTCTCTTTCAGCAAGTCCAGCCTTCCTGAAAATAACTTCTGCATATAAAATGAAGAGAAATGTTGACAGGATGCTGCCTTGTCTGACGCCTTGCTCTACTACCATGCCGTGTCGGCTTGTTCCTGTCAGACTGTTGGTTCTTGGTCAGGGAACAGTACCTAAAAAGACTAATGAGATGGTTCAGCACATCCATATCGTTGATAATATTCCAAAATTTCTGGTGATCAACACAGTTGAAGGCTTTACTGTAGTGGATGAAGCAAAAATAGATCTCCTTGTTGCATTTTTGGCCTTTTCCATTATCCAGGGTGAGGAGTGTGGGTGAGGTGAAGGTACCATAATTCAACACAGTAGGGGAGGTTGTTTTAGGGAGTGTCAGACAAGTTTCTGTTAGATTGAGGAAGAATTGTGAGAAGTAAAGTGGTCGTGAGTAGCATGGAATTTATCACAGAAGGAGCGTGCATTCCATGGTGCTCTAGTAAGAGGGAATAGTGGAGCTGGGGGGTCAAGAGATTTTAGTTTAAAGATAATGAAAGGATTTTTAGTAATTGTGGAGTGATAGGAAGGAGAAATAATAGCAGGTTTTAGCTGAGAAGGACCAGGATTGGGAGATATATCACTAGCAGAAGGAGAAGCTGAGATAGGATGAGTAAATATAAGAAGGAGAATACATGGCTTATTTGTTAGGAGAGATCTATATTTGTTTGCTATGTGTTGGGTTTTGTTGATAGGGAAGGTGATTAAGAACTAGGAGAGTAATAACTGTGAGGGCAAATATAAGCATGATGAAATAGTGTAATTGAGGGATTATTGTAAAAGGGAAGATATTGTTAGTTTTAAGTCGGTCTTATTTTCTCTTCATTCCCGGTATATTTCTAATATATTTCTAATGTGCATTTAATAAGCTGCACATAAAAGTAGCTTACGCACATAAACATTAGAGATGATGAGCGGATCGCTTAATATTCAAATTTGCCAGCTTCGCTGAATTCTACAAGTAAATTTGATCCATGAGAAACACATTTATTCCTTGAATCACCATACTGCAAAGTATCTACCGTAATTGGCCAGAAAAGACTTGCATAACACTAGGAGGTCTTCTAGGACTGCATTGGGCACTTTTTGAGCTTTTTTGTGCAAACACAGCGTTAATAATATCCAAGTGATTTCAACCTATATGGCCAGGGGAAAACAGATGTTGTTTATCATTAATAACCAACAGTCTGTTTAACAAGACTGTAGTATCAGAATTTTAAAGCTACTTGAATGGTAAAAGTTCTGTAAAAATGATGCCTCACTAGTGTTTATACAGAGGCGCCGCAAACAGAAAAAGGCATGACTTTTTTTTTACATGATGTGGTGCAAAAATTATTACTCTTTGGAGAGTAGCAATAAATTTTTTGTTTGCTAATTTCAAAGGTCATATCTTTTCACAAGCTGTCCAAATATTCTTCCTATTTTTAGGAAGCAGGAACAGGTTAGTTGTTTTTAAAGTGAAGAAGCAATTATTTCTCAACTAGGAGTTTTAGCAGTAAGCAGGGAATTTTCCCAGGGTGCAGCCGATGAGGGGTGCCATTGGGCCACCTAATGCTAATTTTGCCGCCTTCAAGGAGTGTGATTAGGCTGATCTCCAAAAACTGACAGTCTGCTCAAAGAAGCAGTGAACCTCTTGATCCCTTAATTAATTTGTACTTGCATCTTTCAGGCACTAGATAGATACTGGCATAACAACTGCCCCACATAGGGGATGGATGGTGATGTAGTTAAGTGTTCGAATAAAACCTAAGACACAGGAGTTTTGAATGGAGGGTATGAGTGGTCTTCGTATGACCACTCATATGCAATTTTCATACCGATGGTCACATGCTAATTAGCTTCTCTTACTGCTTCTCTCAATGAAACAGGAGTTGTAGTTTTGCAGAAGCTACAAAGTAAAAAAAAACTATGTATGGGCATGCAAAAAGTCTGACAGTGCTGGACCAACAATGCCAGCCCTGGTAGCAGCAGTATTACAATATAGATGAAAGTGATCCAAGGGGTAACGTTTCTCCTTGCGGAGAGTGACATCTCAAACCTGACATGCCAAGGTGAGGAGAGACTTTTAAGCCTTGCAATGTTTCTTTGGAAAATATGCAAATTGTCTCTTCAGAGAGGAACTGGACTAAAACCTTAGTGTCACCTGTTGGAAGTAGCAATCCTAAAAGTCAATAAGGACCCTCTAATGAGCCTTGGCACATTACTTAAGATAAAATCCAAAACAAAAATCTAAATTTGCAGACTCTCTGTTTCAGGGTACTGCCCTTCGTCAGTGCAAAGTCCCAAACTCCTAGAGGAGCATTGCAAGGCGAAAAAGTCTCCTCACCATGGCACGTCAGGCTTGACATGTTAATTTTTGCAAAGAGAAATGTTACTCCTTGGATCCCGGTCAGACGCCTCTCATCCAGCCAAACCAGATCTCACACTTTGCACTGATGAGAGGCAGAACCCCAAAACACAGTGTCTGCAAATTTAGATTTTGGCTTTGGATTTTATCCTAAGTCATGAAGCAAGGCTCATTAGTAGTGTTGAGCGATACTGCTCGATATCTAAAAATATTGGATCGGAATGGTATCGCCGATATCACTAAATATCGTCGATATCCGATTCCGATACCGGAAGTCCCATGTAAGTCTATGGGAACAAAATATCGCAACTAAAAAAAAACTTTATTTCCTTGTAAACACTAAATATACACACATAGAATACATATATATATATATATATACATGTCATTGTGACATATATATACATATATGTATAGTTTATACACTTCTACATAGTAAAATATCCTCTGATTCAATTGCCGGTAGTGTTGAGCGATAGTGCTCGATATCTAAAAATATCGTATCGAAATTGTATCGCCGATATCACTAAATATCGTCGATATCCGATTACGATACCGGAAGTCCCATGTAAGTCTATGGGAACAAAATATCGCAACAAAAAAAACCCTTTCTTTCGTTGTAAACACAAAATATACACACATAGAATACATATATATATATACATGTCATTGTGACATATATATATATACATATATGTATAGTTTATACACTTCTACATAGTAAAATATCCTCTGATTCAATTGCCGGGTAAAGCCGGCTTCTGTGAAAAGACAGAAGCACCCGACATGAAATGACACTTGGTGTACATAGGGTTAACCATGTCTTTTCATGTCGTTTGCAATCTGATTTGCACAAACAATTACATCAGTCTATGTGTGCAAAATTTCACACCTGTAGGGGTTAATTAAAGGTGTAAATTCGTTGTAAAAAAAACGGACTTTTTTGCTACGAATTTACACCTTTAATTAACCCCTACAGGTGTGAAATTTTGCACACTTACACTCATGTAATTGTTTGTGCAAATCAGATATCAAACTACATGAAAAGACATGGTTAACTCTATGTAAACCAAGTGTCATTTCATGTCGGGTTCTGCATTTTCACAAAAGCCGGCAATTGAATTAGCGGCTATTATACTATGTAGAAGTGTATGAACTATAAATATAAATATATATATATATATGTGTCACAAATTTAATGACATGTATATATATATATGAGGTGTAAAATTGCTGAAAAAAAATGCGTGGGTTCCCGCCCTATTTTTGCAACCAGACAGACAAAGCCAGTGAGTGGGGCAGATAATAATAGCCCAGAGAGGGACCATTATTTTTGGCCCCCCCCCGGCTACTAACATCTGCCCCCAGACACCCCAGAAAGGGCAAATCTCTAATTAGATTTGCCCTTTCTGGCACTTTGCCCGTCTATTCCCATTGCCCTGTAGCGGTGACGAATGGGTTAATAAGGGGTTAAAATGACCTTGCAATTGAAAGGTCACTTTAAGCCAGGTTAATAATTGAGAGCTGTCAATTAGACAACTATCAATTATTAATCCTATTGTATGAAAGAAAAATCAAACACACACACTTTAATAAAAAAGAAGTTTAATGAAATAATCACACAGTTTTTGACCATATTTTATTTTCCTGCTAAAACCATTTCCTGTAATAAAAATAAAATAATAAAGCAAAATTATTCTTACCAATCCGATGTACAGTCAGGTCCCACGGTGTAATCCTTCAGAAAGGGTTAATGTTTACTGCAGGGACCGCAGCTAATGCTGCAGCCTCACAGTAAACCCCCAAATGAATGAGTTCCTCTCCTGGCTGACAGGAGAGGAAGTGGAAAGCTTAATTGATTGCTTTCCACTTTCACTTCAGGTCAGCCAGGGACACAATCAGTGACGTCAGAGGGAACTGGTTAACAAAAATAGGGGATCCCCTCGAAAAAAATTGGCGTGGGGTCCCCCCTATTTTTGTTAACCAGCCAGATGAAGCAGACCGCTGAGGCCTGGATTTTCAGGCTGTTAAGGAGCCAAGATCCATGGACCTTGCCAGCCTGATAATACCAGGCCACAGCAGTCTGCATATCTTGGCTGATTAACAAAAATAGGGGATCCCCTCGAAAAAAATTGGCGTGGGGTCCCCCCTATTTTTGTTAACCAGCCAGATGAAGCAGACCGCTGAGGCCTGGTTTTTTCAGGCTGGTAAGGATCCAATATCCATGGACCTTGCAAGCCTGATAATACCAGGCCACAGCAGTCTGCTTAGCTTGGCTGGTTAACAAAAATAGGGGATCCCCTCGAAAAAAAAACGGCGTAGGGGTCCCCCTATTTTTGTTAACCAGCCAAGTAAAATGCAGACTGCTGCGGCCTGGTATTAAAAGACTGTCAAGGCCCATGGATTTTGGCCCTCAACAGCCTGATAATACCAGGCTACAGCAGCCCCACATTTGGCGCATCAAAAGATGTGCCAATTGTGGCACTTTACCCGGCTCTTCCCACTTGCCCTGTAGCGGTGGCAAGCGGGTAATAAGGGGTTAATGTCACCGTTGATTGCACGGTGACAATAAGCCCGGTTAATAATGGAGAGGTGTCAATAAGACACCGATCCATTATTAATCCCAAAGTTATTAAATGCATAAAAAAAAGACAAAGCAAGAAAAAAGTATTTTAATGAAATAAAAGAGACAACACAGTTTTCATTTCTTTTATTGTACTCTCATTCCTGCGACGCCATCGATCTCCTGTAAAAAAGAAAAAAAACAAACCAACAGTATACCACCTGTCCGACGCAGTCCATAGTAACGACAGTCCCACGACGATCCAGCTCTGCTACATCGCAATGACAGGCAGAGCCTGTCATCGCGACGCAGCACAGCTGATTACCTGCTTCCCCGGCGGTGACGTCATCGGACTGACTGCTTTACGGCCGGGATTACCCAGCAGTCACTGCAGTTATCGCGAGAAACTGCATGTGACCGCCGGGGAGAAGAGGATGGCGGCCATGAAGCAGTCCAGGCCGTGACCGCCGGAGATCTTCTGCCAGGTAAGTGCCGCTGACTCCTGACAGACCCGACCGACGGACACTGACAGTGACAGACCCGACCGACGGACACAGACAGTGACAGTGACAAATCCGATTCCGGTATTCGATATAAATATCGAAACGAATTATCGAAAGACCGATAGAGCTAATATCGGCCGATAGCCGATATTTGCAGTATCATAATCGCTCAACACTAATTGCCGGTAAAGCCGGCTTCTGTGAAAAGACAGAAGCACCCGACATGAAATGACACTTGGTGTACATAGGGTTAACCATGTCTTTTCATGTCCTTTGCGATCTGATTTGCACAAACAATTACATCAGTCTATGTGTGCAAAATTTCACACCTGTAGGGGTTAATTAAAGGTGTAAATTCGTTGTAAAAAAAACGGACTTTTTTGCTATGAATTTACACCTTTAATTAACCCCTACAGGTGTGAAATTTTGCACACATAGACTGATGTAATTGTTTGTGCAAATCAGATAGCAAAGGACATGAAAAGACATGGTTAACCCGATGTACACCAAGTGTCATTTCATGTCGGGTTCTGCATTTTCACAAAAGCCTGCAATTGAATTAGCGGCTATTATACTATGTAGAAGTGTATGAACTATAAATATAAATATATATATATATGTGTCACAAATTCAATGACATGTATATATATATATATATGAGGTGTAAAATTGTTTAAAAAAAATGCGTGGGCTCCCGCCCTATTTTCGCAACCAGACAGACAAAGCCAGCGAATCGGGGCAGATAATAATAGCCCAGAGAGGGACTATTATTTTTGGCCCCCCCTGGCTACTAACATCTGCCCCCAGACAACCCCAGAAAAGACAATCTATAATTAGATTCGCCCTTTCTGGCACTTTGCCCGTCTATTCCCATTGCCCTGTAGCGGTGGCGAATGGGTTAATATGGGGTTAAAGCCACATTGCAATTGAAAGGTGACCTTAAGTCAGGTTAATAATTGAGAGCTGTCAATTAGACAACTATCAATTATTAATCCTATTGCATGAAATAAAAATAAAACACACACACTTTAATTAAAAATCATTTTAATGAAATAAAGACACATGTTTTTGACCATCTTTATTTGACTGCAAAAACCATTTCCTGTAATAAAAATAAAATAAAAAGCAAAATTATTCTTACCTATCCCATGCACAGTCAGGTCCCACGGTGTAATCCTTCAGAAAGGGTTAATGTTTACTGCAGGGACCGCAGCTAATGCTGCAGCCTCACAATAAACCCCAAATGAATAAGTTCCTCTCCTGGGACAGGAGAGGAAGTGGAAAGCTTAATTGATTGCTTTCCACTTTCACTTCAGGTCAGCCAGGGACACAATCAGTGACGTCAGAGGAACTGATTAACAAAATAGGGATCCCTTCGAATAAAAAATGCATGGGTCCCCCTATTTTTGTTAACCAGCCAGATGAGCAGACCGCTGAGGCTGGATTTTCAGCTGTTAAGGAGCCAAGATCCATGGACCTTGCCACCTGATAATACCAGGCCACAGCAGTCTGCATATCTTGCTGATTAACAAAAATAGGGGATCCCCTTGAAAAAAATTGGCGTGGGGTCCCCCCTATTTTTGTTAACCAGCCAGATGAAGCAGACCGCTGAGGCCTGGTTTTTCAGGCTGGTAAGGATCCAATATCCATGGACCTTGCAAGCCTGATAATACCAGGCCACAGCAGTCTGCTTAGCTTGGCTGGTTAACAAAAATAGGGGATCCCCTCGAAGAAAAAAAAGGCGTAGGGGTCCCCCTATTTTTGTTAACCAGCCAAGTAAAATGCAGACTGCTGCGGCCTGGTATTAAAAGACTGTCAAGTCCATGGATTTTGGCCCTCAACAGCCTGATAATACCAGGCTACAGCAGCCCCACATTTGGCGCATCAAAAGATGTGCCAATTGTGGCACTTTACCCGGCTCTTCCCACTTGCCCTGTAGCGGTGGCAAGCGGGGTAATAAGGGGTTAATGTCACCGTTGATTGCACGGTGACAATAAGCCCGGTTAATAATGGAGAGGCGTCAATAAGACACCGATCCATTATTAATCCCAAAGTTATTAAATGCATAAAAAAAAGACAAAGCAAGAAAAAAGTATTTTAATGAAATAAAAGAGACAACACAGTTTTCATTTCTTTTATTGTACTCTCATTCCTGCGACACCATCGATCTCCTGTAAAAAAAGAAAAAAAAACAAACCAACAGTATACCACCTGTCCGACGCAGTCCATAGTAACGACTGTCCCACGACGATCCAGCTCTGCTACATCGCAATGACAGGCAGAGCCTGTCATCGCGACGCAGCACAGCTGATTACCTGCTTACCCGGCGGTGACGTCATCGGACTGACTGCTTTACGGCCGCGATTACCCAGCAGTCACTGCAGTTATCGCGAGAAACTGCATGTGACCGCCGGGGAAAGATGATGGCGGCCATGAAGCAGTCCAGGCCGTGACCGCCGGAGATCTTCTGCCAGGTAAGTGCCGCTGACTCCTGACAGACCCGACCGACGGACACTGACAGTGACAGACCCGACCGACGGACACAGACAGTGACAGTGACAATCCCGATTCCGGTATCCGATATGACGAAAATATCGGTACTCGGAATCGAAAGCCCGATACAGCTAATATCGGCCGATACCCGATATTTGCAGTATCGTATCGCTCAACACTACTCATTAGAGGGTCGATATTGACTTTTAGGATTGCTACTTCCAATAGGTGGCACTAGAGTTCTAGTCCTCTTCCTCTCTGAAGAGGCAATTTAGCTGAAATGATGGTCAAGGAGTAGATACCCGGCTGAACTTGGGCCATTGGCCAGCAGTGGGTATGGATGATTTAATCACTGTCATCAGCTGTAGATGAATGAAAGTTGGTACTGATCCATGCCTTGGTTGTGACAAAGCCACTGGCCACACTGAATCATCTCTCACAGTACACTGTAGGTTGCTGGACATGACTGACCGTGCATTACAAACTAGGCCACTTCTTGCCACTGTTCCAATCTACTGAGCCAGAACTTCATGGGAACTGGGCTTAGGGTATCTGCAAGAGAAAGGACACAATGCACATATGACTGAACCTGGCTGTTATGAAGGTTCAATTGCAGCTACAAAAAAAAATATGTGGTCCATCATATCAAATACACTGTAATCACTGTTTAGGTCTTGGTCATTAGTTGTAGCTGTAGTGCTGGCACACATAGGGGAGTTCCCCTCCGCACACTCCGAAATCATTCACATTTATGACGAAAATTGAGAATTTAGTTAAAGAAAATTGCATTCACAGAATTCCTAGAATTTTTGTATGGTAACTTTTAACAGTTTTTCTTCTCTGTCCTGCACAGGAACTGCACACATGTTAAAGTGTTGAGTCTGCCAGGAACTGATTGGAATATTCAAGACGTGTGGTTAGAAGTGGTCCTCTCTGTGAACGCTTCACATAGCAAGGAATTGTTACGGTGTATGACTCTGTGAGCAGGTTGGCAGATGCAGTGACGGACAGGAGGCAGATCAAGGGTTAACAAGTTTTTACACAACAGGAATATTACTCCACGCTGGGAGATAGGGAAAACCTGAGGTAAAATGCAGGCAGTACAGGCAATACAGGGGTTTGGTTGGGAAAAAATTAAACGCAGGAATAACAAATAACGTCGTTCACAAAGAACTCACTTATCAGTCGGATGTCTTCCTCACAGAAAAGCTCCCTGAGTAGATGATGGCGCCAACAGCCATCGGCACAATGTGGATTTAGTGTGGTCCTGAATGGGGCGTCGGTACGTGCCCAGTCTGCAACGTTGAGTCTTTGAAGCATGCTGAGGAGTCCTCAATATGGAGACTCTTGTGACCTGGCAGGGTACGGGCCTCTGTGTTGCAGAGTTAAGCGAGGCTCGACGATTATTCACCGAGGATTCAAGAAACCGTCCTCGGTAAAAGTCACAGTCTCTATCAGGTGTCACGAGAGCACCCCTGACTGTAGCGGAGCGGGTGACACTTCGTTGAGCCAGAATCAACCTGCACACGGCGGGCTTCTAGTCACAGTCGCTGAGGTAAGATTTAGTCATGGCCGGGAGCAAATCTCTGTCACTAACGGTCCCAGCAGCTGGAGTCCTATTTCTCCTCAGCAGCGGTCTGCATCTTCCCGCCAATTCTGTATATGTCCATGCGCTGCGTTGTCCCTGGTCACGCTTGGCCACGCCCCCTGTCAGCAAGCGTACAGATTGGTGCAGTTGCTTAAAGTTTTTCCCGAACAGCAGAGGCGACAGCCTCGACAGTTCCGTCACAAGAAAGGCACCCCCAACCTGGTTTCTCTTTTTACAACTCGACCCAACAGGTGGTTGGTCAACGGATGGCACAACTCACTCACAATGGGATGGGAAAGGTGAGAGGAAGGCCCTGACAATAGGGAATGAGGGATGGTCACCACCTGAGCTCAAACCTAAGCCTGAACATTCGCCGCCATCAGGATATCTTGTCCCTAGATGTCACCTATAACTGTCCTTGCTAGTGCACTGGCCAGCAAGGAGTGCTAGCCTCACCTCTGCAGATAATAAACACAGGGGGAAGTAACAAACACCAAAGGTACGAGGTAACAAAAAAACACACAAAATTAGGCCGGGGTCACACACAACGATAAAAAATCAGACCGTATTATACGGCCGTAATACGCAGAAAAGTCCCCTGAAAAGTGATCTGTATGTCATCCGTGTGCAATGCGAGGATGCGATTTCCTCGCATCAAAACATCCATGTGTCATCCGTATGGCATCCGTATGGCATCCGTACGGCGAGATTCTCTCGCCGGCTTGCAAAACCGACATCCCAATGACAGTTTTTACATCACAAAAGAAAGAATAGATATATACACATAGAATACATATATATACGTGTCATTGTGACACATACACATATATTTATAGTTCATACACTTCTACATAGTATAATAGGCGCTAATTCAATTGCCGGCTTTTGTGAATTTACTGAACCCGACATGAAATGACACATGGTTTACATACAGTTAACCATGTCATTTCATCCAGTTTGATATATGATCAGTGACGTCAGTGACGTCTGAGGGAGTCCCCGGGAGTCCCCGGCTGACATGAACTGAACTGATTAGCCTGGGAAGCAATCAATTAAGCTTCCCAGCTAATCACTTCCTCTCCTGTCAGCCGATGAGAGGAGCTCATCCATTCGGGGCTTACAGCTGAGCTGCCAGCATTAGCTGCGCTGCTTACTGTAAACCAGTTAACCCTTTGTGAAGGATTACAGCGTTGGATGTGACTCAGCGCCGGATAGGTAAGAATAATGTTGTTTTATTATTTTTTTTTTATTACAGGAGAACAAGGGAATCGAAGGAATACCAGTACAATAAAAGATGGTCAAAAACTGTGTGTTTATTTCATTAAAATGATTTTTAATTAAAGTGTTTTATTTTTATTTCATACAATAGGATTAATAATTGAGAGTTGTCTAATTGACAACTCTAAATTATTAAGCTGGCTTAAAGTCACCTTCCAATAGCAAGGTGGCTTTAGCCCATTATTAACCCATTAGCCACCGCTACAGGGCAATGGGAATAGATAGGCTAAGTGCCAGAAAGGGCGCATCTAATTATAGATTTGCTTTTTCTGGGGTGCCTGGGGGCAGATGTTAGTAGCCAGGGGGGGGCACAAAATAAATGCACCCTCCCTAGGCTATTATTATCTGCCCCCACTCGCTGGCTTTGCCTGTCTGGTGGAGAAAATAGCGCGGGAGCCCACGCATTTTTTTCAACTAATTTACACGTTTAATTAACCCCTACATGTATGAAATTTTGCACACATACACTCATGTCATTGTTAGTGAAAACCATATATCAAACTACATGAAATGACATGGTTAACTGTATGTAAACCATGTATCATTTCATGTCGGGTCTGTAATTTTACAAAAGCCGGCAATTGAATTAGCGGCTATTATACTATGTAGAAGTGTTTGAACTATAAATATAAATTATAACTGTGTCACAATGACATGTATATATATATATATATATGTATTCTATGTGTATATATCTATTCTTTCTATTCTTTATTAAACCTGTCAGTGTGATTTTACAGTATAGCCGGGGATGAATTGCCGGCTTTTCTAAAGGACACCAGTGCGTATTTCTCGCAATTCACACGCATGGTCCGTGTGTAATCCAATGTTTTCTAGCCCCCATAGACTTGTATTGGCGAGTCTCGGGCGTAATACGGTGCAAATCACAGCATGGTGCGATTTCACTAGCAGGTATAAAACGGACGAGAAAAAATCGGATAATGGGAGCTGCCCCATAGATTAACATTGGCCCAAGTGCAATGCAATTTTTTCTCGCTAGTGTGACTCCGGCCTTAGCTTGAGAACACGGCAGTTAAGCTCCACACAGCAGAAAACACAGCAACTGGACTCCAGATGAGACATGATAAATTTTGTTTTGGGAAAAATTTAGCACTTTATGCCAAAACCTGATAGGCATGGCTTTTTTCAATAAATATTAGCAGATATGTATCTTCCATTGAGGCTGAAAGCACACAATTCTTTTGCAAATAACAGTATAATCCAGGTTTGGCAATGATTGTTGTGAACTTGGACATGTGGTAGTTGCATAGTAGGGAGTGTTTATAAAAATATGCAAATGATATTAAAAAGGGGACAAAAAAATACAGAAAATAAAATAAAAGGATAAAAAAAGTACTAGACCTGATGTCATGGAAATTGCTCAGATATTAGCATAGAGGAGTGATCTAGTTGAAATATGAAATTAAGGAAAAAGATCGCACATAGGGCGATAAAAGTGATATTTTGGGTGACAATACATGGTTGGTGCACTGACCTTTACAGGTTGTGAACAGTCACAACCCCTTGCAGAATGTGAAAGGAACCAGTGGTCGCTGCAGACTCCAATGCCAATGTCACCGAGGAGGAAAAAAAAAAAAATACCGGGTTTTCCAATGTATCCACGCTGACCACACAAGGACAGAAATATTCTTCAAAGCTTTATTGTGCTGACGCATTTCGTGGCAAATCTGCCACTTCCTCAGGGTCAAAGAAACTCTTTGACCCTGAGGAAGTGGCAGATTTGCCACGAAACGTTTCTTCAGATACAACATCACAATAGCGTTGTTTGTTGCCATTAAGGGTGTTCCATTGAGTATTAAAGCCTGATTCTCTGTTTCCAGAGGTCTAGACACCATGATGCCCACAGAATATATGATCAAACAGATAGTGTCGTCACAAAAATAAATGGCCATCATCAAGTCCAGAACCATGTGTGCACCATTTATAAAATGCAAAGTGAATCAGGTTTGGCATAGACCAGAGTCCTAGGCAGGTGAACTCTTGAGTTGGTCTCCAAGCAGAAAAGTTCAATTGTTCTTATGGACTTACACACAACAACAAAATGGTGGGTCTGATCACAAAAGACTAAGGGTATGGCTCCACGTTCAGGATGGCAGGCGCTTTTGACGGAGCGGAAAGTCCGCTCCGCCCAAAGCCCCGCCCCCTTCTGAATGCGCGGTGAATCTGGATGTGCTCATTGAACACATCCGGAATCACTGCAGCGCTACATAGACAAAAAAAGACAAAAAAAGACAGACAAAAAAACCTGACTGGCACTTCCAGACTAATGTGAACTAGGTGCAAGCCAAGGGAAGCTACCCCCATGTAAAACATACAAAAAAAGGCTGCACTCTATCATACTAAAGCATGACAATATGGAATACATGAAATTTAGAATAGCAATATAGCTTTGGAATATAAGGAAAAATTTGAGACGCTTAGTATAAACATTTGGCCAAACATTTTAAAGCCCACCAACCATCGTCAAGGTGGTCTCAATACTGGTGAGTCCCTAACCTAATGTGAACATACCTCTATTAGGCTGATATCTGAATTTCTGGGTGAATATGCACCTCTGTCAGCAATGCCTGCATTTATGGGTAAAGTAGGGACCTAGTGTAATTAAAATCACCACCTGGTGGGGGCGGAGTGCTCGGTCAGCAAGCTAACATTCAATAGACAAAAAAACCTGACTGGCACTTCCAGACTAATGTGAACTAGGTGCAAGCCAAGGGAAGCTACCCCCATGTAAAACATACAAAAAAAGGCTGCACTCTATCATACTAAAGCATGACAATATGGAATACATGAAATTTAGAATAGCAATATGGCTTTGGAATATAAGGAAAAATTTGAGACGCTTAGTATAAACATTTGGCCAAACATTTTAAAGCCCACCAACCATCGTCAAGGTGGTCTCAATACTGGTGAGTCCCTAACCTAATGTGAACATACCTCTATTAGGCTGATATCTGAATTTCTGGGTGAATATGCACCTCTGTCAGCAATGCCTGCATTTATGGGTAAAGTAGGGACCTAGTGTAATTAAAATCACCACCTGGTGGGGGCGGAGTGCTTGGTCAGCAAGCTAACATTCAATAGACAAAAAAACCTGACTGGCACTTCCAGACTAATGTGAACTAGGTGCAAGCCAAGGGAAGCTACCCCCATGTAAAACATACAAAAAAAGGCTGCACTCTATCATACTAAAGCATGACAATATGGAATACATGAAATTTAGAATAGCAATATAGCTTTGGAATATAAGGAAAAATTTGAGACGCTTAGTATAAACATTTGGCCAAACATTTTAAAGCCCACCAACCATCGTCAAGGTGGTCTCAATACTGGTGAGTCCCTAACCTAATGTGAACATACCTCTATTAGGCTGATATCTGAATTTCTGGGTGAATATGCACCTCTGTCAGCAATGCCTGCATTTATGGGTAAAGTAGGGACCTAGTGTAATTAAAATCACCACCTGGTGGGGGCGGAGTGCTCGGTCAGCAAGCTAACATTCAATAGACAAAAAAACCTGACTGGCACTTCCAGACTAATGTGAACTAGGTGCAAGCCAAGGGAAGCTACCCCCATGTAAAACATACAAAAAAAGGCTGCACTCTATCATACTAAAGCATGACAATATGGAATACATGAAATTTAGAATAGCAATATGGCTTTGGAATATAAGGAAAAATTTGAGACGCTTAGTATAAACATTTGGCCAAACATTTTAAAGCCCACCAACCATCGTCAAGGTGGTCTCAATACTGGTGAGTCCCTAACCTAATGTGAACATACCTCTATTAGGCTGATATCTGAATTTCTGGGTGAATATGCACCTCTGTCAGCAATGCCTGCATTTATGGGTAAAGTAGGGACCTAGTGTAATTAAAATCACCACCTGGTGGGGGCGGAGTGCTCGGTCAGCAAGCTAACATTCAATAGACAAAAAAACCTGACTGGCACTTCCAGACTAATGTGAACTAGGTGCAAGCCAAGGGAAGCTACCCCCATGTAAAACATACAAAAAAAGGCTGCACTCTATCATACTAAAGCATGACAATATGGAATACATGAAATTTAGAATAGCAATATGGCTTTGGAATATAAGGAAAAATTTGAGACGCTTAGTATAAACATACAGCGCTACATAGGCCTGTGTTATTTCCCTTGCGGCGACGGAGCGTCGCCGCAAGGGAAAAGGACATGCTGTGATCTGAAAAGACGCGCCGCATGTCCGTTAACGCAGGTCTGCCGTCTGCGTGTTTTTACGGATAGTGGAGACTGGATTTCTTGAAATCCCCTCCACTATGCTGTAACATCTGGATGCTGCGCGTTTGACGCTGCAGCTGTACACAGCGTCAAACACGCAACATTTACTGACTGTGGAAACACACCCTAAGAGATATTTTTTTGGAAAGTTTCAATATTAATAAGCATGAAAATCTGTCTATGCTTTGTGTTATTAAACAGTTTTTTAAGTACAGATGAGCGGTGTTCGAATTGAACTGTTCGCCAATCTCAAATTCGAGCTGTTTTGGGCGGTGTTCGAGCCGTTCGGCGAACACGAACGATTTGGAAAAAATCCGGCTGTTCGAGATTATGTTCAATAACTGTTCGTGCACCAATATCGGAACTGGATTTTTTCACAGTTATGCTGAGAATCACTGTTAATACACAGTTTGAGTGTACAGCGGGGCGGGGGGAGGGGCATGGGATGGATCTCTGCAGACATAATGAAGATCTCCATTTTTTTTTCTCTTTCCCGCATTTCCAGTGGGCGGTGCAGTCTGTCAGCCTATCTGCAGCGCACACACGGAGTGAAGTGCTTTTTTTTCACACAAGCAAAGGCATGTGTCATTGGCTGTGTATGTCACATGTCCTTGCCCTATAAGACCAA
>JARQOD010000004.1:336328642-336339330 GCA_033576555.1 Oophaga sylvatica | reverse complement strand
AATAATAATTTTTATCTGCATCTTGCCTGGACAATAATTTGGGGCATAGTAGCAGTGTGTGGTACTCATTCTATTAGGCCACCTATACAAAGCTCTACCAGCGTTCAAAAAAAAGAATTTTTAGCTGCATCTTGCCTGGACAATAATTGTGGGCATAGTAGCAGTGTGTGGTACTCATTCTATTAGGCCATCTATACTAAGCTCCACTAGTGAGGAAGGTGCAGGAACCCAGGAAGAAATGGAGGACAAACTGGCGATGGGCATGGAAGACTCATCAGATGAGGGAGACCTTGATCACATTTCTGTTGTGCGAGGTTGGGGGGAGAGGGCAGAGGAAGGAAGAAGGATTCTTACCTCACCACCAACACAACAGGGACTTGGTGCTCCTGGATGCACAAGACACATGAGTGCCTTCTTGCTGCACTACCTGCAACATGACCCTTGAATTGTCAGAATTCGAAATAATCCTGACTACTGGGTAGCCACACTCTTAGATACCCGGTACAAAAGTAAATTTGCCAAAATAATTCCTGCCAGAGAAAGGGATTCACGCATGCAGGAGTATCAGCAGAGACTGTTGCATAATCTTACATGTGCTTTTCCACAAAACACCAGTAGTGAATCTCACAGTTGTAACTTGCCAACCGTGGGACTGTCGAGTGTTCAGCACTCAAACCGTAACAGAAACACAGTATCTGCTGGTGTTAACAGCAATTTTGCGGAATCCTTTCACCATTTTTTTAGTCCATCCTTTGCAAGGCCACAGGAGACAAGAAGTCAGACACATAGTCAACACCTAGAGACGATGGTACAGGAGTATCTCCAACTGAACATGGAAGCCATGACTGTGTCACTGGACCCTTGCTCTTTTTGGGCTTCCAATCTGGATAAATGGCCGGAGCTCACCACTAACGCCTTGGAGATCTTGTCATGCCCCACAGCCAGCTTTCTCTCTGAACGTGTGTTCAGCGCTGCTGGTATTGTGCTGACAGATAAGCACACGCGGCTGTCCACTGACAATGTAGACAGACTCACGTTCATAAAGATGAACAAATCATGGATTCGCAAGGACTTTTCTACCCCATGTGTCATCCTGGGGAGAGTAAAAGCTTGAGGATTTGTTAAAATCACCTCACCAAACGTTTTAAGCAACTCTGGGCAATTGATGCTACTTAAGTGGTGTCTGTGCCCCAAATTTTTGGAAAAAATGGAGACTCTTTTTGGAGTCCCCTTGCTGTGTTTTCCATGACGTTGGCATCGTCAATTACAGGTGGGTTGGGTCTTCCCCCCCCCTTTTAACCGTAAGAAACTACATACACTATGGCTTGGGGTAACACAGATGGTTGAGTGTCAACACTGAGCTGTTTACTCATACTATAGCCTGGGAATCAGAGGTCTGCTCCAAAGCTTCAGTGACTGCTAGTCAGTGGAGTAGCCACCGGCTGTAGATCTAATTAAATTTTTTTTTTGCAATTTCCTTTTTTTTTTGTGGTGAAAAAGTACAAGAAAATACAATATACATAGTAAAAGGGGTAGTATAACTATAAATGTATGCATAACGACAATACATTGGGGGGTACATTGAGGGTTTTCCATCAATATCCAGATCAAGTATGTATTTTTATTTTCCAATAATTTTATTCAAATTTTCAAGGACGGGAAGGGAAACAATAAGGAAGGGAAAGAGGGAGATACAAGGAAAGGGAAAGGAAAAATCAGGAAAGGCAGTGAAGGAGGAAACAATATGAAATTGTAACTATAGTACATTAGTGACAAAGTTTATAACATAAAATGAACTAATAAGAAAGAAAACAGACAAGTACATTTCGCATATTAGGGAAACAATTCCATCCATTTGGACCATTTTTAGAAGAATTTATCGCAGTGGTTATTAACCAATGCTAGTTTATATTCAAACGATTTATGAAGTGTGATTTTATCAACAATGTCTTGAAAAGAGGGTGACTGATTTTTACCAGTAGAGAGCAATGCTGTTTTTGGTTACCAGTACGATGTGGACTATTAATAATCTCAAATGTGGGTCAATTTTTTAAGTATTTAGTGTGAGAAGGGTCAATTGAGGTGTTAGTAGAATTTGTTTAGAAGAGATGGCATTAATAAGACCCAAAACTTTCTTCCAGAGGGGACAGATTTTCGGGCATTGCCAGAAAATGTGGAGGAGATTACCATAACGACCACAGTTTCTCCAGCAATTAGGTGAATGAATTTTGTTAATTTTAGATAATCTAGCAGGAGTAAAATACCTCCTTGTGAGGAGTTTGTGGTATGATTCTTGAAGGGCCATAGAGAGAGAAGATGCATAGGAAAGCGTACATGCATATTCCCATTCAGAGTGGTCAAACGTTAAATGAAGTTCCGACTTTAACCATGTTTTGTGTTTTGACCAACTGCGTGCTGTGGTTAAACCATTGGTAAACGTAGTTAAGATTCCAAAAAATTTTATGATCTAAGTTGAAAAGTAAATTTAAAACCGGTTCAGAAATCTGAGGGCGCACTTGCAGGAAGACATAAATTTGCTCCTTGAGAATAATGTGAAAAAATGATAGGGAGGATGAATGGAAATGTTCTTTAATAAAAGAATAAGGATAGAATTTAGAACCATCGTAGATATCTCCCAGTTTCTTAATACCCAATTTGAGCCAGAGAGGGTCCAAGACCAATCACCTAGATTCATGGATAAAAGATAATGGAATATTCTTGAGGATATGGATTTTATCACAACCCTTTTTTGGTTTAGCAAGCCTTTTACAGGCCTCAATGGAGGGCTGGAGAATGGGGAGGGAACTATAAGGAATTTGCTTGTTTAAGAGAAAACCTAATGCTAACAAATGGGGAGGTTTGTAGTTGTTTAAAAAGAGTTCTAAATCGTACCAGGCTGGAGGGTCTTTATGAGGCCATCAAAACAGCTCTGTTTGATCAGATTAGCAGAGTAATAAGCCGAAATGTTCGGTAGTCCAGCTCCACCATAAATTTTTTGATTATAAAGAACATTTTGAGCCACTCTGGCTTTCTTCCTATCCCAAATAAAATGATTAAGTGAGCTTTGCAAACTGGTAAGGAATGAGGAGGAGATTTTCAAGCATGTATTTTTCAATATGAAAGATAGAGAGAGAGGGAGCGGACCACGGCAGACCACCAATCAATAGAGTGCAATTATGATCATTGTTGTACTGACATCACGGATAACTTTAGTTGGGGCCTTGATGGTAGGCCTCCGAGTTTTTTAAATCAATACAATTCCTCCAAATCACACATTATGTATCAACATCAGCCGGTGAGATGGCAATCATATGCTCCATCCTTTTAAGGAGGGAGATCTGCGCAAACCATTCCTCCACAGTGGATGGGTCTCTACTTTTCCAGTATCGTGGAATGACATTCTTAGCCACCTGTATTAGGTAGCCTATTGATGAGTTTTTATAACTACGTTTACTTATTGGTAACATTGATAAAAGGAGGGCTTCGGGTGTATTAGGGATAGTCCAACCAGTTATTTTCTCAATCATGGGAACCACCTTTGCCCAAAATGCATTTATTATAGAGCATGCCCACCATATGTGTGACATTGTCCCTTCCCCCTCCCCACATCTCAAACATCTATCTGAGACCACTGAATACCATCTATGAAGGACTGCTGGTACCCAGTACCATCTAGAGATAATTTTGAAGGAGGTTTCCTGAGCTTTGGACCCTATTGAAGTTTTATGTGTTAGGAAGAAACATTTATCCCATTGTGAGTCACAGAAGTTCTTCCCCAGTTCCCTTTCCCATGCATCGCAGAATCCTGGCCTATTGTCAGTTACCTGGGCAATGAGGAGATTATACAGTAGGGGGATGGAGTGTGTAGGGGGTGACAATGATAGGCTCAATTTTTCAAAGTTTGTGAGATCTCTATGAAGATGTGTGCACTTCTTCACAGTTGAATAGAAGTGTTGTAACTGGCTATATTCAAAATTTGCCTTCGGGGAAGTGGCTCTTCCCTGTAACAAGTCATTGAGGGGGAGCAGCGAAGTATTGGAGATGACATGAGAAAATAATATCGGATGAGATTTATTTGAACCGAGAAATCTATTTGCAGATAGTCCTGGTGGGAAATCTGGATTATCTGAAATCGGGAGCAAGGGGCACTGGGGGTTGATTGAGGATAATCTTTTTTTTGGGGATCTCAAAGCCAAAGCAGTGGCATAAGAGCTTTAGGACAAATGGATTGAGCTATTTTGACCCACAATTTCCCCTCCGAATGATGGAAATACCTTATACAATCCATAAGGCTAAGGCCCCCCTTTTGTTTGAGTCTGATCAGAACGTCCTCCCGAATGCGTGGACGCCCACTTGGCCAGATAAATCTGCAAAAGCTAATGTGTAGTCTTTTTCAAAAATTGAGGGAATTACCACGGGAATGGTTTGGAAGAGGTATAAGAGTTTAAGTAGGACGTTCATTTTTAGTATATTTATTATGCCGAACCTGGAAAAATCCTTCACCGTCCAAGAAGTAAGATCTCTATGGAGTTGTTCAATAAAGGGCCCAAAATTAAGAAAAAATAGACGAAAGAGGTCTTTATGAATACGAATTTCTAAGTATTTGATACCCTGTGAGGGCTAGGCAAAAGGAAAGTTGGACTGGTTGGAATCCTGTATGGATTTGGGAGGGAAACATCGAGGGCCTCAGACTTCGCTGCATTGATTTTAAAATTTGACCGTGTACCAAAGTGATCTATTTCAGCCATAACAGCAGTGATGGATATACACTGTGCTCCAAATTATTATGCAAATACCGTATATACTCGTGTATAAGCCGAGATTTTCAGCCCATTTTTTAGGGCTGAAAGTCCCCCTCTCGGCTTATACGCGAGTCATATATGGGGGTTTGCGGGGGAGGGGGAGCAGGGGTGTCAGATCATACTCACCCCTCCGCCGGCGCGTCTCTGCAGACCCCCTGCTTCTCCCACGATCTCCGGCTCCTTCCTGGAGTGGTCACATGGTACCGCTCATTCAAGTCATGAATATGCACATATTCATGACTTGAATGAGCGATACCACGTGACTGCTGTAGGACGGAAGAGCTGCGGAGACCACCGGGAGAAGAGGAGAGGCTGCAGAGACGCGCCGGTGGAGGGGTGAGTATAGCGATATTTACCTGTCACCCGGTCCACCGCTGCGCTGCTCCGACCTCCTAGTCCGACTCCTCTGGCTCTGAATGTTCAGGCAGAGGGCGCGATGATGTCATTAGTGCGTGCCACGCCCCCTGCCTGATCATTCACTGACGAGGACCTGGAAGAGGGAGCAGGGCAGCGGTGGACCAGTCCGGTGACTGGTAAATATCTTAGATGCCGGGGTCCTGAGCGAGCGGTGACATCAGCACCTGTCCCCATAGCGCGCCGGTGTCACCGCCTGCTCAGGACACCGGAACCTGGCCCCCAGCGACGAGAGGTGAGTATGTCATTTTTTTCTGTGGCATATGGGACATAATCTGTGCAGCATATGGGGCATAATCTGTGCAGCATATTGGACATAATCTGTGGAGCATATTGGTATAATCTGTGGAGCATATGGGGGCATAGTCTGTGGAGCATATGGAGGCATAATCTGTGGAACATATGGGGCATAATCTGTGCAGCATATGGGGCATAATCTGTGGAGCACATGGGGCATAATCTGTGCAGCATATGGGGCATAATCTGTGCCGCATATGGGGGCATAATCTGTGGAGCATATGGGGCATAATCTGTGCAGCATATAGGGGCATAATCTGTGCAGCATATTGGGCATAATCTGTGGAACATATGGGGGCATAATCTGTGAAGAATATGGGGGCATAATCTGTGGAGCATGTGGGGGCATAATCTGTGGAGCATATGGGGGCATAGTCTGTGGAGCATATGGGGCATAATCTGTGGAGCATATGGGGTATAATCTGTGCAGCGTATGGGGCATAATCTGTGCAGCATATGGGGCATAATCTGTGGAGCATGTGGGGGCATAATCTGTGGAACATGTGGGGGCATAATATGTGGACATATGGGGCATAATCTGTGCAGCATATGGGGGCATAATCTGTGCAGCATATGTGGGCATAATCTGTGGAGCATCATATGGGGCATAATCTATGGAGCATATGGGGCATAATCATTTTTCACCTAGGCTTATGCGCGAGTCAATAAGTAGTCCCAGTTTTTTGTGGCAAAATTAGGGGGGTCGGCTTTTACACGGGTCGGCTTATACATGAGTATATACGGTAATATTTCTCAGATTTTCCCAAATTACCTATATGAATTGCAGTCATTGTAATTTTCCAGTCAAATAACTAATAGAGTACAATTGAAAGGTTTTTGTACAAAGTGACTAAGATAACAGTATATTTAAAAAAAAATAAAACACTCAAACTGCACTCAAAATGCATGTTCCAAATTATTATGCACAGCAGAGTTTTCAACCTTTTCATTTTAATAAAATACAAAAAATGGTCATTTTTGAAATTATAAGCATTAGCAGGTTATTACAAACTGAAATCAAACAGTTTTCAACTCAAAACTTTATTCTAGGTGATGTTACATTTGCACATAGGACCCCTTGTTCGAAAGGAGCTTCTGAACTCTCTCCTCCATTGAATTTGTCAGGTTTTGGATGGTTTCTGCTTCAATTGTTTTGCATGAGGACAGAATACCCTCCCAGAGCTGTTGCTTAGATGTGAACTGCCTCCCGCCATCATAGACACTCCTTTTGATGATGCTCCAGAGGTTCTCAATGGGGTTGAGGTCAGGGGAGCTTGGGGGCCACACCATAAGTTTGTCCCCTTTTATGCCCATAGCGGCCAGAGATGCAGATGTGTTATGTGCAGCATGAGACGGTGCATTATGATGCATGAAAATGATCTTGCTGCGGAATGCACGGTTCTTCTTCTTGAACCATGGCAGGAAGTGCTGTTTGAGAAACTCAACATACACTATGGAGTTCATCTTTACCTCTTCAGGGATCCTAAAGGGGCCGACAATCTCTCTCCCCATGATTCCAGCCCAAAACATTACTCCACCTCCTCCTTGTTGGCGCCGTAGCCGTGTTTGCATGGGGTGTCCATCAACCAGCCATCCTCCACTCCATCCATCTGGACCATCGAGCGTTGCACGGCACTCATCGGTGAACAAAACAGTTTTGAAGTCAGTCTTCATGTATTGTTTGGCCCACTGGAGCCATTTCTGCTTGTATGCAGTGGATAGAGGAGGTCAACAGGATGGCTTATGCACAGCTGCAAACCTCTGAAGGACCCTGCATCTTGTTCGGGGGCGTTGGAGGCACCAGCAGCTTCAAAAACTTGTCTGCTGCTATGACAAGGCTTTGTTGCCACTGCTCTTTTAACCTGACGTAATTGCCTGTAGGAAAGAATCCTCAATTTTCCCTTATCAGCACTCACACGTGTGTACTGTGAATCAGCTACATACTTCTTGATGCGATGATCACGATGAAGTGTCTTGGCAATGTTGATTGTAGTCATGCCTTGACCTAAACACTCCACAATTTGTTGCTTGTCAGCAGCCGACACATCCTTTTTCTTTCCCATTTTGGCAGAAAATGTAGGCTGCTTAATAATGTGGGACAGCCTTCTTAAGTAGTCTTGCCTTTCATTGGACACACCTGCCAATCTGATTAGCACAGGTGTCTGCAATTGCTTACAGTGATATAAAGAGCCCTGACACACATCACCATCAATGAGTTTAACTGACAAACAAAAAAATTCTTACCTTATCACTCCTAAACAATTTTTGCATAATAATTTGGAACACAGTGTATGTGGTTGAGTGATATATACTAGGACATCATTCATCAGCAAATGCAGAGCACTTGTACTCGGTGCCTCCCACCTCAATCCCCTTAATATTGGGGTTATCGTGAATTGATGAGAGCAGGTGCTCCATCACTAGGATGTATAAGAGAGGGGACAGAGGACATCCCTACCTTGTCCCATTGGTGATTATGAAAGGTGATGATAATGTTCCATTTATCTTCAGCCTAGCTGACGGATTGCGATACAGGGCCATGATTTTGGCTATAAAAGGCTCCCTACCCCAAGCTTTTTAAGAGAATAATATATGGCGTGCCAGGAGACTCTATGGAATGCTTTCTCAGCATCCAACGAGAGTATCTAATCACAAATTTTTAACTGCATCTAGCACAGACAATAATTTTGGACCTAGTAGTAGTGTCTGCTAGTCAGCGGATTAACCCAGCTGTTAAGCAAGCTACACCACCTGTAGTTTGGACACTTAATTTTTTCAAAGGAAATGCTTTGGGCCCCTGGGACACTCAGTGAAGAACATCGGGGAGGCACCCCAAGGCACAGGGGCTGTGACTGGCGGTAGGACGCCTTGCGGTGGACCGCCAAGCGCGATCCTTATTAAAGCTTTTTAACTGCAGCAGCTTTAGTGGACGCTACTGGAGCTGGAATTACCTCAGCTGCTGGCATGAGACTTGCCCTCCAATAGATTCTTGTAAAAGGATTTAAAGCGTAATCATTCAAATTAGAGAGACAATTTAAATTAAAAAGATTAGACCTGCCTCCACCGCAGGGGGGCTCGCTCGACCCACCAGCGGAGAGGCACCAGTATTGGATGAGGGGGCTGGCGGTCAAGGTCCACCGCAGCTTTGGCACAAACCCGGCGACACGCAGGTCGCACGGGCAGGAACGGACTGGCCGTGTCGGCTTCACACTTTTTTGGTTTTAGAAGGGCATGACATGCCTATATCTTTGTCTCCCCCTCCTTTTACTCCTCCAACTCTTTTCTTTTCGCATGAATATATGTACTTGTCACTTTTCCATGTGTTAGTTGTGTCTTCTGAACAGTTTGTCAGCTTTTGGACACCTTTGAAGTGTTTTCTATGTGTTTCTATGTGTTTCTATGTGTTTTATTTTTGCCTGCCATTGGTTTTAACGGTGTTCAACGGTGTTCGACGAACAGTTCGACGAACAGTTACTCGAACACCTACGGGGGTGGCTCAACACTATTTGTTAGTTACTATCAGATACCAACTGTTTAACTATAGCTAGATATGATTTTAGACCTTACTTAGGCTGTGTTTGCGTTAAAGAGCTCAAAAAGGGTTCAATATAGTTTTAGGAGAAATCAGATTGCAACACAGGTTTTTTTTCCCTGAAAAACAAAAGCTTTGTAGTGTTGAGAATTGGGGCACTTTGAATTTTTGGCAATAATTTGGTGAACCTGGAGAAAATAATTATCAAAGATTAGATCATCTTCAGTGCCAATCATATCAGTGTAAACAGTGCCTACATAATAGTGACAGCCTAAACTGTAGTTAGCAAATAAACTCAAAAGTCGGCTCTAAAAGTGCGTTCTATTTTTTAAGATGGCACAACCAAGGAAAAACTTTCTTTAATATTATAAAAAAGATGAGCAACTGAATATTAGGAATACGTTAAAGCTTTGCAAACTAGGTCAGGAAACTCTATGCTGAATATATTGTCTGTCCATATTGTTCTTCCTTAGGGGAGTAATTCCTTTAAAAATGAACCTTTTTATTGCATAGAGCATAATCTGAACCTTGAGTTTTATTTTTAACAGTATATCTTTGTAACCTGTAATACAGTAAAATGTGAACATGCTATTGAAATTTGGATTCTGTTCTTTTCCACTGCTTATGCAAAGACAGGAGGATATCAAAGCATTAGCAGATATACAGCATAAATAAGAAAATTATAATTTTTTTCAGATGAGAAGTTTTCATTAGAGATGAAATTTGAATTTGAAAAATCTTTTGAAACTGACGACTTTGACGAATTTTCCCTACAAATTTGTTTGAATCTCAATACTGTAAAACTTTTAATTGCTGGGAAGATTCATGTGTGAGGGTGTAGAGAGAAAAACTCACTGACCATAAGAGTGCACACATTACTGGATAGAGAGAGAGGGAGGACCATCTGACCACAAGAGCTTACACTCTACAGTAGAGAGAGAGAGAGAGGAGGACCAAGCTGACCATAAGATCTTACACACTGTAGAAGATAGAGACTTGCCCAGTGACCCTGTAGATGGAAAATAACTATGCTGTGTAAATTGTTCTCCACTGGGAACTCCTGATCTGTGAAGCTCAAGTACTGGCAACCTCTGTATAGGTTAACAATCCACAATATTTCATAGAAGCAGGGTATTATGGAAAGGACTGCATAATAACACAAAATTATGTTAACTGACACTGATATTTCAGCACTCTGGGAAGAGATGCTGAGCAAGTTATTTTCTTTTGCACTGCAAAAAAATTTCAATCATATTCAAATTTGCACAAAACCATGAATTTCAGGAAATTAACCTGGAACTCAATCTTCTGCAGATCGATCAGCTTATGTCTAGTGTTTGGGTTTCATGTATCAGTTGATGCTTTCTATATATTCCTAAAAAGCATGTGTGAGAACTTGTGGAACTCCTAGAGTGAACCCGCTGGGCTGCAACAACGAACCTCCCCAGGGTGAGCTTGAGTCGTACAGCCAGGGCCTGTGGGGTACTCGGCACCGAGCCCATTCACTTCAATGGGGGATGTCACGGGTAGCACAGCTTGGTCCGTGGCCCTGGGACTCACCTCAAAAAGGGGGATATTTACAGGGGAATAAAGTATTTACAGTTTGTTCGTGAAGCCACCTGTGGTACCTGGTCAGGTTGACC
>JARQOD010000004.1:336255882-336328542 GCA_033576555.1 Oophaga sylvatica | reverse complement strand
AAAAATTCTTTTTTTTTTAAGGCTGGGGAAAATTTGTATAGATGGCCTAATAGAATGAGTACCCACACTGCTACTATGCCCAAAATTATTGTCCAGGCAAGATGCAGATAAAAATTCTTTTTTTTTTTTAAGGCTGGTGGAGCTTGTATAGATGGCCTAATAGAATGAGTACCACACACTGCTACTATGCCAAAATTATTGTCCAGGCAAGATGTAGCAAAAAATTTGGAGTATTTCAACGCTGGTGGAGCTTTGTATAGATGGCCTAAAAATGAGTACCACCACGCTACTATGCCCAAAATTATCGTCCAGGCAAGATGCAGATAAAAATTTTTTTTTTTTTTTTAAGGTGGTGGAGCTTTGCATAGATGCCTAATAGAATGAAACCACACACTGCTACTATGCTCACAATTATTCTACAGGCAAGATGTAGTAAAAAATTATGAGTATTTCAACGCTAGTGGAGCTTTGTATAGATGGCCTAATAGAATAGTACCACACACTGCTACATGCCCAAAATTATTGTCCAGGCAAGATGCATCAAAAAATTATGAGTATTTCAACGCTGGTGGAGCTTTGTATAGATGACCTAATACAATGAGTACCACAGACTGCTACTATGCCCACAATTATATTACAGGCAGATGCAGCAAAAATATGAGTATTTCAACGCTGGTGGAGCTGGCAAAAAGTGATAGCAACTGATGTACCTAGCCCTCCAAAGGGCTGAAAATTACAAATAGTCACTATTCCCAAGTTGACCTATCTGTCCATATAGTGCACAGACCTGCCTGCTAAAAGTGCTGGAACTGCTGTAACCTAGCCCTTAAAAGGGCTGCAATTACAAACTAGTCCCTCCCTACTCCTAAACCTTCCTGTCTAACTGCAAATTCGCTTCACAGTCATTGTTAGAAAGATAGCACTAGCAGCAAGCAGCAGTGCCGTCTAACCCTGTGCTGCAGCAGTGAGAAAATGGTGGCGAGGGGGGGAAATGGCTGGGTCTTATAGGGCAAGGACATGTGACATACACAGAAAATGACACATGCCCTTGCTTGTGTGAAAATAAAGCACTTCGCTCCGTGTGTGCGCTGCAGATAGGCTGACAGACTGCACCGCCCACTGGAAATGCGGGAAAGAGAAAAAAAAATGGAGATCTTCATTATCTCTGCAGAGATCCATCCCATGCCCCTCCCCCCTCCCGCTGTACACTCAAACTGTGTATTAACAGTGATTCTCAGCATTACTGTGAAAAAATCAGTGATGATTTAGGTGCACGAACAGTTATCGAATATAACCTCGAACAGCCGGATTTTTTCAAAATCGTTCGGGTTCGTCAAACGGCTCAAACACCGCCAAAACAGCTTGAATTTGAAATTGGCGAACAGTTCGCTTCGAACACCACTCATCTCTAGTAATGACCTTACATGCACGAGAGTGCAAAAAAACAAAAGCAAAACCGAGAGAGATGAACTGGAGTATATCTGTTGCACATTGTCATGTAAAATCACCTGGTTAGGAAAGGGTTAATTTCACATTTTCTGTGCCAGAGAATGTATTACCTTCATATTCATTATGTCTAACATCAGAAAGAGCGCACAGTCTTGTGATAACTCAGCCTCTCCACTCATAAACAACTTTTGCCAGGCTTGATTATCTTCAAAATTTGCTTTTGATACCCCACTGTAATTTATGAAAATAATGTAATGATGGGTATTTTTTTTTTAAAGTTCCCCTTTTAAACCCCACTTGATGTTCTGGATCAAGATTGTTCCAGAAATAAGACTAAAAGGCTTTATATATGGAGCTGGCTAGGCAATTGTCTAGATGTGTTTCTCATTCTTCCTGCATTGTAGAGGAACTAGAATTTTGATGATGTCTGTGGGCGGCTGCTCCATGGTGATATATCTCTCTTCAGAAACAGTAATACTTCCTAAAGAAAAGGTCAAGGATCTGACAGAAATCAAGTCAAAATCTTTCAATTAACGAGAATATTAGGATTTAGATCAGCAGACATAGAAGAAATTCTTTATAAAAAATGGCATGCAGTAACATGGATTTCTTATAAGTATTTAAGAAAAGTTCCATGCATTACAAGAACTGGGCAAATATTGCTCATCCTTAGGCTATGTGCACACGTTGCGGTTTTTTAGCGGTTTTTGCCGCGTTTTTTTGCGGCGGAAACGCCGCGAAACCGCGGCAAAACCGCTTACACAATACAACTCATTAAGGCCTATGAGATTCCGCAATGCTGTGCACATGCTGCGGGTTTTTCCGCGGCGGAATCGCATCGCGGGAGAATCCGCAGCATGCTCATTCTTTTTTGCGGAACCGCGGCGATTCCGCCGCCATAGGAATGCATTGAACCGCTTACTTTCTGCATGTGGCTGTGCCCCCATGCGGAAAGTAAGCGGTTCATGTGGGATGGTACCCAGGGTCTGGAGGAGAGGAGATTCTCCTCCAAGCCCTGGGTACCATATCCATGTAAAAACAATAATTAAAATAAAAAATAATGATATTCTCACCTTCCGGCGTCCCACGCAGCTTTCCCGCCTTCAGCGACGCTCCCGCAATCGCGTTCCCAGGAGTGCATTGCGAGATCACCCAGATGACGTAGCGGTCTCGCGAGATGCTACGTCATCGGGATGATTGCCGCAAAGGACTCCTGGGAACGAAACTTGCCGGGAGCCTCGCTGAGAGGCGGGAAAGCTGCGGGGACGCCGGAAGGTGAGAATATCATTATTTATTATTTTTTTTATTATTTTAACATTAGATCTTTTTACTATTGATGCGACATAGGCGGCATCAATAGTAAAAAGTTGGTCACACGAGTCAAACACTTGTTTGACTCGTGTGACCAAGCTGTCAGATCGCTTGTAAAACGCTAGCGTTCTGCAAGCTAATTCCACTTGCAAAACGCTAGTTTTAGCGGAATACGCATACCTATAATATGCGGATTTCCGCGGCAGGGAGGTGCGGAAATTGCCGCGGAAATTTCCATGGCAATTCCGCAACGTGTGCACATAGCCTTAAACCCAACTAAAGAATCAAAATATGTCCAGGGGTTCAAGACACAAGAGATGAATTAAAAGTAATCTGTTATTCATTCCAACAGATTAAAAGACAAAAATAGTAGAAAAACAATGTAGTGACGTATCGGCCACATGACTTTTATCAAGAGAGGCCATACTGGGCCCCAGCCATAAAGAAAGTCCAACATGATGGGGTTAATGCGATCATAAAGGGGGCTTGGTAGTTTACTGGGAAGCATAGGGTTAATAAAGAGCAGAGGGGGAGCTGGATTAAATCAAGGGGGACGAAGGGTCAGAGGAGTAGGGGGGAGAGGGGTATTAAGGGTCAGCCATTTTACTAAGAGCAATCATTTTAGGTACCCTGCAGTAGTAACAAAAGCTCCCACCTACCCACCCTATTTATATATTATGTATCATGGATACGTTTTTTGGTTATTTTGGTAAAGATGTGGTTATTGTAAGTTTGCATTTGTTGATTAATTTTGGTATTTCATATGTAATATGCCATAGCAGTACAACATGGGAGGAGGTCCTCGAAGTGGGTGGAGTTGGTTAATGGTGGTTAACGGGTGTTTAAATAGTCTCTGGAAAGGGACTAAAGGACTTGTGGTTAATGGTTATGGACATTGGCCAGGTTTTGTAATAGTTGCCTCTGAGCTGGTGCATAGTGGCTAGAGGTAAGACATTACCTGAGGCCAAGTTGGGATTATGAAACCTGCGGCTTTATAGTTTTGGGGCTTCAAGGACCATCCCTCTGGGAGGTTGTTATTTTACATTGTTTGTTAATAAATGTTAATAAAAGGCTGCTGTGGCCAAAAAATCCAATTCAATTTGGTAGTTTATAAGGAAGAAAAAATGGGGAGTAGGAGGAGGGGGCTTAATCAAAGCCACGTGACTTGCAAATACCCTATGTCAAGCAAGACAAGAATAAAAAGCAATGCATATATTGCTTTTGTATCCTTGTCTTGATTGAGGAAGGCCATATGACCGAAATGTCACTACATTGTTTTTTCTGCTATTTGTGCCATTCATCAGTTGAAATGAATAAAAGATTAAATTTTAACTCTTTTCTGGTGTCTTGGACCCTTAGACATGGATTTCTTATAAGGTGGAATAATTAGATGATTAGAAAAGGTAATCTTTATACTCTTAGAGGACACAATCTGGCCCCCATTGTGATGGAAAAGAATCTGATCAATAAACTTTTACCAATTGACGATCGTTTCAGTGCCTGTTTACAAGGCAGAGAAAATTAAATGATGCACACTATATTATATCACTCAGTGCACATACCTTGCCACTGTTGAAGGCAGTGCGAATTCTGTTTACACCGGTTAATACGCTGCCAACAATGATGATTTTTTTATGCTACATAAAAGATAATTTCACCAGAAGAACAAATATTTTACTCACTCGTCGGGTAATCGCAGCCTGTTTACACAGGAAATATCGTATATACTCGTGTATAAGCCGATCCGAGTATAAGCCGTCCCCAAATTTTGCCACAAAAAACTGGGAAAACTTATTGACTCGTGTATAAACCTAGGCTGGAAAATGCAGCAGCTACTGGTAAATTTCAAAATAAAAATAGATACCAATAAAAGTAAAATTAATTGAGACATCAGTAGGTTAAATGTTTTTGAATATCCATATTAAATTAGGAGCCCCATATAAAAGCTCCATACAGTTCATGATGGCCCCATAAGATGCTCCATACAAAATACGCCCCATATAATGCTGCACAAAGGTTAATAATGGCCCATAAGATGCTTCATAGATTATGCCCCATAAGATGAGCCATAGCTTTTGCCCCATAATATGCTCCATAGATTATGCCCCACAAAATGCTCCATAGATTATGCCCATAAGATGCTTCATATATTTTATGCCCCATATGATGCTCCATTGATTATGCCCCCATAAGATGCTCCATAGAATAGGCCCCATATGCTGCTGCAAATAAAAAAAAATGACATATTCACCTATCGTCGCAGTGGGCCAGGTGCCGGTGTCCTGAGCAGGCGGGGACACCGGCGCGCTATGGGGAACAGGTGCCGGTGTCACCGCTGGCTCAGGGCCCGGCACCTGAGATATTCACCTGTCCCCGGTCCACTGCTGGCGCGCCCTCCATCTTCCGGGTCCTCTGTCCTCCGTCATTGCGCCCTCTGACCTGAATATCACTGCCAGAGGACACTGAGGACAGAACGGTGGTAGAACAGGGACATGTGAATATCGCATATACTTACCCCTCCTGGCACTGTTTTCTGCAGCCCCTGCTCTTCTTCCACGGTCTCTGGCAGCTCTTCCTTCCTTCAGCTGTCACATGGTACCACTCATTAAAGTCATGAGCCGAGGGCCCTGGCGTATATGACTCATGTATAAGCGAGAGGGGGGACTTCCAGCCTTAAAAAATGGGCTGAAAATCTCAGCTTATACGCGAGTATATACGGTAATTGTGAAATGTGCGTTTTAACAACACTTGTTCACGAATACCTTGCCGTATCGGTATTAATGCCCATTCACAGTAGTGTTATATTTTTGCAAAATGTGTAAAAAACAGTTTTCTATTAAAAGAGAGAATATTGCATACCTTTTCGTTTGCATCCGTTGCACTCCCACTCAGAATAGTTGTCTAGATAGAGATTGATGAATGTTTGTTTAGCTAAACTGCGTAATTCGGTCCTGCTCAAATGTCCCTGCTTATAGATTAATTCTGTATGACCCAGATTAGATTGTGTGGGCAATAGTAAAGTTACAGGAAAATATATTTTAGATTTTATTATTATTGCCCATATTTTTGCCAAATAATTTTCTAGCTGCTGTTCATTGTAGAACATTTTAAATGTGCATCCACTTTTGTTATGATATTGCTTTTATCCTAATCTTCCTGCGGTACCTTTATCTTTTAATTACAGTACACACTGTTCTTTTTACCTAGTATAGGAAATACTAATCATTCAATAACACGCAGAAACAAAATTGTGTTTTAAAAGCTTTAAAGTATATGTTATAGTATAGGAAAATCATAAAATCTATTTCTAAACCCTGTCAATTTCATAATGTTCCTCCTAGATTCTAGAAGTCAATAGATGCCATCTTATTATTAGAGCACAATTGAATGGGTTAATGCATCATTTTCTGATTAGTTGAGAACTACCCTCCATGCTGCCAAAACAGGCAAGCTACATTTTCTAAAAGGGCATCTTGCCATTTATATTTAATGAATCCGTATTCCACTGACACAGCTCAGCTTCAGCACCCAGCAGGGATTCAATATTAATGAAAGATTTCCCTGCAGGTATCTCGGGAAAAGTCTCTGCACTCCAGGCATTGAACCTTTTGGGGGAATTATTGTATTAAAAAAAGGAAAATGTTTTCTTTTATGATGTGTTTAAAGGAAGAAGTAAACTTATTTTATTTTAATTTTTCTCTGATATTTTATGGTAAAACCCATGAATTCTATGATCAAAATAAAACTTCCTTTTAATAAGCATCTTTCTCAAGGATTTAAACTGTGGTTATGATTTAATACATTTTAATGAAGATAATTTCATTGTTTTCTAGTGCATTGTCAGTAAAGGGGTTGGCAACTACTGGAAAACACTTTATTAATGAAAGGCGAAAAAACAAATGATACTCACCTCCAAGGTCAGCACCATTCTAGTTACTCTGTGGCTGCTGATTGACTCACCGGATGCCTCCAGCTCGCAGATGTTAAGGCCAAGGGGAAGAAGGGAAATGTGATGCCAGATGTGGGAGTAGTGCCGGTCCAAGATATGAGTGGCGCAGGTCCAAGATGTGAGAATCTTCTCTTTTTTTCTTTTTAAAACCTGCCTGTACTCATGAATAATGGGTTTTCCAGTAGTGGACACCCCATTTATCCCCTTCCCGACATGGTCAATTTCCATTTTTTGTGCTTTAGTTTTTCCTCCTCTTCTTCCCTGAGCCATAACTTTTTTTTCTGTCAATATAGACATATGAGTGCTTGTTTTTTTGTGAGACCAATTGTACTTTGAATGACACCATTCATTTTACCACAGCAACGGGAAAAAGGAAAAAAAAAATTCTAAGAACAGTGAAATTGTGAAAAAAATGCAAATTTGACTGTTTTTTGGGAATTGTTTTTATGGCATACATTGTATGGTAAAAATTACATCTCGATATAATGCTCCTCATTATTATGATTACAGCAATACCAAACACATCCAGTTTTTTATTATGTTAGTGCTGAAAAAAATCTGATTTGTTTTTCTTTTTAAACTTTTTGATTGTCGTCATTTTCATAGACTCTTAACATTTTTATTTTCATGTCAATCAGATGTGTGAGGGTTAGGGATGAGCGATACGATACTGCAAATATCGGGTATCGGCCGATATTAGCTGTATCGGACTTTCGATTCCGAGTTCCGATATTGTCGTCTTATCGGATACCGGAATCGGAATTGTCAATGTCACTGTCAGTGTCCGTCGGTCGGGTCTGTCAGGAGTCAGCGGCACTTACCTGGCAGAAGATCTCCGGCGGTCACGGCTTGGACTGCTTGATGGCCGCCATCATCTTTCCCCAGCGGTCACATGCAGTTTCTCGCGATAACTGCAGTGACTGCTGGGTAATCCCGGCCGTAAAGCAGTCAGTCCGATGACGTCACCGCCGGGGAAGCAGGTAACCAGCTGTGCTGCGTCGCGATGACAGGCTCTGCCTGTCATTGCGATGTAGCAGAGCTGGATCGTCGTGGGACAGTCGTTACTATGGACTGCGTCGGACAGGTGGTATACTGTTGGTTTGTTTTTTTCCTTTTTTTACAGGAGATCGATGGCGTCGCAGGAATGAGTGTATAATAAAAAAAATGAAAACTGTGTTGTCTCTTTTATTTCATTAAAAGACTTTTTTCTTGCTTTGTCTTTTTTTTATACATTTAAAAACTTTGGGATTAATAATGGATCGGTGTCTTATTGACGCCTATCCATTATTAACCGGGCTTATTGTCACCATGCAATCAACGGTGACATTAACCCCTTATTACCCCGCTTGCCACCGCTACAGGGCAGTGGGAAGAGCCGGGTAAAGTGCCACAATTGGCACATCTTTTGATGCGCCAAATGTGGGGCTGCTGTAGCCTGGTATTATCAGGCTGTTGAGGGCCAAAATCCATGGGCCTTGACAGTCTTTTAATACCAGGCCGCAGCAGTCTGCATTTTACTTGGCTGGTTAACAAAAATAGGGGGACCCCTACGCCGTTTTTTTTTCGAGGGTATCCCCTATTTTTGTTAACCAGCCAAGCTAAGCAGACTGCTGTGGCCTGGTATTATCAGGCTTGCAAGGTCCATGGATATTGGATCCTTACCAGCCTGAAAAACCAGGCCTCAGCAGTCTGCTTCATCTGGCTGGTTAACAAAAATAGGGGGGACCCCACGCCAATTTTTTTCGAGGGGATCCCCTATTTTTGTTAATCAGCCAAGATATGCAGACTGCTGAGGCCTGGTATTATCAGGCTGGCAAGGTCCATGGATCTTGGCTCCTTAACAGCCTGAAAATCCAGGCCTCAGCGGTCTGCTTCATCTGGCTGGTTAACAAAAATAGGGGGGACCCCACGCCAATTTTTTTCGAGGGGATCCCCTATTTTTGTTAATCAGCCAAGATATGCAGACTGCTGTGGCCTGGTATTATCAGGCTGGCAAGGTCCATGGATCTTGGCTCCTTAACAGCCTGAAAATCCAGGCCTCAGCGGTCTGCTTCATCTGGCTGGTTAACAAAAATAGGGGGGACCCCACGCCAATTTTTTTCGAGGGGATGCCCTATTTTTGTTAACCAGCAAAGATAAGCAGACTGCTGTGGCCTGGTATTATCAGGCTGGCAAGCAGGGTCGGACTGAGCCACCGGGACACCGGAGAAACCTCCGGTGGGCCCCAGCTCCTGCGTGGTGGGCCCTGATTTGAAAGGATAGGTCGCGGGGCAGAGGGGGCGGTGGCCCGGGCCATGCGCTCTGAGGGGGCCCACCCGGAGCTACGCTACAGTAACTGTATCGGCGTGCACAGCACGCCGATACAGTTACATTCTGCGGCAGAACAGGGAGAATCGATCTTCCTGCTCTGCCGCCCAGAAGCTATGGGGCCTGAACAGGCGTTGGGGGGGCCCGGTGCCAGCAGTGGGCCCCCCACCCGTCATCGGAGGGTCAGCTGTATCGGCATCCAGCCGATACAGCTGACCGCATAGAGAGAGAAGGAGTGAGCGCTCCTTCTCTCCCATAATCCCCCTCTCAGCGTCTGACAGCGGGCGCGATGACATCACCTGCCGGCGCCCGCTGTCAGACGCTGAGAGGGAGAACAGTGAGCAGCACAGGAGCCGGGAGGTGAGTATTGCTTTTTTTTTTTTTAATGGGGGTGCATTATACTACAGAGGCTGTATATGGGGGGTGCATTATACTACAGAGGCTGTATATGGGGGCTGCATTATACTACAGAGGCTCCATATTGGGGTGCATTATACTACAGAGACTCCCTATGGGGATGCATTATACTACAGAGGCTGCCTATGGGGGTGCATTATAATATAGCGGCTGCCTATGGTGGTTCATTATATTATAGACTCTGCCTATGGGGGTTTATTATAATATAGAGGCTGCCTATGGGGGTGCATTATACTATATTGAGGACTATCTGGTGTATTATGCTGTATGGATGCTATCTAGGGGCCATCATACAGTGTTGGACCCATTAAATAGTTTGGGGACATTAAGGGGTCAGTATATATCCAGTGAGGGGCATTATTCTGTGTATAGGGGAGATGTACAGGGGGAGACTTGGGACATTATTAAATGTAAAGTGGACACTTATTGTTATAGGGGAACTCGGGTTACTGTGACTGTCAAAGGGGCACACAGGGCATTATTACAGTCTAGGGGACAAAATGTGGTCACTGTTTTCCTGGGCACTTGCACCCGGCATTACTATATTCTAGAGGGGTGCTTTAAAATTTAGAGGTCACACAGAACCACAGCAGGTGCAGTAATAGGGACACATACGGCAGCAGCAGGAGCTCAGTATTGGGGTATCACGTGCAGTAATAGGGACACATACGGCAGCAGCGGCTCAGTATTGAGGTATCAGGTGCAGTAATAGGGACACATATGGCAGCAGCGGCTCAGTATTGGGGTATCAGCAGGATGAGGAGTTTGTGCAGGTTGAGAATAGTCCAATTGGTGACCAAGACAGTGCTAAAAATATGAGAAGTGAAATGTGTCTTTGTTGTAATCTCTGCAGTCGAGTCCTGGCTGGAGAAGTCGTCATGTCGGTCTGGGCCAGATGGAAAAGAAATGAAAAGTGAACAATTCCATTAGAAAGAACATCAGCGGTAAGTCATTATCTGTACCTGTGCTGTAATCTATTATATGTTCTGTAGGACTGGTATTATTTACCACAGACCATATGGCGGTAATATCAATATTGGTCTTTTTATTATATAGATTATTTTGGCAACAGCGCGGTCATTTGCTGAGGTTCTCTGATTAGGGGCCCACTCAGAAGTTTCGCCCCCACTAAACCAAAACCCTAGCTACGCCTCTGGCTCTCTCTCTAGTCTTTCTTTCTCTCTCTAGTCTTTCTCGCTCTCTGTTCTTTCTTTCTCGCTCTCTGTTCTTTTTTCTCTCTGTTCTTTCTTTCTCTCTCTCTTTTCTTTCTTTCCTCTCTTTCTTTCTCTGTTTGTTCTTTCTCTCTCGCTGCTCTTTCTTTCTTTTCCTCAGTACCAGCCACTGTGCCCTCATTACCAGTCAGTGTGATCAGCAGTGCTAAATGGGTACGCTTGGGGCCAGGATATGGGTGTGATTAGCTGTTAAATGGGTGTGGTCGGGGCGTGGCCTAAAATTTGCAGCGACGCCCTACGCGCGCCGCAGCCTTTAACCCTCTTTCCTGTCTTCAAAATTTGGGAGGTATGCTGTATGACCTCACTACAACTTCTGGCCATGCTCCTGATGAGCGCGACGGATGGTCTCCTGAGGGATCGCCTCCCACACCTGGACTAAAGCATCCACCAACTCCTGGACAGTCTGTGGTGCAACGTGGCATGGCCTAAAATTTGCTGCAGCAGGCACAGCGTGCCACAGCCTTTGTCCCTCTTTCCCTTCTTCAAATGTTGGGAAGTATGATGGTGGCCCCAAGAATATTTTTTCTCTGGTGGGCCCAAGGTACTCCAGTCCGACGCTGCTGGCAAGGTCCATGGATATTGGCTCCTTAACAGCCTTAAATACCATGCCTCAGCAGCAGGGGCGTACATAGAAATCATGGGGCCCCATAGCAAAAGTCTGAATGGGCCCCCCAAAAAAAAAAACCCAGAGCCATTGTAAATGTAAAGTGCCAGCACAGTGAGGGGACACATTAAACAAAAAAATGTATTATGCCCCCATAGATTGTGCCCCCATAGATGCTCCATAGTATAGGCCTTATGCTGCCGCAGCTGCTGCAACCAAAAAAAAAAAAAAAGACATACTCACCTTTCGTCGCTGGGGGCCAGGTGCCGGTGTCCTGAGCAGGGGGTGACACCAGGTGCCGATGTCACCGCTCGCTCAGGGCCCCGGCACCTGAGATATTTACCTGTCCTCTCTCCACTGCTGAGTGCCGCTGTCTTCGGGGTCCTCCAGCAGTGAATGATCAGGCAGAGGGCGCGGCGCGCACTAACGACGTCATCGCGCCCTCTGACCTGAACATTGCAGCAAGAGGACGCGAGCAACGGTGGAACGGGACAGGTAAATATCCCTTATACTCACCCTTCCGCCGGCGCGGTCTGTGCAGCCCCTGCTCTTCTCCCACGGTCTCCGCCGCCAGTGTTCAGCGGTCACGCGGGACAGCTCATTAAAGTCATGAATATGTGCGTATTCATGACTGTAATGAGCGGTACCACCTGACCGCTGAACACAGGCGTCGGAGACCATGGGAGAAGAGCAGGGGCTGCAGAGACCGCACCAGGAGGGGTGAGTATATAGGAGAGCTGCGTCCCGCTCCCCCGCCGACCCCCTGGTGGTACTGTGTCAGCACAGCTACCCGACCGTCGAGGGCCCCCTCACCTGTCCGGGCCCCATAGCAGCTGCTTGGTCTGCTTCATTCACGGTACGCCACTGCTCAGCAGTCTGCTTCATCAGGCTGGTTAACAAAAATAAGGGGGACCCGATGCCATTTTTTATTCGAAGGGAACCCCTATTTTTGTTAATCAGTTCCCTCTGACGTCACTGATTGTGTCCCTGGCTGACCTGAAGTGAAAGTGGAAAGCAATCAATTAAGCTTTCCACTTCCTCTCCTGTCAGCCAGGAGAGGAACTCATTCATTTGGGGGTTTACTGTGAGGCTGCAGCATTAGCTGCGGTCCCTGCAGTAAACATTAACCCTTTCTGAAGGATTACACCGTGGGACCTGACTGTACATGGGATAGGTAAGAATAATTTTGCTTTTTTATTTTATTTTTATTACAGGAAATGGTTTTTGCAGTCAAATAAAAGATGGTCAAAAACATGTGTCTTTATTTCATTAAAATGATTTTTAATTAAAGTGTGTGTGTTTTATTTTTATTTCATGCAATAGGATTAATAATTGATAGTTGTCTAATTGACAGCTCTCAATTATTAACCTGGCTTAAGGTCACCTTTCAATTGCAATGTGGCTTTAACCCCATATTAACCCATTCGCCACCGCTACAGGGCAATGGGAATAGACGGGCAAAGTGCCAGAAAGGGCGAATCTAATTATAGATTTGTCTTTTCTGGGGTGTCTGGGGGCAGATGTTAGTAGCCGGGGGGGGCCAAAAATAATGGTCCCTCTCTGGGCTATTATTATCTGCCCCCATTCGCTGGCTTTGTCTGTCTGGTTGCGAAAATAGGGCGGGAGCCCACGCATTTTTTTTAAACAATTTTACACCTCATATATATATATATATATACATGTCATTGAATTTGTGACACATATATATACATATTTATAGTTCATACACTTCTACATAGTATAATAGCCGCTAATTCAATTGCCGGCTTTTGTGAAAATGCAGAACCCGACATGAAATGACACTTGGTGTACATAGGGTTAACCATGTCTTTTCATGTCCTTTGCTATCTGATTTGCACAAACAATTACATCAGTCTATGTGTGCAAAATTTCACACCTGTAGGGGTTAATTAAAGGTGTAAATTCGTAGCAAAAAAGTCCGTTTTTTTTACAACGAATTTACACCTTTAATTAACCCCTACAGGTGTGAAATTTTGCACACATAGACTGATGTAATTGTTTGTGCAAATCAGATAGCAAACGACATGAAAAGACATGGTTAACCCTATGTACACCAAGTGTCATTTCATGTCGGGTGCTTCTGTCTTTTCACAGAAGCCGGCTTTACCCGGCAATTGAATCAGAGGCTATTTTACTATGTAGAAGTGTATAAACTATAAATATATGTATATATATGTCACAATGACATGTATATATATATATGTATCTATGTGTGTATATTTTGTGTTTACAAGGAAAGAAAGGTTTTTTTTAGTTGCGATATTTTGTTCCCATAGACTTACATGGGACTTCCGGTATCGGAATCGGATATCGCCGATATTTAGTGATATCGGCGATACCATTCCGATCCGATATTTTTAGATATCGAGCAGTATCGCTCAACACTAGTGAGGGTTTATTTTTTGTAGGATGAGACATTTTTATTGATACCATTTTGTGATAGATATGACATTTTGATAGCTTGTTAGAGCATTTTTTGTGGCATTGCAGTGACCAAAAAATGTAATTTTGATGTTTTTGAATATTTTTCTGTTTAGAGTGTTTAGGTTTCGTGTTAATTATTTTTATATTTTGATAGATCGTACTTGTCTGAAAGTGGCAATACCACATACTGTATACCGGTATGTATTTATTTTCTTTTTTTTAATCTTTCTCTTTAATGGGGAAAAGGGAGGTGATTTAAACTATTAAGTTTTTCATACTGTTTAAAACTTTTCTTTAACTTTTCATTATATCTTTTAGTCCCCTACTTGAAGCTGTGATTGATTGCTTGTGCTATATACAGCAATACCACAGCATTGCTGCATATAGCAAAAAAATCACGGTCTACATTAACTCCATTAACTCAATTAATAAACCTTCATTAATGATGGTATGGCTTTCCTCCGTTTACAATGCTAAGGGATTGGACAGTATGTTTTCATTTGTTAATTAAACAATTAATGCCCTCAGTGAATTAAAAAAATTGTTGTTGTGCTGGACATAGATATGTATAATTCACAAATGATGGAGATGTTATCAAACCAAAATATATATGAAAAGATACTGTCCAATCCCTTACCATTATACACACAGGAAACCCACACCATCATCAATGAGGGTTTCTCTCCTGGGGTGATTACAGAAAAACAAAGAGACTACCTAACAGTGGATAATCCCATGCTTCCTTTGTTTCATGGTCTCTCTAATGGTACTGCCACACTGAGCTATCCCGCTAGCGATCTCGTTAGCGTTGCATACTAATGAGATCGCTAGCGGGATTGTTTCTATATCGCTAAATGCTGCCGCATTTAGCGATATAGTTAACGACGCTATCGCCGTTAGCGATCTTCTTAACGACTTTAGCGGTACAAAAGTACCGCTAAATCGCTAAGAAAAGGTGCCACACAGCGATAAGATACTTACCCAGCGGGAGCGCCAGCGATGAAATAGGGTCCGGAACGATTCCAGCGACGAGCGAGATCACAGCAGGAAGCTCGTCGCTGGAAGCTGCCGCACTGAACAATATCGCTAACGGGATCGCTAAATAGTGACTTTTTTAGCGATCCCGTTAGCGATATTGTTTAGTGTGGCATACCCTTAAGACACATAAAACTATTCACCCCTCTCCTATAAGACCAATATCCGGTATCAATTCAGTTACTGAGCATTTTGGTAATTGGCTGGACTCAATATTACAACCCCTTGACCACAGATCAGCCGGCTTTCTCAAGGATTCATGAATGTTTTGAACCAACTGTTTACCTTGGTGTCCGGAATATACATGGTTAAGTTGTGATGCTGTTTCACTTTATACTTACATTCCTTATGCTGTTGCTTTACAGGCTTTGAAATTACATTTGTCTAAGTTTAGCAACTACTCATCTGATTTGTGCTCTTACATTGCACATGTTACGTACTTTTGGCTGACTAGGCCAGCATTTCTTTCGATACAATGGCTGCTGGTGCAGGAGCAGTCTCCTCCAATTGAAAAACAACTTCCATCGAATCGAAAAGTTGCTTTTCTATTGGAGGAGGTATTCAAGAGTGTTCTGGTTGGCCATTCACTACAGAATGCAATGCAAATGTATCTCTTTCACCCATAAAGATCTCCTCAGAATCACAGAATCATAGAATGTTAGAGTTGGATGGGACCACCTGGGTCATCGTGTCCAACCCCCTGCTCAATGCAGGATTCACTAAATGAGCCTAGACAGAAGTCTGTCCAGCCTCTGTTTGAAGACTTCCATTGAAGGCGAACTCACCACCTCTCATGGCAGCATGTTCCACTCGTTGATCACACCCTCATTGTCAAAAAGTTTTTTTTATATCTAATCTATGTCTCTTTCCATTCAGTTTCATTCCATTGATTCTAGTCTTTCCTTGTGCAAACAAGAATAAGAAAGATCCCTCTACAGTGTGACAGCCCTTGAGATATTTTGTAGACAGCTATTAAGTTTCCTCTCAGTCTTCTCTTTTGCAAGCAAAACATTCGCAAAACCTCTTACCGTTACTCATAGGTCATTCTTTGCAGATGGGTCTCCATTCTGGTCACTCTTCTATGAACTTGCTCCAGTTTGTTCATGTCTTTTTTAAAATATGGTGCCCAGAACTGGACACAGTATTACAGATAAGGTCTGAGAAAATACTGACCAAATACCAAATTACTTAATGTGATCTAGACTGTATGCTTCTGTTCATGCAACCTAGAATTGTGTTTGCCTTTTTTGCTGCAGCATCACCCTGTTGACTCATGTTCAACATGTTCATCCTCAGTTCTGCAGCATCCTATATCTCCTCCCTCATCTGTGTCTATCAACCTACCTGCGCTCTCTGCTATGCAACTGATATAAAACTAACATTCTCCATGATCTGGACCTTCCAATTCCATCTCCAAGATATCCCTCGTGCTGCGCCAGTTTTCAGGAATGCACTACCCTGGACGGTCTATTACCTAGCCCACGCATTTTAAAATATGCTTTAAAAACTCATCTCTTTAGACAAGCCTATCACCTCATTTCACTAACCTAACACCTCCCTCTTTCTCAATTTTACCCAGAATCTGTTCCTTTCTATGCATCTGTGTCCACATGCTCCATGCATCCAATAGCACTTGGTAACTGTAGTTAGACAGAAACTGGCTGAAGACCGAACTTTCAGCTTATTTGTAATGCTCTATTTATTATAGTGATGGCAGGACCATACATGACAAGCAATTTCCATCTATTGTGTCCCCCTATTCCTTTTACATTGTTAGCTTGTGAGCCGGGCCCTCACTCCACCAGTAACTGTTGAATTTTGTGTTACTTTGTGATGTCTTTATTGTCCGGACACAGTGGCCTACCGCCAATGGCGGCAGGCCACGCGACTGCCATGGGGCCCTGAGGGGTGAGCGAGCCTGCTGGAGTCAGACGGCAATGGCTGTGCTGTGCCTTTAATTAAATGTGCGCGCCGCCGTCACTCTGTGCCTGGCTCCTCCTTTCTAGTCCTGCACTGCTCCCGGCTGAACTTTCTGTCTGATTTGCATAAGGACGCCACACCTCCTGACGGACGTAGCTTTCCAGCCAGAGAGAGCAGTGTATGCTGGGCCCGGCCAGAAGTAGTTGCACATGTGAGGACGGATACCGGCTGTTGGAGACTGAGGCCGTGTGGAGATGCAAGACGGTGAGCTTTTTTTTTTTTTTTTTTTTTTTTAATGTGTCCCTTTGCCAGTCTGCTTGCACTTCTTAGAAAATAATATGTCTGGCTGCTGCACATAATTTGGAGGGGATAACTAGTGGCTACACTGCTGCAGTTTGCACCTTATAGTGTAGGGGTGCTGGAGGAGATTCTGCATGCCGGCCCCTGCACTTAATTTGGAGGGTGGAGGAGGGGTTAAATAGTGGCTGCAGTTGGCACCTTAGAGGGCGGGGGGCCCATTCAGAGTTTTGCTATGGGGCCCCATGATTTTTAAGTATACCCCTGTCTGGACATGTCCCCGCTTAATCGTTGTTAGGGTCTGTGGAACGCACCTAATAAATAATGTAGAGAGGTGCGTTCGCAGCCCGGGTCCACCGTGCAGGCAGAGCCTGCTGCTAGTAAGATGGCGAAAGTAGAGAACTCTGTTATCCCGCAGAGTCGCTAAAATAAATGCCGCAGCGCGCGGTGGAAGATAGTGCGAACTCTGTTAATCCACAGAGCCGCTGACGAGAATGCCGCAGCGCTATATGGCGATAAGTACGAACTCACTTAGCTTCAGTGAGCCGCAAAGCAAAACACTAGGGCGATGACTAGCGTTTTAAAGCGAACTCTGTTGCGTCACAGAGCCGCTGAGAAACCCTACTGTGTCCAGGTACACAGTTGACTGCTAAGCGAACATAGGAAGTGGTTATGCGCTATCTATGGCGTCTGTACGCCAGTCCCTGAATACGGCAACCAAACTCCTCACCGGTTATGCCGGTATTCTAAAGGCATCTAAGACACCGACCCTGACCAGCTAGCATACCAAGCTCCTCACCGATTAGGTCGGTATTGTAATGGCATATTTCAGCCGCCCTAACCACACACACGCATGACCATACTGGCGCAAAGCACATAAAGGTTTGATACTAGCGCACAACCTTTTATAGCAGCCACGAGTAGAAGACCTTCCAGAAAGGACCAATAGAAAGCTGCTTCAGATCACAAACAGCTACAGGACCTTCCTGGAGGACCAATAGGAGTCATAGCTGTATCTGAGCATGTGACCCCTGATCTCCAATGGGAGATCTTGCCCTGGGCATACTCAGAAGAAGAAACAGAGGACTTAGTCCCAAATCTGCCTGCTCCAGCACTGGTTATAACCGAAGATCCAGGAGAGGCAGCAGCAAGTCTCTGCACAGTATTAGACCGGGCAAGACGCTGGGACCGACGTCTTTGCTGAGCAGGCTCCACTGCTCCGGAGACTGATGGGGGACCGCAGCGGGAATGGCTCGAGATTCCCCTTGGGCAGCAATGGGAACTCGAACCCTAACATTACCCACCCTCCTAGGGTCCCCCCTTCTTTGGGCCTTGCTGTGCTTCAAGGCAGCGATGAGCTGCAGAGCATGAATATGCTCGGCAGGCTCCCAAGACCTATCCTCAGGCCCATAACCCCTCCAGTCCACAAAATAAAACTTTTGCCTCGTACCACCTTGCCCCCAACAATGGTGTTCACTTCATGATCATCGGTAGAGGAACCCGACGTCCCGGCAGAGGACTCAGAAAACCGAGAGATGGCAACGGGTTTCAGAAGGGACACGTGAAAGGTGTCGGTGATACCAAGGCGAGGCGGAAGGGCTAAGCGGTAAACTACAGGGTTTACCTGCTCAAGAATCTTAAAGGGGCCCAGATAACGAGGTGCCAACTTAGTCGACTCTACTCGCAGCCTGATGTTTCGGGCAGAGAGCCACACTAAGTCGCCCGGAGCAAATGCCAGAGCGGGGCGCCCATGAGCATCGGCAGAAGACCTCATCCTCTCCTTGGAGGCCTGTATGGCGTCCTGGGTACGGTCCCAAATGTCCCGTGCCTCCACAGACCAGTCTGCCACCCTGGAGTCGGCGGAAGACTCGGGCATGGGTACAGGAACCCGCGGATGCTGACCATAGTTCAAGAGGAATGGGGTTTGTTCGGTGGAGTCAGTCACAGCATTATTGAGAGCAAACTCCGCCCATGGTAGCAAGGATGCCCAGTCATCCTGCCTGGCTGAGACAAAATGTCACAAATACCAACCCATTTGTCTCGGGATGATACGCAGAGGAGAGGTTTAACTCAATACTGAGTAGATGGCATAGCTCTCTCCAGAACCGAGACGCAAATTGGGTGTTAGGGTCTGCAGAACGCACCTAATAGATTTTGTAGAGAGGTGCGTTCGCAGCCCGGGGTCCACCGTGCAGGCGAAGCCCGCTGCTCGCAAGATGGCGAAGGTAGCGAACTCTGTTATCCCGCAGAGTCGCTAAAATAAATGCCGTAGTACGCTGTGGCAGTTAGTGCGAACTCTGTTAATCCCCAGAGCCGCTAACAGGAATGCCACAGCGCTATATGGCGATAAGTACGAACTCACTTAACTTCAGTGAGCCGCAAAGTAAAATGCTAGGGCGCTGAACCAGCGTTATCAAGCGAACCCTGTTGCGTCACAGAGCCGCTGTGGGTAAGCCCACCACGACATCCATCCTGACCATCTCCCAGGGCCTGTCTGCCACGGGTAAAGGGAAAAGTAGCCCAGCTGGCCGTTGTCGAGGGGACTTATTCTTGGCGCAGGAGAAGCATGCCTGAACATATTCCCTGATGTCACGGGCCATATGCGGCCACCAGTATGTCCTCGCCAGCAACTCAGAAGTCCTTTTTGCCCCAAAATGTCCACCCACCCTGGACGAATGTGCCCAAGAAAGTACTTCCGTTCACAAATTGGTGGGCACAAAAGTCTTGCCCGGAGGCACAGACTCAAGCGAAACTGGGGCCACTGTTCTTAGGCTCTCTGTGGGGACAATAAGCCGAAGCTCCTCCTCCACCTCCTCAGAGGACACCATTGAGCGAGATAGAGTGTGGGCACGAATGTTCTGTTCACCGGAGAGGAAATGGAGGGTGAAATGGAACCAGGAGAAGAACAAGGACCATCTGGCCTGATGGGAATTTAGCCGCTGGGCTGTCTGCAAATACACCAAGTTCTTGTGGTCCATGAATACTTGGAAGGGCAAGCGAGCCCCCTCCAGAAGATGTTTCCACTCGGAGAAGAACAACTTCATAGCCAGTAACTCCCTGTCCCTGATGGAATAATTCCTCTCTGCTGGTGTAAAGGTCTTGGAAAAGAAGAAGCAGGAATGCTTCTGACCCTGGGCATCCTTTTGAAAAAGGACTGCTCCAGCACCAACAGAAGAGGCACCCACCTCTAAAATAAACGGCTTATTGACATCGGGGCGATGTAAAATGGGAGCACTGGCAAAATGCGACTTGATGGAGGAGAACGCCTTGGTGACCTCCTCTAACCACAACTTGGGATTAGCTCCCTTCCTGGTGAGGGCAACCAAGGGAGCTACCAAAGTAGAGAAGTGGGGAATGAATTGGCGATAGTAGTTAATGAATCCCATAAAGCGCTGCACCGCTTTTAGGGAGTGGGGTTCTTGCCAATCCATTACAGCCTGTAGTTTGGCAGGATCCATAGCCAATCCTGGGCGGAGATGATATAGCCCAGGAAAGGTACTGTAGAGACTCCTGCTCAAACATGCACTTCTCCAACTTGCATATAGGGAATTTCCTCGCAAGAGGTCAAAAACCTTGCAGACATCTCTCCGGTGGGAGGCCATATCTTGAGAAAAGATGAGAATGTCATCCAGATAGACTACCACCGAGGTGGTCAACATATCCCGGAAGATGTCGTTCACAAAGTCTTGGAAGACAGCTGGGGCATAACAGAGCAGAAAAGGGCATTACCAGATATTCGTAATGCCATCCCTGGTCTTCCATTAGTCCCCCTCACGGATGCGAATCAGGTTATATGCACCCCGTAGGTCTAGCTTAGTAAATACCCTTGCTCCCCGAAGCTTGTCAAAGAGCTCAGAGATTAGCGGCAAAGGGTACTTAATTTTCACGGTGATAGCGTTGAGACCCCTATAATCAATGCATGGACGAAACTCTCCGTTCTTCTTCTGCACAAAGAAGAATCCCGTTCCCGCTGGTGACACCGACTTCCTAATGAATCCCCTTGCCAAGTTCTCCTGAATATATTGGGACATGGCCTCTGTCTCAGGAAGAGAGAGGGGATAAACCCTCCCCCTAGGAGGCTCAGCTCCAGAGAAGAGATCGATAGGACAGTCATAGGGGCGATGAGGTGGAAGTCTCCGCAGCTTTCTTCGAGAATACGTCGGCATAGGACCAATAGACCTTGGGAAGAGGAGAGAGGTCTATGGGTATCTCAGTGGTGGTGACCTGCACGCTTTTCCTAATGCATCTGCCTTTACATAAATTACCCCAACCCAGAATTCTCCTTGAAAACCACTCAATATTGGGAGAGTGGTGGCAGAGCCAGTGTAATCCCAACAAAACCTCATCTATACCCTCAAGGAGGATAAAAAATGATATATTCTCCTGATGGGAAGGAGACATAGACAAGGTGAGTGGGACAGACTGATGGGTGATTTGTGTGGGCAGAATTGCTCCGTTCAACACCCGTACCGATACTGGTTCAGCCAGCAACACCAAAGGCATGGTGTGGTTAGAAGCAAAGGAGGACGACATAAAATTCCCCTCTGCCCCAGAATCCACATACAGCTTGACGGGTAGGGTGGTAGAACCGTGGGTAATTATCCCCTTGAGGAGCACTTTAGGGGCAAGAGTCATGGCGTCGAGTGACCCTGTTCCTACGGTTACTGGGCGCGACCGTTTATTCAGTCGCTGTGGACATCGGTTGGCAAAATGTCCCTGCTGCTGGCAAATATAACAAATCGGGGGTGGACGAGTGGCCCGAGATTTAGATCCCGCAGGAGCAGCCTCCTGAAGGTTGGGCACCTGAACGAGCGACTCCAGAGGGGTGGCGAAGGTAGGAGCCAACCGAACCCTCTGCCTACACTGGGCACGTTCCAGCCTCCACTCATGGAAACAGAGGTCGACACGGGTGGAAATAGCGATAAGCTTCTCCAGTGTGGCAGGAATCTCCCTGGTAGCCAAAGCATCCTTCACATGACCCGCCAGTCTTCTCCAGAACATGGGAATGAGGACTTTATCTGGCCACTCTAATTCCGAAATTGGACAGCAAAATGGCTGACCAAAGCCGAACCCTGGGTGTTGTGAATGTGCTAGAAATGAATTCTGAGCAGAAGCTCCCTCTGGTGGTTACAAACAGTACTGAACTATTCAATGAAGATTGTGAAGATTGGCGATCAGGTGTTACTGACTGGTCTTATATAAGGGAGGTTCCCTCCCATCAGGGTTGCCAGTGATCAAGTGTTCTGGTCTCAACTTTTGTTCCTGGTTCACTTTGAAGCTTGCTGTTTCGTGCCTGCATCTTCTGCTAACAGATAAGACATTTTCTTCTTTTAGTTTTTTTGTGCTTGCTTTTTTCATTTTGTCCTGCACTTCTGTGGGGGTCTGCCAGGTCCCCTCCGGGGGCTTGTGCTCCTCTCAGTTTAGTTCAGCCAGTTGTTTGTTCATTTGCCTTTTCCAGTTTTTTCTGTGGCTGCGGCTTAGTTTTGTTACACCAGAGAACTAATTTAGGTGGTAGAGGTTGTGTGATCTCAGGTGTTTTTGCAATTAGTGTGTTGGTATTTTTTTTAGGGTTTTTTGGATTGCAGTAAGTGACCTTCCTATCCTTTTCTGTCTAGGAAGATTGGGCCCCAACGTTTGCTCATACTATTTTCTGTCTGTGTCTGTATTTCCTCTTGTCTAACCACTATTACATGTTTGGGGGCTTCCTATGTTCTTTGGGGATCTGCTCCGGGGCAGATAAATTTCCTCTTTCTATCTTTAGGTGAAGTTTGCTTCTCAGGCTGTGATGAGGCGTCTAGGACCAACGTAGGTACGATCCACGGCTGCCTTTAGTTGTGGTGGTTAGTCAGGGTACTGCAATCCAATAGATTCCAACCTCTCTGGTGTAGTGCCTTTTTTGCCTGCTCTCCTCAGCTACCAAATCATAACAGTATCACTGGCCTAAAACTGATAATTATATGGTACTCACAGAAGGGAAAAATAGTGTGAAAGAAAGAAGATTGTCAGAGTTGTCAGAGATTTTTTTTATTTTTTATTTTTTTTTCCCTCTGTATCTCTGGGTGCTGAGGAGGATTTTTTTTTCTCTCAATGGAGTTTGCACAGTTGTCTGGCCGTGTGGATCAGCTTGCCACTGAAGTTCGGAGTATTTCTACCTATCTTGCAGGGTTGCCTGTTGTGGAACTTAGGATTCCCATGCCAGGTTTGTTTTTATGGGATCGAGCTAAATTTCTGAATTTCAAAAATAACTGTAAGTTGTTTTTTGCCTTAAAATCTAAGTCCTCAGGGAACGCAGCACAGCAGGTTCAAATTGTCATCTCTCTCCTGCGCGGCGATCCTCAGGATTGGGCTTTTTCCCTGACACCTGCGGACCCTGTTTTGAGTAATGTTGATGCATTTTTTCTGGCTCTGGGGTTATTGTACGATGAGCCTAATGTCACTGATCAAGCTGAAAAAGCCTTGTTGGCATTAAATCAGGGGCTTGAGGATGCTGAGTTATACTGTCAGAGATTCCGAAGGTGGGCAGTCCTGACCAAATGGAATGACGATGCTTTGGCAGCCCTTTTTCGGAAGGGTCTGTCAGAGAATGTAAAGGATGTTATGGTGGGATTCCCTTTCCCCTCTGGTCTCAGTGATTCTATGTCATTAGCGATTCAAATTGACAGACGTTTGGGTGAGCGTAGAGGTATGCGTGGAATAGTGTTGCCTTGTGAACCAGCTTCTGAACCCATGCAATGTGATAGAGTGGCTTCTGGGGCACAGCGTCATGAGTTTCGAAAACGCAATGGGTTATGTTTCTACTGTGGTGACGCCTCTCATGCTATTTCAGTCTGCCCTAAGCGGGGAAGACGTTTTGCACGATCAGTTGTCTTGGGTAGTGTTCAGACTAAATTTTTGTTGACTGTTACCCTGATTTGCTCCCTGTCCACATTTCTGCTCAGGCTTTTGTTGATTCGGGAGCAGCTATTAACCTGATGGATTTTGATTTTGCTAAACGTTGTGGGTTTCCCTTGATACCCTACGGAAGTCTATTCCCCTACTGGGGATCGATTCTACCCCTTTAGCTGAGAATAAACCCCAGTTCTCTACTCAGGTGATAATGAGGGTTGAACCTGATCATCAGGAGAGTTGCAAATTGTTGGTGCTGTATAATCTGCATGACATTATTGTACTGGGTTTCCCTTGGTTACAGTCTCATAATCCTGTTTTGGATTGGAAATCTGTGTCTGTTACCAGTTGGGGCTGCTAATGTGTTAATGCCAACACTCCTGTTTTTTCTGCCTCCCCCAGGCTCAGGATGTTCCTGACTTTTTGACTGATTTTTCTGATGTGTTTAGCGAAAGTAAATCTGCATCCTTGCCCCCCCATAGGAGCTATGACTGCGCTATTGAATTAGTGCCTGGTAGTAAATTCCCTAAAGGTCGCCTTTTTAACTTGTCTGTACCTGAACATGACGCTATGCGGTCTTATATCAAGGAGTCATTGGAGAAGGGTCATATCAGACCATCCTCTTCACCCTTGGGTGCCGGTTTTTTCTTTTTGGCCAAAAAGGATGGTTCATTAAGGCCGTGTATTGATTATCGTCTCTTGAACAATATCACTGTGAAATATCAATATCCGTTACCCTTGATTTCTGACCTGTTTTCCAGGGTGAAAAGTGTTACTTGGTTTACCAAGCTTGACCTCAGGGGGGCATATAACCTTATTCGCATTAAGCACGGGGATGAATGGAAGACGGCATTTAATACCCCAGAGGGGCATTTTGAGTACCTAGTGATGCCCTTTGGGCTCACTAATGCTCCTTCCGTCTTCCAGTCCTTCATGAATGACATTTTCAGGGATTTTGTGGATACATTTCTGATTGTTTATTTGGATGATATCTTGATTTTTTCCAATGATTGGGACTCTCATGTGAAACATGTTTGGACTGTGTTCCAGATTTTGAGAGAGAATGCTCTGTATGTGAAGGGATCAAAGTGTCTTTTTGTCGTACAGAGGATCTCATTTCTGGGATTCATTTTGTCCCCATCTGTTATTGAAATGGACCCGGTCACGGTTCAGGCCATCTGTGATTGGGTCCAACCTACTTCATTAAAGGCTCTTCAGAGATTCTTGGGTTTTGCCAATATTTATCGTAAATTTATTGGTAATTTCTCTGTTATTGTTAAACCATTGACTGATTTGACCAAGAAGGGTTCTGATGTGGTGAATTGGCCTCCTGAGGCAGTTTCTGCGTTTCAGGAACTTAAGCAGAGATTCACTTCTGCTCCTGTTCTACGGCAGCCTGATGTTTCTCTGCCATTTCAGGTGGAGGTTGATGCCTCTGAAATTGGGGCAGGTGCCGTTTTGTCCCAAAGAGATCCAGAGACCTCTAAAAGTAACCCTTGTGCCTTTTTCTCTCGAAAATTTTCTCCAACTGAACGTAATTATGACGTGGGTAATCGGGAGTTATTGGCCATGAAGTGGGCTTTTGAAGAGTGGAGACATTGGCTGGAGGGAGCCAAACATCAGGTGGTGGTCCTCACGGACCATAAGAATCTGGTTTATCTGGAATCAGCCAAGCGACTTAATCCTAGACAGGCCAGGTGGGTCTTGTTTTTCACACGTTTTAATTTTGTGGTTTCCTTTCTTCCTGGCACTAAGAATGTTAAAGCGGATGCCCTCTCGAGGAGTTTCCTTGCTGACTCTCCCGAGTTATCTGATCCTACTGTTATTTGAAAGAGGGTGTAGATCTTTCCGCCATCTCGCCCAATTTGAGACTGGCTCTGGAAGGGTGTCAGGAGGATAAACCCGAACTCTGCCCTATTGGGAAATTGTTTGTCCCAGACCGGTGGAAAAAGAGTGTGATGTCTGAGATTCATTGTTCCGCATTGGCCGGTCATCCCGGAATTTTTGGTACCAGAGACTTGGTTAGTCGGTCCTTTTGGTGGCCTACTTTGTCTCGTGACGTCAGGGAATTTGTGCAGTCCTGCGGGACTTGCTCTCGCTCCAAGCCTTGCTCTCGCCCTAGTGGTTTGTTGATGCCATTGCCTGTGCCCAAGAGACCATGGACCCATATCTCTATGGATTTCATTTCCGACCTCCCTGTTTCTCAGAGAATGACCGTTATCTGGGTGATTTGTGATAGGTTTTCCAAAATGATACATCTTGTGCCATTACCTAAGTTGCCTTCCTCCTCCGAATTGGTGCCTTTGTTCCTTCAGCATGTGGTTCGGTTACACGGTATTCCTGAGAACATTGTGTCTGACAGAGGAGTCCAGTTTGTTTCCAGATTTTGGAGGACTTTTTGTTCTAAACTTGGTGTTCAATTGTCTTTCTCCTCAGCTTTTCATCCTCAGACCAATGGACAAACTGAGAGAACAAACCAGACATTGGAGACTTATCTGAGATGCTTTGTGTCTGCTGATCAGGATGACTGGGTCTCTATTTTGCCTTTGGCTGAGTTTGCCCTTAATAATAGGGCTAGCTCTGCAACCTTGATGTCTCCATTTTTCTGCAATTTTGGGTTTCACCCTCGATTTTCTTCAGGACAGACGGAGGCTTCTGTCTGTCCAGGTGTTGACTCTGTTGTCAGGAATCGAACCCAGTGTCTCTTGTCCACCGGCCAGCAGCTCTACCATCTGAGCTATTCTGCTGGCTACAAAGTTCCTTGCTGAACCCGGATACCATTGACTGTTCTTCCTGATCGGCTTCACCCAGTGCTCTCTCGTTTGGCCTCTGATTGCCAATTACACGCCCTATATAAACCTGGCCCTGTGGGTGTGTCATTGCGAGATTATTGTGCTTCCAGCCTTTAGTCAAGCTGTAAGGTTCTTTGTACATGTTCTTGAAACTCAGTTTTCCGTCGGCCATTTTGCTTTCTGTCTTGCTGCAGCTATCTTGCCCTCAGTCAATATGGAGTTTTCAGCTTTCATGTTCCCGCCCTGATTCTCTCCCTCTTCCCTCTTACTTCTTAAGCAGCCACAGCTGAGCAATCAGTGCTTCAGAATCTAGCCTGCAGTGAACCTGTGACCTGTCTCCTGGAAGCCTTGGACTATGTACTCCAGCTATTCCTACTGAGGAACTCTGAACACTTGTGGACTCTGGAACCCTGCTTTTTGAAAGATCCACGTTTGCATGGACTTACGGTAACAGAGAAGAAGATCCTGAACCTGTTGTGGAGAGTGATTGCTGAGCTTAAGTTACTCTGGCCTGCTGTGTCTCCTGCTTCTGTATCTGCAAACTGTGTGACTATTTTTGCCACTTGTATGAAGTAATACAAGACCTTCTATATCAAACTTGTGTCTCATGTATTTTCATCGCACCCAAGCACAAGACGCTATATGAACTGTACTACATACATTACAAGATTCTGAAGCCAAAACGTTAGTGTCTGCTGGGTCTGGGAAGGCTGTGTCTGCTGTAACTGTGGATATCAGACGTCCAGTTGTACTTTCTGTGATGACAGTGGTTGTGACTTCTCACAACCATTCCAGGTGAGCAATTCCCTTAAGTTTTTTTTTTCTTCTGCAGTGTTACCACAGGTAAACACTATTGTTTTTTTTTCTCTTCCCTCTTTTGTGTCTGCTGTAACTGTGGATATCAGATGTCCGGTTGAACTTTCTGTGATGATAGTGGTTGTGACTTCTCACAACCATTCCAGGTGAGCAGTTCCCTTAATTTTTTTTTTCTCTCTGCAGTGTTACCACAGGTAAACACTATTGTTTTTTTTTTCTTTTCTCCTCTCCTTCCAGTACTCCTGTCTTAAAAGATCTGGAAAATGGAGGCCCGCATAAAGGAACTTTGCGGAGTGACTGATAATATCCTTGCAGATTTACAGACTATAAAAACCCGTTTTACAAACCTACAGGACCTCACTAATCACAATTTGCAAGTGTTTGGACAGACTGCCCAGGATTTGCGAGCCAGGATTGAGGTTCTAGAGGAGCGAGTCCAGGCTCCTGCCGTAGCCCCAAGTTCTGGGATTCCCAAGTTGCCCCCTTTTCGTTTTGGCGGTGAACGTGAAAAATTCAGGAGATTTATTAACCAATGCAATCTGTTTTTTTCTGCACATGCTTCACAATTTCCCACTGAACGATCTAAAGTGCTTACTATAATTATGTTACTTACCAACAAGGCTTTGATGTGGGCAAACCCTCTGATTGAGACTGAGGATGAATGTTTGGATCATCTTGATGCTTTCATTTCAGCCATGGGGCAGGTGTTTGATGACCCCAATCGAGGTGCAACAGCTGAAGCAGCCATGTTAACTTTGCGCCAAGGTAAGCACTCGGTAGCCGAATATGCCTTGGATTTCAGGAGATGGGCCCTTGATACCACCTGGGACAGTTCCGCCAAAAAATCTATTTTTCGAAAGGGGTTGTCTCCACTAATTAAGGATGAACTTGCTCGTGCCGACCCTCCCACTGCGTTAGGTGACTTTATTAATTACTGCATCCGTATTGATGCTCGCCTGACTGAACGCAGGCAAGAGAGATGGTTCGAAAGCAATCGCACTAACCTTTTCCTACCTTCCTCCCCAGCTAAGGAACCTTTGAGTAGGATCACACGGGAACCTGAACCTGAACCCATGCAGGTAGACTCTTTACAAAGACGGGTTAGTGATGCACGCAAGGAACATCGTTTTAAGGAAAATCTATGTTTCTATTGTGGTAAGTCAGGGCACTTCATTATAAACTGCCCCAGCCGTTCTCGTAAGACTACTGCAGCACTCATTCACTGTGAGTGTTGCGAGAGGAGATCTGTCAGGTCCGAGCCTCAGGCTCCAGAGAGATCTGCAGCAACAGATCTTGATTTCTCGGACTTAAACTCCGTTACTTCTGAGGACGATGACTGTGTAAACGCTGCAATTTTTCAAGTTTCCTCAGCGGTGTCCCAGCTGAGTTGTAGGAAAAAACAATTCTCATTGCTTCCTTTCCATCAAACTCTGGGTTAACTCAGTCTGGGTGTCTAGCTCTGCTATGATCGACTCAGGGGCAAGTGGGAATTTTATGGATGTCTCCTTTGCTCTGAAACAGGGGATACGTTCAGTGAAGAAGGCTACTCCAGTACAGATAGAAACTGTGGATGGCTCCCTGCTGACCTCTGGACCAGTGGATCAGGAAACGGAGCCTTTGAGGGTCCTTATGGGTAAAGATCATCAAGAGAAACTGTCCTTTATGCTTATCTCTTCTCCCCACTTTCCCATTATTCTAGGGCTACCATGGCTGCAGGCTCAGAACCCTACCATTAACTGGGAGACCAAGGAATTACACTTTCCAGAGAAACAGATGAGTCCAGAAGTTTCAGCTTGCTCTGTTCCTAAAGGAACCATGTCAGTCCCTGAACTACCAGCTGTATACCAGGACTATGTGGATTTATGTGACAAGAAGAACGCTGACCAGCTTCCCCCTCACCGTCCATATGATTGTCCAATTGAATTATTGCCTGGAGCAGAGATACCTTTTGGTAAGATTTACCCCCTGGCGGGGCCTGAGCTAAAGGCTTTAAAGGATTACATAGACGAAAATCTAGCCAAGGGCTTCATACGCCCCTCTTCATCTCCTGCAGGTGCACCCATCTTCTTTGTGAAGAAGAAAGATGGATCTCTGAGACCCTGCGTAGACTATAGGGAACTCAATAAGGTTACTATTAGAAACCGTTATCCATTGCCTTTAATCCCTGAGTTATTGGAGAGAGTGCGGCATGCCAAAATTTTCTCTAAATTGGATCTCCGTGGGGCCTATAACTTGGTCCATATTAGACCTGGGGATGAATGGAAGACTGCATTCAGGTCACGCTATGGACACTTTGAATATCTAGTTATGCCTTTTGGTCTGAGTACCGCCCAGCACTTTCCAACACTTGGTGAATGACATCTTCAGGGATCTCCTAGATACATTCGTGGTGATTTATTTGGATGATATTCTAATTTTTTCTAACTCCACAGAGGAACATCATGGACATGTGAGAATGGTCTTGGAACGTCTAAGACAAAACCATCTTTACATCAAACTTGAAAAGTGTGAATTCCATAGGACCGAAATTCAATTTCTGGGGTATGTACTGTCTACACAAGGAATTAGTATGGATGGAAGTAAGACCCAAGCCATCAAGGATTGGCCAAGTCCTAGAAATGTGAAGGAGGTGCAGCGCTTCATCGGGTTTGCCAATTTCTATAGACGTTTCATTAGGAATTTCTCTGAGGTAGTGTCACCTATCACCCAACTTACCCGGAAAGAGTCTAGGTTCTCCTGGACTCCCCAAGCCCAGGAAGCATTTTCTCGTCTAAAAGATAAATTTACCACCGCACCTATCTTGGTACATCCCAACCCCGAACTTGCCTTCATAATAGAGGTGGATGCTTCAGATTGTGCCGTTGGAGCTATACTCTCTCAGAGAACAGGTGAGAAGAATGTCTTGCATCCCTGTGCCTTCTTTTCCCAGCAGTTGTCTTCGGCTGAGAGGAACTACGATGTGGGCAATAGAGAGTTGTTGGCCATTATTGCCGCCTTCAAAGAATGGAGACACCTTCTTCAGGGAGCTGCACAGCAAATAGTCGTCCTGACAGACCATCGTAACCTTGAATTTATCAGGTCGGCTAAGTGCCTGACTCCTCGCCAGGCTCGCTGGAATCTTTTCTTAAACCAATTTAATTTTGTCATTTCTTATAGACCAGGATCGCGCAATGGAAAGGCTGATGCACTCTCTAGGATTCATTCAGCAGAGACCCGTCCACTTGCTCCTCCTAAGACTATTCTTCCTGACTCTAGATTCCTGGGAGTGATTCATAATCAAGACCTACTTAAGGACATCAAGGAAGCATACCATGCGGATTCCTTGTTGGCACAACCCCAAGGGACGTAAGTCTTGTCTTTAAGAATGGTGTGTGGATTCTGGGACAACGTCTGTATATTCCTGAAACAGTCAGATTGAGAGTATTGCAACTCATTCACGATTCCAAGATAGCTGGGCATAGAGGAATTCTAAAGACACAGGAATTTCTTTCTCGTTTCTTTTGGTGGCCCACTTGCAGGAAGGATGTTTTAAACTATGTCACTTCATGTGAAGTCTGTGCAAGATGCAAAACACCTCGCTCCTCACCAACTGGTCTGTTACAACCTCTTCCCACCCCGTCCCGCCCGTGGGGATCCATTTCTATGGACTTCATTGTGGAGTTACCAACCTCTCAAGGGAAAAACACCATTCTAGTGGTGGTTGATCGTTTAACAAAGGCAGCTCATTTTATTCCTTGTGTCGGCTTATCCACTGCAAAACAGACATCAGATTTGATGATTAAAGATGTGTTTCGCTTACATGGAGTACCGGATGAGGTTATTTCGGATCGAGGGGTGCAATTCACTTCAAGGTTTTGGCAAAATTTCTGTGCAGCATTGGACATTAAAGTAAACCTTTCTTCTGCTTTTCATCCCCAGACTAATGGACAGACCGAACGAACCAATCAAACTCTGGAGCAGTATCTCCGCTGCTTTATCTGCCACCTACAGGATGATTGGGTGGATCTACTTCCATTGGCTGACTTCTCTTATAACAACTCTCAGAGCGCCTCCACTAAGCAGTCTCCTTTTTACTCCAATCTAGGTTATCATCCTAATATTCTTCCACGATTTCCCATAGAAACGCCTTTACCAGCAGTGGCCGAAAGAATCACGTCTTTACAGAAGAATATGGATCTTCTAAAGGAGAATCTGGAATTGGCTCAGGAAAGGTACAAGAAAGCAGCAGATAAATTTCGTAAACCTGCACCAGCTTTCAAGGTAGGAGACCTGGTCTGGCTGTCAACCAGAAATCTTAAGTTAAGGATTCCATCGTCTAAGTCGAGACATAAGTACATTGGACCCTATAAAATCAGTAAAATTATAAGTGCCGTTGCTTGTCGTCTTCAACTGCCTAGAACTATGAGAATCCACCCTGTCTTTCATGTATCCCTACTAAAGGCTGCAACACCCAATACGTTTCCTGGACGTTCTTCTCCTTGCCCTGACCCAGTGCTAGTCGATGGTCAGGAAGAATTTGTGGTGGAAAGAATTCTAGATTCCAGGTTATACAGAAATCAGTTACAATATTTGATTAAATGGCAGGGCTACCCAGTGGAGGAAACTCATGGGAACCAGTCAATAACGTTAATGCTCCTCGTTTGCTCCGCCAGTTTCATCAGAGGTACCCAGACAAGCCTGGTCTGAGGCCATCCGGAGGTTGTCCCTAAGGGGGAGTAATGTAAGGTTCTTTGTACATGTTCTTGAAACTCAGTTTTCCGTCGGCCATTTTGCTTTCTGTCTTGCTGCAGCTATCTTGCCCTCAGTCAATATGGAGTTTTCAGCTTTCATGTTCCCGCCCTGATTCTCTCCCTCTTGCTTCTTAAGCAGCCACAGCTGAGCAATCAGTGCTTCAGAATCTAGCCTGCAGTGAACCTGTGACCTGACTCCTGGAAGCCTTGGACTATGTACTCCAGCTATTCCTACTGAGGAACTCTGAACACTTGTGGACTCTGGAACCCTGCTTTTTGAAAGATCCACGTTTGCATGGACTTACGGTAACAGAGAAGAAGATCCTGAACCTGTTGTGGAGAGTGATTGCTGAGCTTAAGTTACTCTGGCCTGCTGTGTCTCCTGCTTCTGTATCTGCAAACTGTGTGACTATTTTTGCCACTTGTATGAAGTAATACAAGACCTTCTATATCAAACCTGTGTCTCATGTATTTTCATCGCACCCAAGCACAAGACGCTATATGAACTGTTACATACATACAATTACACAAGCTCTTTCTCTGCTGTTCACTGCTGCTACAAACACTGCCTCTCCTGTGATACTGACCTCGGCCCTGCCACCTGACTACGTTATCTGCCTGCTCCTCTGCTACCGAACTGCCTTTCCTGTGTACCGACCTCCGGCTGCCACCTGACTACGCTACCTGCCTCTGCTTCCCCTAGTGTTTGCAGTAACATCGGCTCCAACCCAGACCGGATCCTGACAGAATAATCTCGCGCCATAAATGGAGTCCGCTGTGAACACCCTGAGGCGGCAAGTTACGGAGCTTCAAAGTTTTTGTACTGATTCTCAAGGAAAATATTCCAAGTTACAAACTGATTTCACGGTGATACAACAGGAAGTAATTGAGCTACAAAAACAACTTCTGGACGTGCGCAATTCAGGGTCCGAATCAAACGCGCGGCTGCCGCTGCCTGCAAAGTTCAGTGGGGATCGCAGCAGTACCGAGGATTCCTCAATCAATGCCGCATATACTTCCAGATGCAACCTGCTCCCTTTACCAGTGAGAGGAAAAAAGTTTTTTTCATGATAAATCTCCTGACGGATGAAGCTCTTGCTTGGGCTTCACCTTATGTAGAAAAGGACTATGACCTCCTTAATGACCTGGAAGCCTTCACCGCAGCTATGAATCAAGTTTTTGATGACCCAAACCTCTGTGCCACAGCAGAAACCAAATTACATAATTTGCGCCAAGGACGTCGCTCTGTTGCGGAATATACATCGGAGTTCCGTCGCTGGGTGGCCGACACCACCTGGAATCCAGCGGCCCAGAGAAGTCAATTTCGACGAGGGTTATCAGAACCAGTGAAAGACGAGCTTGCCAGGGTTGAGACCCCTGATCAGTTGGAGGACTTTATTCAACTATGTATCCGGAATGACCAAAGACTTACTGAAAGGAGAAAGGAGAGACTGCGAGCACTTGGGAATAGCCCTGGCTTCTCATTTTCAGCATCAGACCACCAAGAAAAGACGCAAGGCGTGTCTGAACCGATGCAGATCGACGTCATCCGAAGACCACTCTCTGCACAGGAGAAGGAGAGGCGACATGCAGAACATCTCTGCCTCTATTGTGGGGACCCTGGACACTATGCCATCAACTGTCCTAACAAAAGGACTATAGCCTTTACCAACAACAGGTCTGCCAGCAATATGGACCTTTCTCAGCAGTCGGATTCCATCTTGCAGACTATCTCATCAGTAACGCCAGAAATAGACAAAATACATACTACATCATCTCATTTTGTAATCCCCATTCAGGTTGTAATGGGCACCCAAAAAATACAATGCTCTGCCCTGTTGGATTCGGGAGCAGGAGGAAATTTTATGGACTTAAAATTTACACGTGATAATAATATTTCCAGTAGGACCAAATCCACACCAATTGAAATGGAAACTGTGGATGGATCACCTTTGTCTTCTGGACCTGTCACGCATGAGACAATCGAACTGGAGATTTGTATCGTAACCGGATCATCATGAAGCTGTCAGTTTCCACCTTATTTCATCTCCGAAATTTCCGGTTATTCTAGGGATCCCCTGGTTTTCAGTCCATAACCCTTCTATCAACTGGGCATCAAGGACCATCACCTTTCCATCTGACTACTGTAAGAATAATTGTCATAAGGAACCCCCTGTTCTCCAACAAGTCCAAATCTCTGAGATTTCGCATGAGAAGGAAGAGAAACTACCACCTCAATATCAGCAGTTCTCTGATGTCTGCAGTAAGAAGAAAGCAGATCAATTACCTCCTCACCGTCCTTACGACTGTCCCATTGAATTGCTGCCAGGAGCAACCATTCCATTTGGACGGATTTACAATCTTTCCGAACCTGAATTGAAGGTATTAAGAAAGTTCCTGGATGAAAATTTAGAGAAAGGCTTTATTCGACCTTCCACATCTCCAGCTGGGGCACCCTGTTCTTTGTTGAAAAGAAAGACTCCACTCTGCGGCCATGTATTGACTACAGAGAGATGAATAATATCACTGTCAAGAATCGCTACCCGCTACCCTTGATTCCTGAACTATTTGAGAGACTCCGTTCTGCGAAAATCTTTACGAAGCTGGATCTTAGAGGGGCTTACAACCTCATACGGATTCGCCCAGGAGATGAGTGGAAGACCGCCTTCAGAACGAGATATGGACATTTTGAATCTCTGGTTATGACCTTTGGCCTTAGCAATGCCCCAGCCACCTTTCAACATTTTATTAATGATGTATTTCGAGATTTCTTGGACCAATTCGTTGTGGCTTATCTCGATGACATTCTTATATTTTCAGACACCTTGGAAGAGCATCGCAGGCACGCCCAGTTAGTCCTGGAACGACTACAGGAGAACCATCTTTACATTAAACTTGAAAAATGTGAGTTTGAACAAACCAGTATCCAATTTCTGGGATATATCATCTCCCCAGAAGGTCTGAGCATGGATCCCGGCAAAATCAATGCTGTAGTGGACTGGCCTGTTCCAAGAAATTTAAAAGATGTCCAGCGTTTCATAGGATTTGCAAATTTTTACCGAAAATTTATAAAGAACTTTTCACGGATCATACTACCAATTACTACACTAACAAAAAAGACCAAAGCATTTTTCTGGTCTCCGGAGGCACAGGAGGCTTTTGACAAGTTGAAAACTCTTTTTACGTCTGCTCCATTGTTAGTACACCCAAATCCTGAATTGCCATTTACTGTCGAAGTGGACGCCTCGGACTCTGCAGTGGGAGCCATTCTGTCTCAGCGAGTTGGGGACAAGATGCAACTTGACCCATGTGCGTTTCTTTCCCACACCATGTCATCTGCAGAAAAGAACTACGACATCGGTAATAAAGAACTGTTAGCCATTAAAGTTGCCTTCTCCGAGTGGAGACATCTTCTGGAAGATGCCAATCACCCTGTGACTGTCCTCACGGACCACAAGAATCTTGAATTCCTCCGTACAGCAAAAAGATTGTCTGCAAGACAAGCACGATGGGCCTTATTTTTCTCAAGATTCAATTTTATAATTTCTTACCGGCCTGGTTCAAGAAATGGCAAGGCTGACGCCCTGTCCAGGATGTGTTCGGAACCTCAGGAGAGGTCTAGTAATGACGATACAATTCTAGGCCCTAAAAATTTTTTGGGAATATTGCACTCTAGAGGACTATGTAATAGAATTAAAGATGGATATCAAGAGGACTCTTTCCTTAATCATCCTTCGGAAGACGTCGATCTTTCATTCAAAGAGGGGTTTTGGATGCAGAAACACAAAATATATGTACCTGAATCTTCTCGCCTTGAAGTCCTCAAAAGTGTCCATGATTCTAAACTGGCAGGACATCCTGGAGTTGCAAAAACACAAGACTTACTACTTTGTTTCTTTTGGTGGCCTAATTGTAGGAAGGATGTGAGGAAATATGTTTCAACCTGTTTAACATGCGCACGAAACAAGACCCCACGATCGTCTCCTCTAGGACTCTTGCAACCACTCCCAGTTCCATCCAGGCCTTGGGGATCTATTTCCATGGATTTTATTGTGGAACTACCCCCTTCCAAACAGATGACCGTCATCCTTGTCATAGTGGACCGCCTCACAAAAATGGCCCACTTTATTCCAACTGAAGGAATTCCTACTGCTGAAAAAACTGCAGAACTGATTATCAAAGAGTAGGGTTGAGCATTCCGATACCGCAAGTATCGGGTATCGGCCATATTGGCTGTATCGGAATTCTGATTCCGAGTTCCGATATTTTCGTCATATCGGATACCGGAATCGGAATGTCACTGTCACTGTCAGTGTCCGTCGGTCGGGTCTGTCAGGAGTCAGCGGCACTTACCCGGCAGAAGATCTCCGGCGGTCACATCCCGGACTGCTTAATGGCCGCCATCCTCTTCTCCCCGGCGGTCACATGCAGTATCTCGCGATAACTGCAGTGACTGCTGGGTAATCGCGGCCGTAAAGCAGTCCGATGACGTCACCGCCGGGGAAGCTGGTAAGCAGCTGTGCTGCGCCGGGATGTCAGGCTCTGCCTGTCATTCCGATGTAGCAGAGCTGGATCGTCGTGGGACAGTCGTTACTATGGACTGCGTCGGACAGGTGGTATACTGTTGGTTTGTTTTTTTAATTTTTTTACAGGAGATCGATGGCGTCGCAGGAATGAGAGAGTAATAAAAAAAATGAAAACTGTGTTGTCTCTTTTATTTCATTAAAAGACTTTTTTCTTGCTGTGTCTTTTTTTTAAACATTTAAAAACTTTGGGATTAATAATGGATCGGTGTCTTATTGACACCTCTCCATTATTAACCGGGCTTATTGTCACCGTGCAATCAACGGTGACATTAACCCCTTATTACCCCGCTTGCCACCGCTACAGGGCAAGTGGGAAGAGCCGGGTAAAATGCCACAATTGGCACATCTTTTGATGCGCCAAATGTGGGGCTGCTGTAGCCTCGTATTATCAGGCTGTTGAGGGCCAAAATCCATGGGCCTTGACAGTCTTTTAATACCAGGCCGCAGCAGTCTGCATTTTACTTGGCTGGTTAACAAAAATAGGGGGACCCCTACGCCGTTTTTTTTTCGAGGGGATCCCCTATTTTTGTTAACCAGCCAAGCTAAGCAGACTGCTGTGGCCTGGTATTATCAGGCTTGCAAGGTCCATGGATATTGGATCCTTACCAGCCTGAAAAACCAGGCCTCAGCGGTCTGCTTCATCTGGCTGGTTAACAAAAATAGGGGGGACCCCACGCCATTTTTTTTTCGAAGGGAACCCCTATTTTTGTTAATCAGTTCCCTCTGACGTCACTGATGGTGTCCCTGGCTGACCTGAAGTGAAAGTGGAAAGCAATCAATTAAGCTTTCCACTTCCTCTCCTGTCAGCCAGGAGAGGAGCTCATTCATTTGGGGGTTTACTGTGAGGCTGCAGCATTAGCTGCGGTCCCTGCAGTAAACATTAACCCTTTCTGAAGTAATTACACCGTGGGACCTGACTGTGCATCGGATTGGTAAGAATAATTTTGCTTTATTATTTTATTTTTATTACAGGAAATGGTTTTAGCAGGTAAATAAAATATGGTCAAAAACTGTGTGATTATTTCATTAAACTTCTTTTTTATTAAAGTGTGTGTGTTTGATTTTTCTTTCATACAATAGGATTAATAATTGATAGTTGTCTAATTGACAGCTCTCAATTATTAACCTGGCTTAAAGTGACCTTTCAATTGCAAGGTCATTTTAACCCCTTATTAACCCATTCGCCACCGCTACAGGGCAATGGGAATAGACGGGCAAAGTGCCAGAAAGGGCAAATCTAATTAGAGATTTGCCCTTTCTGGGGTGTCTGGGGGCAGATGTTAGTAGCCGGGGGGGGCCAAAAATAATGGTCCCTCTCTGGGCTATTATTATCTGCCCCCACTCACTGGCTTTGTCTGTCTGGTTGCGAAAATAGGGCGGGAGCCCACGCATTTTTTTTCAGCAATTTTACACCTCATATAATATATATACATGTCATTGAGTTTGTGACACATATATATATATATTTATAGTTCATACACTTCTACATAGTATAATAGCCGCTAATTCAATTGCCGGCTTTTGTGAAAATGCAGAACCCGACATGAAATGACACTTGGTTTACATAGAGTTAACCATGTCTTTTCATGTACTTTGATATCTGATTTGCACAAACAATTACATGAGTGTAAGTGTGCAAAATTTCACACCTGTAGGGGTTAATTAAAGGTGTAAATTCGTAGCAAAAAAGTCCTTTTTTTTTACAACGAATTTACACCTTTAATTAACCCCTACAGGTGTGAAATTTTGCACACATAGACTGATGTAATTGTTTGTGCAAATCAGATAGCAAACGACATGAAAAGACATGGTTAACCCTATGTACACCAAGTGTCATTTCATGTCGGGTGCTTCTGTCTTTTCACAGAAGCCGGCTTTACCCGGCAATTGAATCAGAGGATATTTTACTATGTAGAAGTGTATAAACTATACATATATGTATATATATATGTCACAATGACATGTATATATATATATATATATGTATTCTATGTGTGTATATTTAGTGTTTACAAGGAAAGAATGGGGTTTTTTTAGTTCCGATATTTTGTTCCCATAGACTTACATTGGATTTCCGGTATCGGTATCGGGTATCGCCGATATTTTAATGGTACCGGCGATACCATTCCGATTCCGATACTTTTGGATATCGGAAAGTATCGCTCAACTCTATCAAAGAGGTATTCAGGTTACATGGAATTCCTGACAACGTGGTGTCTGACAGAGGCGTTCAGTTTACGTCAAAATTTTGGAAGAGTTTCTGTACAGCCTTGGGAGTCACGGTGAATCTTTCTACCACTTTCCATCCTCAGTCCAATGGCCAGACGGAGAGAACGAACCAAACTTTGGAGCAATACCTCCGTTGCTTCATTTCCTATCTTCAAGATGACTGGGTGAACTATTTACCAACAGCAGAGTTTGCCTACAACAACTCCATACATAGCGCTACATCTCAAACCCCATTTTTTGCTAATTATGGAGTACATCCAGTATTTATCCCTAATCTGCCAGTGAACACTCCCATTCCTGCTGTTAATGACAGGCTTGCAAAATTACAGGAATCCCAGAAGGAATTATCAGAATATTACTCAAGACCCAGGAAGTATATAAGGAAGCAGCAGATAAACATCGGAGAGTGCCCCCTGCTCTTCAGGTTCGAGACAAAGTTTGGCTGTCCACTAAAAACCTTAAGACACATATGCCATCCTCCAAATTGGGTCAGAAATTCATTGGACCTTTTCAAATTTCTGCAAAAATTAACCAGGTTGCTTTTCGTTTAAAACTTCCCAACAATCTAAAGATTCATCCAGTATTTCACATATCCTTGCTCAAACCCTTCTGTGAAAACCCGTTTCCAGGAAGAATTCAGCCACCTCCTCCACCAGAAAGGATCCGTGGTGAAGAAGAATACATTGTGAATAAGATTCTGGACTCCCGAAAATTCAGAGGTAAACTGCAGTATCTGGTGCAGTGGGAAGGTTACGGACCAGAGGAAAATTCATGGGAACCAAAGGACAACGTCCATGCTCCTGGACTTACAAGAGCCTTCCATCAGAGGTATCCAGATAGGCCAGCTCCTGAGATGTCCAGAGGCCATCCTGGAAGGAGGGGAGTACTGTCTGGAATCGAACCCAGTGTCTCTTGTCCACCGGCCAGCAGCTCTACCATCTGAGCTATTCTGCTGGCTACAAAGTTCCTTGCTGAACCCGGATACCATTGACTGTTCTTCCTGATCGGCTTCACCCAGTGCTCTCTCTTTTGGCCTCTGATTGCCAATTACATGCCCTATATAAACCTGGCCCTGTGGGTGTGTCATTGCGAGATTATTGTGCTTCCAGCCTTTAGTCAAGCTCTTTCTCCTGCTGTTCCTGCTGCTACAAACACTGCTCTCCTGTGAACTGACCTCGGCCTGCCACCTGACTACGTTATCTGCCTACTCCTCTGCTACCGAACTGCCTTTCCTGTGTACCGACCTCCGGCTGCCACCTGACTACGTTATCTGCCTGCTCCTCTGCTACAAACACTGCTCTCCTGTGAACTGACCTCGGCCTGCCACCTGACTACGTTATCTGCCTGCTCCTCTGCTACAAACACTGCTCTCCTGTGAACTGACCTCGGCCTGCCACCTGACTACGTTATCTGCCTGCTCCTCTGCTACCGAACTGCCTTTCCTGTGTACCGACCTCCGGCTGCCACCTGACTACGCTACCTGCCTCTGCTTCCCCTAGTGTTTGCAGTAACATCGGCTCCAACCCAGACGGGATCCTGACAGTTGTGGAGCGTATGCAGCAGATTTGGGACCAGGTAGTGGAGAGGTTGTCCCTCTCTCAGGAGAGGGCCCAGCGGCTTGCCAACCGGCATAGGAATGATGGTCCTCGGTTTGAAGTGGGGGACTTGGTCTGGTTGTCCTCAAGAAATATCCCTATGAGAGTTGCATCTCCTAAGTTTAAGCCTAGGTTCATTGGACCTTATAAGATCATGGAGATTCTTAATCCTGTTTCCTTTCGTTTACTTCTTCCAGGGACATTTAAGATCCATAACGTGTTCCACAAGTCCTTATTGAAGAGGTTTGTCGAGCCAGTGGTTCCTATGGCTGTGCCTCCTGACCCTGTTTTGGTTGAGGGCAATCTGGAGTATGTTGTTGAGAAAATATTGGATTCTCGTTTTTCTAGACGGAAACACCAGTATTTGGTTAAGTGGAGAGGTTATGGTCAGGAGGACAATTCTTGGGTGTTTGCTTCGGACATCCATGCTAGAAGACTCATCCGTGCGTATCACAGAGCTCATCCTGACCGACCTGGTTGCCAAAATGAGGGTTCGGTGACCCCTCCTCAAGGAGGGGGTACTGTTGTGAATGTGCTAGAAATGAATTCTGAGCAGAAGCTCCCTCTGGTGGTTACAAACAGTACTGAACTATTCAATGAAGATTGTGAAGATTGGCGATCAGGTGTTACTGACTGCTCTTATATAAGGGAGGTTCCCTCCCATCAGGGTTGCCGGTGATCAATTGTTCTGGTCTCAACTTTTGTTCCTGGTTCACTTTGAAGCTTGCTGTTTCGTGCCTGCATCTTCTGCTAACAGATAAGACATTTTCTTCTTTTAGTTTTTTTGTGCTTGCTTTTTGCATTTTGTCCTGCACTTCTGTGGGGGTCTGCCAGGTCCCCTCCGGGGGCTTGTGCTCCTCTCAGTTTAGTTCAGCCAGTTGTTTGTTCATTTGCCTTTTCCAGTTTTTTCTGTGGCTGCGGCTTAGTTTTGTTACACCAGAGAACTAATTTAGGTGGTAGAGGTCGTGTGATCTCAGGTGTTTTTGCAATTAGTGTGTTGGTATTTTTTTAGGGTTTTTTGGATTGCAGTAAGTGACCTTCCTATCCTTTTCTGTCTAGGAAGATTGGGCCCCAACGTTTGCTCATACTATTTTCTGTCTATGTCTGTATTTCCTCTTGTCTAACCGCCATTACATGTTTGGGGGCTTCCTATGTTCTTTGGGGATCTGCTCCGGGGCAGATAGTTTTCCTGTTTCTATCTTTAGGTGAAGTTAGCTTCTCAGGCGGTGACGAGGTGTCTAGGACCAACGTAGGTACGCTCCACGGCTGCCTTTAGTTGTGGTGGTTAGTCAGGGTACTGCAATCCAATAGATTCCAACCTCTCTGGTGTATTGCCTTTTTTGTCTGCTCTCCTCAGCTACCAAATCATAACACCTGGGTACTTGACAGCAGTTGGAGCGCCGTATCGTGTGTGACCTGAGGTCCTAAAAAAACCTTTTTCAGAGCCTCCAGAAAACGAGGAGCGCTCTGCATCAATCGGTCGTCGCACTCCCACAGCGGCGTGCCCACTCCAACCCTCTGCCCGACAGAAGAGCTATCACAAAGCTCACTTGTGCCCGATCCATGGGGAAACGTGCAACCAGAAGCTCGAGGTATATGGAGCACTGATTCACGAATCCCCGACATTGCTTGCTGTCACCAGCAAACTTGTCTGGAAGTGGGAGGCGGGAAAATGCAGGGGCAGAGGTGGCAGAGGACAAACTGGCTGCAGCTACGCTAGCAGCCTGAACAGCGACGGCGGTCACATCCACAGCTGAGGTTGTGCGCTCAAGAGCCGCCAACCTACCCTCCAGCTGCTGGATGTACAGCTGTAAACGCTGTTCATCCGCCATTTTACTAGCCAGACCCTGGTGCTAGTATTATGTTAGGGTCTCCGGAACGCACCTAATAAATAATGTAGAGAGGTGCATTCGCAGCCCGGGGTCCACCGTGCTGCTGCTAGTAAGAGGCGAAAGTAGCGAACTCTGTTATCCCGCAGAGATGCTAAAATAAACGCCGCAGTGCGCTGTCACAGTTAATGCGAACTCTGTTAATCCACAGAGCCGCTAGCGAGAATGCCGCAGCGCTATATGGCGATAAGTACGAACTCACTTAGCTTCAGTGAGCCGCAAAGTAAAACGCTAGGGCGCTGACTAGCGTTTTAAAGCGAATTCTGTTGCGTCACAGAGCCGCTGAGAAACCCTACTGTGTCCAGGTACACAGTTGACTGCTAAGCGAACATAGGAAGTGGTCATGCGCTATCTATGTCATCTGTACGCCAGGCCCTGAATACTACAGTGGTAATAGGCGTGCACTCTAGTCTTTAAAGTAAGAGGTGCTGGTATAATGGGTCAAATTGGTCCAAACAACTATATATGTAATTTTACCGCACACTCAGAGGTAAATATGATAAATTTATTGAGATGAACACCAAATAAAGTAGGCAAAACAGAATCGAAGCAATGGAATAAGCGAATTAATACGACGTTTCGGCTCAATCCTGAGCCTTAATCATGTACTCGCTCAATCCAGACAAAAGTGGGTAGGTGCTCAAGAGAAAAGAAATAGATCCCCAAAGGAATATGCTAGTAATGAGCCTCCTCTGTTAAGTCCTTTGAGTGTTCAATTGATTTGCATACTCTGTTTAATCAGCATAGTCTGTTGCTCAGTGTAGATCCTAAAAGCGGCGCTCCCGCGCCTAGCTTGTGATGTCACATCACAAGGCCCTGAATACGGCAACCAAACTCCTTACCGGTTATGCCGGTATTCTAAAGGCATCTAAGACACCGACCCTGACCAGCTAGCATACCAAGCTCCTCACCGATTAGGTCGGTATTGTTATGGGTATTTCAGCCACCCTAACCACACACACGCATGACCATACTGGCGCAAAGCACATAAAGGTTTGATACTAGCGCACGGCCGTGCAATCAGGACAACCTTTTATAGCAGCCACGAGTAGAAGACCTTCCAGAAAGGACCAATAGAAAGCTGCTTCAGATCACAAACAGCTACAGGACGTTCCTGGAGGACCAATAGAAGTCGTAGCTGTATCTGAGCATGTGACCCCTGATTTCCAATGGGAGATCTTGCCCTGGGCATGCTCAGAAGAAGAAACAGAGGACTTAGTCCCAAATTTGCCTGCTCCAGCACTGGATATAACCGAAGATCCAGGAGAGGCAGCAGCAAGTCTCTGCACAGTATTAGACTGGGCAAGATGCTGGGACTGATGTCTTTGCTGAGCAGGTTCCACTGTGGCCGGAGATGGATGGGGGACCACAATGGGAATGGCTTGAGATTCTCCTTGTGCAGCATTGGGAACTCAAACCCTAACAATCGTAAAGTGGAATATGCAGGCATTCTATAAATAAAATTATTATTACTATTTTTATTCTAAAGGTGATACCTTTTTTGCCTACCAATTATCTCTCTTTTTCTGACCTCTTTTCTGATGACTTATGGCCACAGAGTGTGAATGTGGAGGAAACAAAGACTGTAAAAACCAAACGGTGCAAAATTTGTAGTGAAACCCAATTGCAAAAAATATTTTTAGTCCAAAATGTATGTACTTAAGTAAAAAAGAATCGTCCCCAAAGTTGGACAACCCCTTTAACCGTCAGGAAATGTTTGTAATAGATGGTAAAGAGGTTGTTCACTATTGGATAACTCCTTCTTAAATACTAATGTTTAGCAGATAAAACAAAAAACCCATATTTATCACCAGGAACGGTTCCTTTCCATTGAGCTAATGCTGTGTCTCCCGGCAGCTATGGGACATTGTTATATCAGGTTCTGATGAAATACTAAAAGGCTGCAGCTGATCCACGTGACATAATAAAGTTTACCTGCCACTGGAAGAGAGCACAATGAGAGAAAATGTTTGTATTTTTTTTGTCAAACTGTGTAAACTTGCCTATATAACAAAACAAAGTTCTAGCTAAATTATAATTTTGAAAGAGGAAAAATAAAACTTCAGCATGTGCTCAGCTACCCAAAGAAATGTTATTACTTCAGCAAATGACCTGAACCTGTACAAACATGACTTGGCACTCAAATGGCTGAAAATGATTTCCTGAGCCCAAGGCAGTTATGTTCACATCAAAGTCATTTCTGGTATGGAACTTGGAATTTCCAATATTTATTGCCAAAATTCCATATTGGTTGAAATCACATACAAAGAAACTGCTTTGGTTTGCAATAAGTAACAGAATTTTGCATTTTTAATTTTTGGATGTAATTTAAGTTCTCGATTTGTTGCAAACCTGTTAACTACAGTGAGTGATAATAAGTACCGTATTTTTCAGATTGTAAGACACACCCCAAATTTTGAGGAGAAAAATAGGAATTTTTTTTAATGAAATGGTGGTGCTTCTTATAATCCATGCGTCTTATTGCTTATCAGGAGTGGTGGCTGTGGTGAAGCGGATTCTCAGGGTTGCTGCTGGAGGAGGCAGGATTGGGGTGATGCTGCAGGCCGCAGGCTGGGATGAGGGGGTGTTCCAATGTGCGGAGCTCCGCTGTGGGTGTCTGGTGCTGCTGTAGTGTCCGGCGCTGCTGCGTGTGTCCGGCACTGCTGCAGGTGTCCGGTGCTGTGGGGGTGTCTGTTATGATTTTGTAACTGAGGAGGACAGGAGTAAAACAGCAAGGCAGACGAACACCTGAGAGGTTGGGTACTAATGGGTTGCAGATCCCTAAACTAACCCCACAACTAGAAGCAGCCGTGAAGCGTACCTACTGTGATCCTAGATGCCTCGGCACAGCCGGAGAGCTAGCTACACCTAAAGATAGAAACAGGAAAGCTAACTGCCCCGGAGTAGAGCCCCAAAGAAATAGGCAGCCTGTTAAAAATGCTTAATTTTGTATATTTTTCAAGGACTTGTTACCAGATGCGATACTTTAAAGAAAACGTCACGTTTCTTATAAAAAAAAATGTAGTGGTTTATTGGACTGTTTACCAAAAAAACATCATTACAGGAAAACATAAAATGAGTGAAATAGTTACGTAGATATTGTCCATTTGTCCATAGCAAAGCTTGTACACATCTTTCCTTGGTGTCCTGAATGGTAAAATGACATTCTGGCCTTGTCAGCAGTGTCTCAGAGAAACAACACGTGGTTGCAGCTGTTCATTCATCATAGTCCTTGTCCTATCATCATAGTGTCAGAGTAAAGTGTCTGTGGAGAGAGAGAGAGCCCCAGACCCCCCTTCGTGTAGCCATTATATAAAAGTCCCTTAGATCACGTGGTCTCTGTATATGGAGATGACACTCTACCATACAGAAATAGCATCTGTAATGTCAGCGAACGTTAACGTGCTTGGTACAGAATTGAGTGTATAAATAATAAATCCATAGTTAAATATTAATATTTAACAATTCCCCCTTTTGAGGGTGACTGACATTAATTGGAACCCTCAAAGTAGAGAAGTTCATCTTTAGGATAATCAGATCTTCTTTCTTCTTTTTCTTCTTCTTTGGCAAAATAATTTAATTTCAATAATAATAATAATATCATATTATTGTTATATGCACTCAATAACATAATTATGTGAATTCATGTTATGGTAAGCCGTGACCAATATTCATATAAAATATATGTGTCTTATACTTTCCTAAACCTAAATCGAAGCGTCTCGGGTCCAGTCATCATCATCTGATGTCATCTGGTCTTCATCTTGACGTCTTGTTCTTGGTTCTTTTAAAACACAGTCTTTATACGATAATTCCTTTGAAATAACATGTAGATATTGTAGAGACCGTGTGTCATGTGTCAATCAAAGTCCATAAATTCAAATGTTGATAAGAAAACAAAGTCCATTGATGAAATGAAGCTTTAATATCTGAGCAGTGTCACCTTTAAGACCTGGACTTACATTGGCTCGCCTTGGATATTTCTGGAATCCTCCATGCCATCCGCAATGGTCTTGGAACAGGTGTGACATCTTTGGTCAGCAAAGCAAGGGTTAAAATGACTCTTCCTTGCTAAAGATAGCACCATAACCAGTACTTAGTCCTAATGCACAGGACTCATGTCAGGGTTGTAGCTTCCTGACAACTTATTGTTCACCAGCTTTCATTGAAGCTTCATAGGTGATAGGAAACCACTGGAACGTGATAAAAGCGTGATAACACAGTTCATATCAGCATCATAGGATCATCGTCCTCTGCCATTGTCTGTCAGTGGTGGATACTGCGATCGTGGCTGTCAATGGTGAATACTGCAGTTGTTGTCAGTGGTGAATACTGCAGTTGTTGTCAGTGGTGAATACTGCAGTTGTTGTCAGTGGTGAATACTGCAGTTGCTGTCAGTGATGAAATGAATTGTGATTGACACAGTCTATTATTACTCAGACATCATATAGCCTTTTTACCTTCTGGAACTTCGGCTTTTTCTTCTTGTAACTTTTTAAATTTACTTGAATTTAGAAATATGAAAAGTCTTTATTAACGTAATTCCAATATCTTGCTTGAAGTCTTCATTCCCTATTCTATACCAAATCTGGTAATTTTCCTAACCTATAATATCACAGCGTACCATAGCAATCAATAATATCCATAGAATTATTATCAGAATAGTAATATGGAATTCATGTTTGTATGTGAAACAATCATAAATGATAATGCATTATTAACCATATTCTTTATGAGACAGAACATTTTTATGTCATAGGTGTAATTACCTTTTCAACCCATAGATGTCAGTGTGTTTTTCATGTAACAAGTGTTTCCATCTTTATTACTAAAACTTTATTAATGGAATATATTTATTAGACTAATAATAGGTAAGAATGTATAGCCATGAACCAAAATGTGAATATGAGTGAATGAATGAATGAAAGAATGAATTTACTCAGAATTAGAACATTTTCTTTTAATGAACCGATATCTTCACTATATTTAATGAAGCAATATTCTTGTACTAGACATTACTTTATTAAATATTGATGTTTCTTGATTGATTAAGATAAAAATAAAAATTTAAGAATCAAAAATAGAGATAAAGGAAGAATAAAAATTAAAAAATGAAAAATAAGAATAAAAACACAAAATAAGAATAAAAATAAAAATAAAGCCTTTATATGTTTATGACAAATGCTGAGTAGTTATGTTCTCAGTAACACATACCCTTAATATTTCCATTATCTGGATGATTTCATATTTGTCATGACCTTGTGTTACCAAAATTTTCATATTATGCAACTTTGCATGTAATCCCCTTCTTAGTGTAAAGAAATGACTCTTTATAATACTTCATGTTATTATCTCTAGTAGTTATACCATTGTACCTTTCTATATTCTTTAAAATGTTTGAAGAAGACATATTGATGAAATGTGATGATGTATTCAAAATCTAAAACACATTTCCCCCTTAATACCGAAAAAAATATTAGTTTATGAAATAATTGATTTATCAAAACCAAAATGAAAAAAAAATAATTGTTTTATAAATTATTTATGTATACCATATATTTGTCTGAAGATGTGTACCATCTATATAACCATTAAAAATAAAAATAACATTGAATATCATAAAATTATCGTTTGGGAAAAAGGAAAAAAAAAATCTAAATGTAGATTTTCTTGATAAACCATATTGATGTGTGATTCCACTTATCTACTATTAACTAAAAAAAAATAATTACTAAAGAAATATATGTTGAGTAGATAATATTCATTATGTATCTTAATATTCTAATAATTGAACTGATTTGTATTATTTCTCTTAAAAACAAGTTGTTGTTTTTCTCGCATACCATGAATTGTGAAACCTCTTTCATACATCACACGTACACTTAGGTTATATTCACACTTAGCAGCTGCTCATACACGCATCTGTCATCTGTCACTCAGACTGTGACACGGATAAGTTCACACCACAAGTTCCTCATACAAAAAGGTATGTAATACATATATATTTTAACCCAAATAATTGTATCCTAATTATCAATGCGCATTGTAAACTACTAAATTTAATATTTTAATATTTCTTTGAATATTCCCCAAATACACATAACAAACTTTGTGAACCATTCTATAGAAAAAAGGACTCATAAGAAAATTTGGTTATGAGCTGTTTCTATATTTGGTGCAAGGTTTGCAACTGAAATTGAACCCTAAAACTTAAGAGGCCTAAAAAAAAAAAAATTCTTTGACTTGCAAAGGCTGCGCTCACTGAGGCTACAAGAGCTTTAAGTTACAGCAAACACTGAAATAGGGGTATATGGTAGCCTTATTATTAGAACAGTTTGAATGTCACATGTGTGACTGTCATGCAGTAAGAACATTTGCCATGCAAATAAATAACTTCAAAATGTTAGCAACACACAAAGCTAAATTTAGATTCAGTTAGTTATATATTATTTCCTTTTTTTAAGTGTTAAATATATATATCATGCAGTTATTATAAATTCCTGTGTAAATAAAGGAATAAATCCATGTAAGAGAGTTTTTCCCGATTAAATCCTACTTTGAAGTGAAAATTCTAAGGAATAATAAGAGATAAAGTTAATATCATATTCATCCAGAAAGAAAACAATTGCAATGTCTTATACATATATATGTATTGGCTTTAATGTAATTCTAAATATTACTGTAGTATATTTTAATTATATCACTATAGATATAGATATACAGTTATACAATTTCTACTTATACAAATATAGTATATATACTGTATGAATAATATATATATATAATATGATATATATATAATATATATATATATATTATACAAAAACTGTGAACTACAGAATTATATTTATAAAATAATTACAAATAACTGAATAATATATTGTATATCACTTTTACACAACATATAATTTCATTTTCAGTCAATTCCTAAACCAAATCTTATTTCTTTGTGAAAGATGTCCTGAAAAGCTCTTTTATGATTCCTTTTTTTAATGATTGTTTGAGCAGCTCCGATAATGAGCTGTAAACTGAAGACTCAACTATGTCTCTTTGAAGAATCATCTGTTCCTGTCTTTCAATGTCCGCCATTTGTCTCTTTACAGAGAGGTCTGAACTTTGAATTATTAACTCTTTCTGCAAAGCGGACTCTTGGATTTTTTTATAGGGCTTATAGCAAATATGTAATTTCCTCCGTATGTCATAGATTTGATTCCGAGGATGACTCAGTTTAGGAGATTTTGACACTGGCTTTTGAAAAGATCTTACTCTGTCTGTTTGATTTATTTTCCATCACGATTCTCATGTTTTCTAGCAAAATCAAGGAATTGCGCACATTCAAATAAAGTATCTTTTTGTGACGCAATAACACGAGATACAGAATTTAGGAATCCAAATTTGTCCACAAAATACTTTATCATTGATTGTGTTTTTACATTGGTAATGAGAGTTTTGTACAACCTTTCAAATATGGACATGAATGTAAAAGTACATTCTTTCCGACCAATCCTTAATTTTTGAAGAATCTCAATATCTGGACAATTTTCATTTAATGCATAGAAAATCAGAATTTTCAATCTGTCTTTATCATCTAGATCTCCATGTAAGTTATCACAAGTCAACTTCAATGTTAAGCGTCTGGAAAAGGTTGCAGGAAGCCACAATTTAAATAATTGATTTTTCTCAGCATTACTTAAATCAAGCTTGTCAATAAAGCTTTCGAAGATTTCAGAATTTCTGCATACATGGATTTTGTTATCATATGCAGGAATGATTTTGCATAATTTTAACAAATTTTTCCTAACTTTGATTTGGAGTTGGGCCTCTGAATTGTCTTCTATTTTTGGTGGCCATTGAACATCCGTCCCTCGTACGTCATCTGCATCAGTTCTGAAGTCTCCTCCCATGTTCCCTCCTACATCAGTTCTCAAGTCTCCTCCCATGTTCCCTCCTACATCAGTTCTCAAGTCTCCTCCCATGTTCCCTCCTACATCAGTTCTCAAGTCTCCTCCCATATTTCCACCATCTTTTTTTACGTCATCAGAGACAAGGTCACCTTGAGTAGCCATTACAGACACATGTCCCACATCTTGCTCAATTTCCTCATTACAGTCAATTTCGGGAACATCACTGGTATCTTCTGACACTATTTCTACACAGTCATTTTTAGATTTCTCTAATACAAACTTGTGAAATACATGAACTAACTGTAATATGTTTTTTAATTTCTCTCTTTCCCTATTAAAGGACACCAGCTTAGATTCTAGCTTTAGATTTTCCATTTCACATTCTGCATATAAGCTGAGCCATAAAACTTCTAAATTTGACTGATCTACAGACATAAATTTCAGTCTACTTTGCTTAGAAAAAGAAGTAATGACATCCATTGTTCTTACCTTGAAATATCTCAGCTTGTAGCTCCTTTCTTGGACAATGCTCTTGTCATCAGCACGTCTGATTCCTGTAGTCAACTCTTAGTCCTCATTCATAGGTTCTTTTCTGATCCTGAAATATCGTAGTGTGATTTCTTTGACGACTTGCACATCTGACGTAATTTGCTTCTATTCCTCCCTTTGCAAGTTTTCAAAAATTCACACTCTAAAAATCAAGTGTGACTGGCTGACTCTCCAAAATGTTAAAAATGCTTAATTTTGTATATTTTTCAAGGACTTGTTACCAGATGCGATACTTTAAAGAAAACGTCACGTTTCTTATAAAAAAAAATGTAGTGGTTTATTGGACTGTTTACCAAAAAAACATCATTACAGGAAAACATAAAATGAGTGAAATAGTTACGTAGATATTGTCCATTTGTCCATAGCAAAGCTTGTACACATCTTTCCTTGGTGTCCTGAATGGTAAAATGACATTCTGGCCTTGTCAGCAGTGTCTCAGAGAAACAACATGTGGTTGCAACTGTTCATTCATCATAGTCCTTGTCCTATCATCATAGTGTCAGAGTAAAGTGTCTGTGGAGAGAGAGAGAGCCCCAGACCCCCCTTCGTGTAGCCATTATATAAAAGTCCCTTAGATCACGTGGTCTCTGTATATGGAGATGACACTCTACCATACAGAAATAGCATCTGTAATGTCAGCGAACGTTAACGTGCTTGGTACAGAATTGAGTGTATAAATAATAAATCCATAGTTAAATATTAATATTTAACACAGCCCTCAAACATATAATGGCGGTTAGACAAGACGAAACACAAACGCAGGCAGAAAATAGAGTGAGCAAACGAAGGGGCCAAACACTGACTAAATAGGACAGGAAAGAACAGAATACTATCTGCAACCCAGCAAAACCCTAGCAAAACTTCCAACACTTCTGATTACAAAAATGCTGAGATCACACGATCTCGCCACCCACTAAATCAGATCTCAGAGTGAACAAGGCTAAGCCGCAGCCACTCAAAAAGCAGGGAAAGAGCAATTGAACAAATAACAGTGGCTAAAGAAAACAGAGAGAAGCACAGGCCCCAGGAGGGGACCCGGTTAACCTCCACAAAGGTGCAGACAAAAATGGAAATAGCAAACACAATAAAAATAAGCAGAAAATATCTTATCTGAAAGTAGCAGACTCAGGCAAGACGCCAGCAGACTTCCAAATGAACCAGGAAACAACAATTGATCACCGGCGAGGATCATGGGAAGGCAGCTCCCTTATATCAGTCCAGTCAGTGACTCATGATTGCCAGGTATCGCTGCAGCTGAGGAGGCCCAGTCATTCGATACAGCTTCAGTACTCACAGCAACCACCAGAGGGAGCCTCTGCTCAGAAATTGTCTCCAATATGTTCACAACAGGTGTCCGGCTGTGCTGCCCACTGCTGCTGCAGGGTTCTTTGGTGCTGCAGGTGCCCGGCAGAGCTACGAGGGTGTCTGGCGGTGCGGGGGTGTCCGGAGGTGATGCTCGGTGCTCCTGTGGGTGCCCGGCAGTGCTGCTGGTGTCTCTGCTGCTGCAGGGGCTATGTCCCTACAGTTCCATGGTTTCCTGTGTGGTGGACTCCGAAAAATGGCCGCCGGGGGCTGCGCATGCGCAGATGGAGATCTCGGCACCAAGATCTCGGGAGATGAGATATCAGCGCACCCGCAACACCTCTAGACACTCCCTCATCCCAGACTGCGACCTGCAGCAATGGTACTGGTAAGATATACAGTCATGGCCAAAAGTTTTGAGAATGACACAAATATTAATTTTTACAAAGTCTACTGCTTCACTTTTTCTAATGGCAATTTGCATATACTCCAGAATGTTATAAAGAGTGATCAGCTTAACAGCAATTACTTGCAAAGTCAATATTTGGCTAGAAAATGAACTTTATCCCCCAAAACACATTTTAACATCATTGCAGCCCTGCCTTAAAAGGACCAGCTAACCTCTTTTCAGTGATTGCTCCATTAACACAGGTGTGGGTGTTGATGAGGACATGGCTGGAGATCAATCTGTCATGATTAAGTAAGAATGACACCACTGGACACTTTAAAAGGAGGCTGGTGCTTGGCATCATTGTTTCTCTTCTGTTAACCATGGTTATCTCTAAAGAAACACTTGCAGTCATCATTGCAATGCACAAAAATGGCCTAACAGGGAAGAGTATCGCAGCTAGAAAGATTGCACCTTAGTCAACAATCTATTGCATCATCAAGAACTTCAAGGAGAGAGGTTCCATTGTTGCCAAAAAGGCTCCAGGGCGCCCAAGAAAGACCAGCAAGCGCCAGGACCATTTCTTAAAAGTGTTTCAGCTGCGGGATCGGGCTACCAGCAGTGCAGAGCTTGCTCAGGAATGGCAGCAGGCAGGTGTGAGTGCATCTGCACGCACTGTGAGGCGGAGACTCTTGGAGCAAGGCCTGGTCTCAAGGAGGGCAGCAAAGAAGCCACTTCTCTCCAGAAAAAACATCATGGACAGACTGATATTCTGCAAAAGGTACAGGCAGTGGACTGCTGAGGACTGGGGTAAAGTTATTTTCTCTGATGAATCCCCTTTTCGATTGTTTGGGACATCAGGAAAACGCCTCATTCGGAGAAGACAAGGTGAGCGCTACCACCAGTCTTGTCTCATGCCAACTGTTAAGCATCCTGAAACCATTCATGTGCGGGGTTGCTTCTCAGCCAAGGGAATCGGCTCTCTCACAGTCTTGCCTAAAAACACAGCCATGAATAAAGAATGGTACCAGAATGTCCTCCAAGAGCAACTTCTCCCAACCCTCCAAGAGCAGTTTGGCGATCAACAATGCCTTTTCCAGCATGATGGAGCACCTTGCCATAAAGCAAAGGTGATAACTAAATGGCTCAGGGAACAAAACATAGAGATTTTGGGTCCATGGTCTGGAAACTCCCCAGATCTTAATCCCATTGAGAACTTATGGTCAATCATCAAGAGACGGGTGGACAAACAAAAAACTAAAAATTCTGACAAAATGAAAGCATTGATTGTGCAAGAATGGACTGCTATCAGTCAGGATTTGGTCCAGAAGTTGATTGAGAGCATGCCAGGGAGAATTGCAGAGGTCCTGAAGAAGAAGGGTCAACACTGCAAATATTGACTTGCTGCATTAACTCATTCTAACTGTCAATATAAGCTTTTGTTACTCATATGTTTGCAATTATTATATTTCTGTCTGTGATAAAAACATCTGTCAAACACACATAAAAACCAGAGGGCAGCAGATCATGTGAAAATATAATATTTGTGTCATTCTCAAAACTTTTGGCCATGACTGTATACGCATTATATGACGCTTCCCCATTTTCCCCCCAAATTAGGGGGAAAAAAAGTGTGTCTTATAATTCGAAAAATACGGTAGATTTAATTCTAGTTACTCTTGTTTATATAAAGTGAAATTTTCCGTTAAGGGAAGGGAAGTGCATTATCAACAATAATCTAATGCACAATGATTTATACTAGCTGCTTTTATAATAAGAAATAATTTAGGTAATTGAGGAAAGCAGAATGTGTTGGTCGATGGAGAACACCTCTTTTAAAGGCCACCAGTATATAACTACAACTTTCTCCTCTCTTCATTAACAGAATAAGCTGTATATCAAATTTATCAACAATGAATATAGTTTTTAATCTCTGCACATCTGTTCACTCCTATTACCTAATTCACTTCACTTACAAACGTAATTCTCTGATTTACCAGGGAATGTTACACCAGCACATGACTTACCAGAAATATGGAACTAAACTCAAAGTTGCTCCCCTTTATCCTGCAGAATTTATCTTAGGTCTCGCTCACACAAGCATACATCGGACGAGTGCTATACAATGAGACTCACACATTCAAGCTTATGGGTACATGGAAAACATCACACTGCACTTGGATAACGTCCAATGCAGTATGATGTCTACGGACTCACAGAATGGAGAAGATGGAGAAATTTTGTCCTCCATCTTCTCCTCACAGTTTGCTACGGTGAGAGAGAATCTGATCATACTATACTAACAGTCTGATCAAACTCTGGTTAGAATTTAATTTGCATAATTGTCGCAATTCTCTTGGATGAGAGAATTTACAGCTATCTGACAGTAAACTAAGGGATCATGCATATATTCGAGCAAATCGGTCCAAACACGGACCACAATGTAGAAACTGGGCACGAATCTCCAGACAGGAACGTGACTGCTTCATGTATTTTTATGGGGCTGTCACACTCGGGTCGGGAGACCAGCGGCCAGTCTGGGCATTGAGGTGCAGGACCCATGCCACCTTCATATGTGTACATTTACATAGTTTTAACCCCTCTCTGCCATCCGACGTACTATCCCGTCCATGAAACCCGTGACAATCTGACCAGGATGGGATAGTACGTCATGGCCTTTAATGCGACATTGCGACTTAAGTCGTGGTGATCGCATTAAAATTCCGACGCCAGCTTACCTCAGGAAAGATGGCATCGGCATCCCGGGCTGCGTCCTCCCCCATCTGGCCTCCCGATCACTGTGATTGACTGTTCAATTCTGAACAGCCAATCACAGCCTTTCTCATTGTTTCAGCCAATCAGATTGGCTGAAACAGTGAGATCCCAGGCTAGGATCGAGTACCGATGAACTTGATCCTAGGCCTGGGCCTAGGAACAGCCAGACCCCCCCGGATTGGCGCGATCGATGATCACATCGCGCCAATCGCAGGGCACAGCCGTGGTATATCTGCGCTGTGCCTTGCCAGTACCTCCCTGGATCTGTGGAGTAATAGCACTGATCCTAGGCCAGAGCCTAGGACAGGGCCTGTAGGGCCTGCAGCTTCTGATTGGCGCGATCGATGTCATCGTCGATCGCGCCAGTCACAGGCACAGCAGCGGTGTGACCGCTCTGTGCCCTGCTTGTTGACCTGCCGGTGACCTGCCTAGGAATTGGAGCTGTGACCTCCGATTATTAGGCCGGTGCCTAGCAACCGGCATAACAAGGGTCTGCTCTGATTGGTGGGATTGATGTGATCATCGATCCCACCAATGACAGGTCACAGCAGCGATGTGACCGCTCTGTGACCTGTCTGCAAACTGGATCTGACCTGTCTGACCGCACTGCAGGGGTACTCACACTTGCTGAGGATTCCTGCAGAGCGGCCACGCTGCCAGATCTCCTGTGCTGGACGTTGTGGTGCCACAGTAGCCTGTGACACCACAACTCCTGCTGAAGAAAGAAGAGAGAAGAAAGAAGATGGAAGAGAGAAGAAAGAAGAGAGAAGAAAGAAGAGACTACAAACATGAGTTTTTGAGCCCCGATCCCTGCCCGATCCACCCCAATCCTCCCATTACACCCCTCCCCTTCCCTTTCCCCCTCTTTTTACCCCCCTTTGTGCCGCCTCTGCGCACATTTAGCAGCCGCTGAGCGTTGATTGGTGACGCAGTTCACCTATCAACACTCGTGCTCGCTTTTTTTTTGCACCCCCCCGTGCGCACATCCGGCAGCCGCGGAACTTTGATAAGTGTCAGCGGTCACTTATCAGAGCTCGTGCATGCCGTTTTTTTTTTCACCCCCCCTTTCCGCCACTCCCGTGCGCACATCCAGCAGCCACGGAACTTTGATAAGTGACAGCGGTCACTTATCAGAGCTCACACCTGCCGGCTTACACTTTTTTTTCACAGGCATTTTCCCTATTCGCTTTCTTTTCTTTTAGCTTTTTCTTTTCAGCATAGTTTGCACCAAGCACTATCCCCCCCACACACCCATAGTTATAAATAAAGTACACACAAAGCACCACATTCACGAAAAAACTGTCCCACCCGTCACGTTCATCCCAACAGCGCTATTCAGTGGAGGAGGCATACGCTTTCCTTGCTTCCGACACTGATAGCGAGGGAGAGGATCCCACATTTCTTTACTTTACAGATTCTTCTTCTTCTTCTTCTTCCTCCTCCTCCTCATCTTCCTCCTCGGGTCCTGCGGAACCGCCACGCAGACGCCCCAGGACAGAAGATGAGGCAGCGTCCACCCCTGAAAATGAACCAGCGCACCCCTCTTCGGACCCTGTATTGACCTCGCCCCCCGAAAATTACGAGCCACTGATTCCTGATTTTGTGGCAGAATCAGGAATCAGGTTTGACTCCACCGGCCTCACAGAAATAGACTTTTTCAAAGTCTTTTTCTCTGAGGATTTAATTAACCTCATGGTGGAGCAAACAAATTTGTACGCTCTGCAATTTTTGGCACAAAACCCGATGTCATCATTTTCCAACTGGTCTCCTGTAGACGCAGTTGAAATTATGCAGTTTTGGGGCCTGGTCCTCCATATGGGGATCCTGAAGAAGCCAGAAATTCGGCGATATTGGAGTGTTGATATTTTATACAACACTCCACTGTTCTGAATGGTCATGGCCCGGACACGTTTTGAGGCCAACCACAAATTCCTGCATTATAATGATAATGCACAGTGTCCCCCACGAGATGATCCCAACTTTGACCGCCTGTTCAAAGTTCGGCAGGTCATCGAACACTTCAACAAAAAGTTTGCTGAAGTGTACGTGCCCCAAAGGGACATCTGCGTGGATGAGTCCTTGGTTCATTTTAAGGGACGGCTCGGATTCCGCCAGTACCTGCCCAACAAGAGGGCATGGTACGGAATCAAACTCTACAGTATAAGCTGTGTGAGAGTACCTCAGGGTACACCCACAGCTTTAGAGTTTACGAAGGAAAGGACACCAGGATTCAACCCCCTGAGTGTCCCCCCATCCTGGGAGTGAGTGGGAAAATTGTGTGGGATTTGGTGCACCCACTGCTGGATAAAGGTTATCACCTTTACACTGATAACTTTTATTCCAGCATCCCACTCTACAAATTCCTCTCTGCGCGAGGTACCGCAGCCTGCGGTATCATCAGCAAAAATCAGAGAGGCCTCCCAAAGACGCTACTTGGGCAGATGCTCAGAAAGGGTGAGAGCCGAGCCCAATGTAGCGACCACCTATTGGTGGTCAAGTACAAGGACAAGAGGGATGTCCTTCTCTTGACCACCATACATGGTGATGGCAGCGTCCTCAGCACTGTACGGGGTACCTCTACACAGGTCCACAAACTGGACTATGTACTGGGGTATAATAAAAACATGGGGGGTGTTGATCTCTCCGATCAACTCCTCCAACCGTACAGTGCTTTGAGAAAGGCCAAGATGTGGTACAAGAAGCTGTCCGTGCACATCGTCCAAATGGCAATGCTCAACGCTTTCCTGCTGTCACTATGTGCACGCAACAGCGATACCTTCAGTTTCAGGAGGTAGTGGCTAAGGCCCTGATGTTTGGCGCTCAGGAAGGAGCGGACCCCAGTGCTTCCGAAACTGAAGGTGCTCGTATCATACCAGGTCAGCATTTCCCGGGGTGGTCCCGCCAACTGGAAAAAAAGGTAAGTTGCAAAAAAAGTGCCGAGTGTGTTACAAAAGGGGAATACGCAAAGACACCACTTAACAATGCGACACCTGCCCCGAAAAACCTGGCCTGTGTATGAAGGATTGTTTCAAATTGTACCACTCCTCCATGCACTACTAATTTACCTTACAGGAAAGATTAGTTCCAGAAGGGGGGCACATTTAGAAAAGTTCCTTGGGAGTCTGCTTTCCAAAATTATGTCACTTGTGTTTTTTTTAACTGTTTAGGCATATCAGGGGCTCTGCAAATGGAACATGACGCCGGCAGACCATTCCATCAAAGTCTGCATTCCAAAACGTCACTACTTCCCTTCTGAGCCTCGACTTGTGCACAAACAGTTTTTTCCCACATATGGGGTACCAGTGTACTCAGGACAAATTGGACAACAACTTTTGGTGTCCAATTTCTCCTCTTACCCTTGGGAAAATAAAAAATTGGGGACTAAAACATCATTTTTGTGAGGTAAAATGTAGGATTTTTTATTTTCACACCTGGGCATTATAAGCTTTAGTGAAACACTTGGGGGTTCAAAGTGCTCACCACACACCTAGATAAGTTCCTTAGGGGGTCTAGTTTCCAAAATGGGGTCACATGTGGGGGGTTTCCACTGTTTAGGCACATCAGGGGCTCTGCTAACGGAACATGACGCCCGCAGACCATTCCATCAAAGTCTGCATTCCAAAACGTCACTGCTCCCCTTCCGAGACCCTGCCGTGCGCCCAAACAGTGGTTCCCCCCAACATATGGGGTATCAGCGTACTCAGGACAAATTGGACAACAACTTTTGGGGTCCAATTTCTCCTCTTACCCTTGGGAAAATAAAAAATTGGGGACTAAAAAAAATCACTTTTGTGGAAATTTTTTTTTTTTTTTTTCACGCCAGGGCATTATAAACTTTAATTAAACACTTGGGGGTTCAAAGTGGTCACCACATATCTAGATAAGTTCCTTAGGGGTCTAGTTTCCAAAATGGGGTCACATGTGGGGGGTTTCTACTGTTTAGGCACATCAGGGGCCCTCTAAATGCAACATGGCTTCTGTTCTCAATTCCAGCCAATTTTGGTTTGGAAAAGTCAAACGGCGCTCCTTCCCTTTCGAGTCCTGCCGTGCGCCCAAAATGTGGTTCTTCCCACATATGGGATATCAGCGTACTCAGGACAAGTTGGACAACAACTTTTGTGGTCCAATTTCTCCTCTTATCCTTGGGAAAATAAAAAATTGGGGACTAAAACATCATGCTTGTGGGAAAAAATATGAATTTTTTCTTCACGACTCTACATTATAAACTTGGGTGAAGCACTTTGGGGTTCAAAGTGCTCACCACACATCTAGATAAGTTCCTTAGGGGGTCTAGTTTCCAAAATGGGTTCACATGTGGGGGGTTTCCACTGTTTAGGCACATCAGGGCCTCTCCAAACGCGACATGGCGTCCGTTCTCAATTCCAGCCAATTTTGTTTGGAAAAGTCAAACGGCGCTCCTTCAATTTCGAGCCCTGCCGTGCGCACAAACAGTGGTTTTCCCACATATCGGGTATCGGCGAATCTCCGGAAATTGCTCAACAACTTTATCTGTCCATTTTCTCATTTTCCTTTGTGAAAATAAAAAAAATATTTGGTAAAAGATAATTTTTGTGGACTAAAAAGTAAATGTTCATTTTTTTTTCCTTCCACGTTGCTTCAGCTCCTGTGAAGCACCTGAAGGGTTAATAAACTTCTTGATTGTGGTTTTGAGTACCTTGAGGAGTAAAGTTTTTAGAATGGTGTCACTTTTGGGTATTTTCTGCCATATAGACCCCTCAAAGTGACTTCAAATGTGAGGTGGTCCCTAAAAAAAATGGTTTTGTAAATTTTGTTGTAAAAATGAGAAATCGCTGGTCAACTTTTACCCCTTATAACTTCCTAACAAATAAAAATTTTGTTTCCAAAATTGTGCTGATGTAAAGTTGACATGTGGGAAATGTTATTTATTAACTATTTTCTGTGACATATTTCTCTGTTTTAAGGGAATAAAAATTCAAAGTTTGAAAATTGCAAAATTTTCAAAATTTTCGCCATATTTGCGTTTTTTCAAAAATAAACGCAAGTTATATAGAAGAAATTTTACCACTAACGTGAAGTACAATATGTCACGAGAAAACAATCTCAGAATCGCGAAGATCCATTGAAGCGTTTCAGAGTTATAGCCTCATGAAGAGACAGTGGTCAGAATTGTAAAAATTGGCCCGGTCATTAACGTGCAAACCACGCTTGGGGGTGAGGGGTTAAAGTGCCAATATGCAGTAAATCATGGTTAAAATTCATTACATATATATATATATATAATATATATATACACTGTATATATACTGCTCAAAAAAATAAAGGGAACACTCAAAAAACACATCCTAGATCTGAATGAATGAAATATTCTCATTTGTTCTGTACAAAGTTGAATGTGCTGTCAACATAATCAAACGAAAATCATCAATGGATATCATATTTTTGAACCAATGGAGGCCTGGATTTGGAGAGAAACCCAAAATGAAAGTGGAAACAAGTCAAAATGAAAATCAAAACAAAACAAAATTAAAGTGGAAATAAGTCAAAATGATGCTCAGTATTGTCATGCTGTCCCAGATGTGCTCAATCAGATTCAGATCTGGGGAATGGGCAGGCCAGTCTATAGCTTCAATGCCTTCATCTTGCAGGAACTGCTGACACACTCCAGACACATGATGTCTGGCATTGTCCTGCATTAAGAGGAACCCAGGGCCAAAAGCACCAGCATATGGTCTCACAAGGGGTCTGAAGATCTTATCTCGGTAACTAAAGGCTAAATTGGCCAATTCATGTGTGCCCGTCAACCACGGCAAGGTGACACTTCTCTGACAGGTCCTATAATAACCCTTCCATATCCTACTGTACATGCCACTTTCAGGATATAAAACCTACAATAATGGACAATCTTATCTCTTTTGGTCTACAAGTCTACAATTTGAATAGGCAAGTAGAACTGGTTGAGAACACCTGCAGGTCAATGGGAGGGGTGCAAGTGTCAGAGCAGAAGAAGTCACACCCTCCAAATTAGCCAAACAAACAAAAAAACCTGACCAGCACTTCCGAAAGTGGCATGTACAGTAGGCTATGGAAGGGTTATTATAGGACCCGTCAGCGAAGTGTCACCTTGCTGTGGTTGACGGGCACACATGAATTGGCCAATTTATGCGCTAAAAACCTTCGCTTTTTTGTAAGTACATCTTGCTGAAGGACAAAGCCTTTGGAAGTTATTTCCATTGACATTATATGTCTTGGCATTCACAGAGTGCCATTGTGCTTTTTTATACATATATATATGTTGTACATCTACATTTACTGCTTGGTGGCACTTTATAACTATAAAATGTGAATGTACACATGTATCTTTATTGATGTTTGTTATATATATATTTATTTATTTTTACAGTAATACATTTAATTAAAGAAAATGTGTGGTTACTACCTGTCCTATTGCTTTCAAAAGGGTTTTTCCAGTTTGAGAGAGCCCCTTTATCTTTACTGTAGTTTGTTTTTTTAAAAAAACAAACTGCGCTTTTCAAATCCTCCCTGGGTCCAGAGCTGTGTCCTTTGCTCCTGGTGTCTGTTATTGTATGAAGTGCTAATGTCACAGCGACATGGCTGCAGCCAGTAACTGAGCTCAGGGCCTCTGTCTGAGTTGACGGCTCACTAATTGGCTTTTGTGCTGTCTACTTGATATCAGCACTGCTGACAATAGCAGTCAGTGAGAGCAGTGGCGGAGACTCAGCACTGAATCAGTTTGTTTTTTAATGCAAACTGCAGCTGGGAGTAGGGATTTTCTAAAAACCCTACAATATTTTGTATACCTGTATTCAAGATAAATTAATGAAACTGATCCTTATTAGGGATGAGCGAGCATGCTCGGTGTTACTTGTTATCACTTGAGTATCACAGTGCTCTGATGTGCTCGGTGAGAAATGGGCAGTGCTAGATGTTAAACTCGAATCCCTGCCCCGCATCTTTGGCAAATGTAATACAACTAATAAGCATGCGGGGATAGCCTGTGAGTCACTGTAATGCCGTAGCTATCTTGGTTTTGGCATTACTATCCGTCTGACATCATCAGGGATTATAAAAGGACAGGTGGCGCCCGGCTCGGCACACTGACGTCATGGCACAGCTTTGTGACACTTCGTATTGGAGGGAGAGAGTGATTGTCTAGGCCTCTGTCCACAGTATAACGAATCAGAGGCCTGTAGTGTGGCAGAATCCAGTATGCAGCTTTTTTTGTGGGGGCTGTAAAAATTGAATATACTTTGATCCATCAAGTATTACGTGCTTTTATGTCCTCTTTTGTGTAATATAACACACCCAAAAATCACTGAAACATTTTCCTGGGCTACATTTCTCAGCCATACATTATTCCGTAGTGTGGAGTACATTTCTGTTATCTCTAAAGCTGAGAAAAAGCTTTTAAAAAATTTGTAAGCTTCCATTTGTCAGCTATACAGAATTACGTGGTCTGTGAACATTTCTATGATCTCTAAAACTGCAAAAAAGCTTAAAAGCTTTTAAAAATGTTGCAGGCTTACATTCGTCAGCCATACAGTGCTACTTGGTCTGTGAACATTTCTGTGACATCTACAACTTAAAAAAAGGTTTTAAAAAATTGGTAGGCTTCCAGTTTCAGCCACACAGTGTTAAGTGGTCTGTAAACATTTCTGTGATCTCTAAAACTTAAAAAAAGCTTTTCAAATTTTTGAAGGCTTCCATTTTTCAGCCATACAGTATTACATCATCTGTGTACATTTTTGTGATCTATAAAGCTTAAAAACAAGCATTGAAACATTTTTCTGGATTGAATTTGATTGTCATCCATTCACATTTGTTTTCTTTCTGTTACCTTACGGTGGAGTAAACATCCAAAAACCTCTTTGATTGCTGGGGACTACCATTTTTTTTCTTTTATTAAAAATGAACTTTTTTTTGCAAGAGACCCAGCAATTGCAAAATTCATAAGACGTGCGTTAAGGGTTGGGGAAGCGGAAATGCTAATGATGGTCCATCCACAACACATAGGTTCCTGTCCCACTTTGAAGGGAGACGCTGAGGAGGAGAAACAGAACCTTGTGGCTAGTGCAACAGAGGCTAGTATCATGGTGGAGACAGGGAAGTGTTGGCTGTGTGGAGCGTGGCACATATGGGCGACTTTATGTACTGTGGCCGTTCCCGTGACCCTCGCATTACATTCATCTTGGCCAAAAAAGAGTACTGGTTGTTCAACCTGTGAGACCCACTCTACAAGGAGAACTTGCATCGGCTCACTCTCATAAAAATGAACAAAACCTGGATTAGCCGACACTTTTCCACACCACCAGATAACAGCAGCACATAAAGTGCTTGTAATATTCAATATTTTAATGAGGTCCACCAGTTGTTGCCTTTCAGGGCTCAATGGATGACTCTCCTCATAATTTCTGTAAGGCTTTGCACTTTCTACAAAGCATTAATGACTATATAAGTACATCAACTACACTTTCAAAATATTTTCGTTCAAAATTTTTGTATGTATTTCAATGACTCATCCATACAGTTTAACACGGTTATTGTAGCATTACAGGAGTATGAAAAACTTACAAAAAGCGTTGAAAAATATTTCAAGATTAAATTACTCATACATACAGTATTACTTGCTTTCTGTCACATTTTTGTGGTATTTAACAGTACAGAAAAGTGTTTGAATATGTTGTATGCTTGCATTTCTTACCCATACACTATTCTATGTTCTGGGGTACATTTTTGGGATATATATATGACTGAAAAAATATTTAAAAATTTTGCTAGGTTTCAGTTCTCAGCCATACATTATTACATGTTTAATGTACATTTTGTTGGTATATAAACCTCAAAAAACTTGTTTAAAATTTAATCAGTATTATATTGTTCATCCATAATGTATTACATCTTCTTAAGTACATTTTGTTGCTATAACAGCCTAAAAAAATGTTTTAAAAATTTAACGGTATTTATATTGCTCACCTATAGACTATTCTGTAGTCTGGAGTACATTTACTTGGTATAAAAGCTTCAAAAACTTGTTCAAAATTTTATCAGTTTTATATTGCTCACCCAAATGGTATTGCATCTTCTTGGGTACATTTTGTTGGTACAAAAGCCTCAAACAACTTGTTCAAAAATTTATCGGTATTGTATTGCTCATCCATAGACTATTCCATGGTCTGGAGTATATTTCGTTGGTATATAACCTTCAAAAAAGTCTTCAAAAACTTAGGCTATGGGCACATGTTGCAGATTTGGTGCTTTTTTACATCTTTTTTTTCTGCGCGTATTTGTGACAAAACCTGAAGCAAAACCTGATACAAATCAATGAGAAACCTGACCTGTCATGCACACGTTGAGTATTTTTGATTTGCAGATTTAGTGCAGAAAATAATCTGCTGCATGTAAATTCTCTGTGCTTTTTTGTGTTTTTCACCATTGACTTAACTTAAATCAATCAAAAACGCAGGCAAAAATGCATCAAAAATGCGGCAAAACGCACCAAAACCGTGCGTTTTTCAGGTGTGTTTTTCCTGCTAAGATGTAGAAATTTTACTCAACGTGTCCACATACTCTTATCGGTATTATATTGCTCACCCATAGACTATTCCGTGGTATATAACCCTCAAAAAACTTGTTAAACATTTATCAGTATTATATTGTTCATCCTTAGAGTATTAATCTTCTTGGGTGCAGTTCGTTGCTAAATAGGACTCAAAAAACTTGGTCAAAATTTTAGGCTGGGTGCACACTTTGCAGATTTAGTGTATTTTTTTTTGCGTTTTTTCTGCGTGGATTTCTGACAAAACCTGATGCCAGCAAAGTGAATGAGAAACCTAAAATTTCATGCACACGTGAACTATTTTGGTCTTGCAGATTTGGTGCAGAAAATAATCTGCAGCGTGTCAATCCTCTGTGTGTTTTGCCCTGCGATTTTCACTGTTGACTTCACTGAAATCAATCAAAAAAGCAGGCAAAAACAAATTTTACTCAATATGTGCACATACCCTTATCGCTATTATATTACTCACCCATAGACTATTCCATAGTCTGTAGTACATTTCCTTGGTATATAACCCTCCAAAACTCCATATCCTTTATGAGTCTAGGAGTACCAATACTTGGTTTACTTAAATTATATATTTTTTAAATCCTTTTTAAATTTTGCCTAATATAAAAGTCATAATAAAGGAAAAAATGTCTCTTAACATTTTTTCTTGTAAAATGCAATTTCTCATCAGTTTGGAATGTTTTATTGTCAGTCCTTAAAGTTGGGTAAAAGTTATTCACCGCGGCGATATGGGAGTCAGAGATGCTTCCAGGGGTCTTCCCCATGCTGTTCTCCTTCCTGTCAGGAGACAGACCACTTTGTAGGGTCTGTCAGAAAAAAAGCTTGGCTTTCCCATTGCCTCCCATTATACTCGTTATTCGAAACAAGCATTCGAGTATTAGGAATTGCTCAGTTTGAACAACGAGCACCCGAGCATTTTAGTGACAGCTCATCTCTAATCCTGATCCATTCGTAGGTAAAGCTACTTCATTAAGCTTTGCTCATATGTGTGTTCATCAGTTCTGCTGTTTGTCTCCATCATGGAAGCAGAACAATGAAATTCTTGACGCATGATAAAACCAACGACGCTCGAAGAGCCCCATTGTTAATGGGGTCAGTCTCATTTCTATAAGGATGTCCTTCATTGCACTGGAATAAATGGTATAGCATGCTGGGTTGTTTTTTCAGGAACTTTGATGGAATAAGTGACAGAACCTCCAATGCAATATTTGCACATCATTATGCTTGAATTATATGAATTGCAGCTTCAAATAGCTAAATTACATATTCAACACTGCTATCTATGTGGAGAAGTTTTATATATGCACTCCCCTAATAAATTAGCGTAGATCTACAAAATGTCAACATGTCTTTGATTAAATTTTTTTTTCAGCAGATAATATCTTTACATGTTAATTCCCCATAGCATGTGCCACAGACTTCGCTATGAATATTGATTCACGTCAGATCTTAATAGACCTATTTTTAGATATGTCTATTATAGAACCTCTAAGCGACATTTATTTGCTTTCATTTTGCTGATGTAGTACTGTACATATAAATGTAAAAAAAGTGTAAAAAATTACAGCTCATTTGCTGCATTTTCCTGGCCAGTAAGCAGTTCATAAAACGGTATGTTCAGATATGACTCTCCGTTGACTGATTTATACACTCTATCACTTGTTAGTAAATCTCACATGAATATATAATGAGACAAGATGTTCCATTTGCATAAAAAATAACATTTCTAGCAAGTTCCCTATCCAGCTAATATGAATCATGCAATCCACATCTATTTGTATAGACGCACAGCTTGACATGTTTATTACCTCTCAAAAATGTAACAGGATGACAATGATGGCAATACAAGTTCTGCCTTAAAGAACATGTAAGGGTAAAAGTCACTCCCGGCTCTGTCACAAATAATCTTGCCCCGTAGTGGTAGCAGGCAGCAGATAGTTAATATAGTGAAACTTTTTGAGATATCTACCCAAAATTGAATTAAAATGTAATCCTCTATGCAAGTGATCCACTCAAAGAAAATGGTCAATGTTCATAGTATATAATAGAATGGAAAACCTGTCTTGTAAAATCCGGTATGGTTCATTGCTCTTTTCTTCACTGTGGTTTTTTTTCTTATTTCTGTTCATGGCCCTTACTCACCTTCTTCTGTTTGCAGGTACAGTGCAGTACATGGGGCTCTCAATCTATCTTTTTAGCATTTGTCAAAATTGTTTTCTTACAATCAATAATTATGTTAATCTTAACTGTCCCAGCATTATTTTGTTGGGGCATTTCCAAAGTGCACCGCAAGTAAATCAATATACAATGTACTGAAGAGTGACTGCCTTATCATTTGATATATTGATTTTTAGAAACATTGGTTCATGTTACAATGAATTGTCATTTTCCTGCCATTTTTTGCCTCCGTTCCAAGGCAATGCCACATGGAGATGAATGATTGAATAATTTTTAAACCTTGGTTGAGCATTTTTCAGTAGCAATGTTATGTTGAATTGTAAAGAGGTTGCCCAGTCACAAAATATTGATATCCTATTACTAGGATAGGTCATCAATATCAGGGGTCCAACACCAGGTACCGTCACCTTCCAGCTGTTAGAAGCTCAGGCCAGATATAAATACATTAAACTAAGCAACTAAGCTCCATTTAATGGGTTGCAGTTGCTGCTAGTACTGCAAACAGTTCATTTTTCTGTAATTCTGCAGTGCATGGCAGTGACCTATATATCCTGAATGGAGCTGTTAAATGCAGCACTGTTAACTGTTCACTCTCGGACTTCAACTAAGCTTTTAACAGACGAATGGCAGAACCCACTGTCAGACTGCCACCAATTTCATATTAATGATCTATACTAAAGATAAGTACTGCATAACAACTCAATTTCAATATTAGCTGTTCTGCAGTACATGGCAGTAGTTGCTACACATCTGAGGATTGTAGATTATAACAGCTGACTGGTCGGTATTCTAGGTGATATACAGAACAGCTGTTATAAGCTGCAGCAACAGACAAATAAAAACAATTCATTTTAGTGTGTAGTGTCTGCTCCCAGATACTACAGAGTAGCTCCTATTGCTTGCACAGTTGAACTGTGCTTTTATGTGTTAACAACCAATCAGTGGGGATGCTGGGTGTTGGATGACCATCAATCTGAAAGTGATAACCTATCAGTGATAGGCTATCACAACAATAGGTAAATTATAATATAATAATAATAATAATAATAATAATTGTATTTCTATAACGCCAACTTATTCCGCAGCACTTTACATTTTAGAGGGGACTTGTACAGACAATAGACATTAAGCATAACAAAAAACACATAGATCAAAGTAGATACCAAAAGGAATGAGGGCCCTGCTCGCAAGTTTACAATCTATGAGGAAATAGGGGAGACACGAAAGGTGGATGGTAACAATTGCTTTCGTTGTTCGGACCAGCCATAATGTAGGAAATTGTGTGTTCATGTAATGCTGCAGGAACCGGTTATGAGCCACAATATGTAAAAGTACAGACACAGAGAGCTATTAAATGCATAAAGCGTATGAGAACATGATACGAGGAAGCTGGTTATGGTAAAAATTTTGAATGGGCAACACAGGGATAGTTAGATTAATGTGTTGATGTGGTAGGCCAGTCTGAAGAAATACGTTTTAGTGCACGCTTAAAACTGTGGGTATTGGGAATTAATCGAATTAACCTGGGTAGTGCATTCCACTAGTTGGCTCAGCACGTGAAAAGGCTTGGTAAAGTGATCCTTTTATAACCGCAGCCTTCCAGGACCTTGCTGTTGGCCCAATCCGAACTGCTTGAGGACCTGAGCATGTGACCTCCGACCACCAATGAGCGGTTGTCTCACGGGCATTCTCAGATGGAGAAAAGCAGGACTTAGTCCCAGAAGCGTCTGCTCGCCGCTGACTAATGCTGGTTGCTATAGCTGTAACTGGGGAGGCAGCAACAGCCAAAAGCATAGCATAATTTTGAGCAAGATGCTGGGACCGACATCTCCATTGAGCAGGATCCTCTGCGGCTGAAGAAGAATGGGAGACCGCAGAGGACATGGCTCGAGATTCCCCCTGTGCAGCGGTGGGATCTCGACACCTAACAGAAAGTATCCCAAGTTAAGGCTGTGGGATTATATTTTGAAAGACACTTCCCCATCACAGGCTAAGGATCGGAACTGAGTCCTGTAAGTGTCTGGGGTTACGGCATAATGTTCTAGAATGGCCTCTTTTATCTTCCCATACTCACAGTTCCACCGGGGGTCCATAGCTCTATAGGCTTTGGCAGCTCCACCCACTAAGAGTCCCACCAGTTGTTTGACTCGCTCCCTTTCCGGAACTTCCATTAATCAACATTGATGTTCGAAGTCCTAGAATAAGCCCTTAATGTCACCTGCAGCCTCACTAAACAGCTTAAAGTCTGGGGAATTCTCTCATGGTGGATGCTGAGGATACAGTCTGTCTGGGGCTTCCAGCTGCTTCCACAGTGAGCTGTCTCTCTAGCAATGCCCTCTCTTGAGTGCTACAAATGGCCTCCATTTTATATTATATGGTGACCTTATCTCCATGCAATGCCATCTCCTCCTTGTACCACACAACCCAATGACTTTTTTGGGTATTTACCTGCAGCTCCTATCTTTCTTCCCTTTGCTGTGGGAATCCATCTTCAGTGCAACTTGCAGCTAAGCTCCTTCCAAAGCCTTAATTAGTTGCTCCTTGGTCAGTCCTTTATAGCAGACTCCTAATTCATGGGCCTTTGTTTGTAGGCTCCCCACAATCTAGTTCCTGTATCCTGAGGTTCCGGTTCCAGACATTGATGGGCCGCTGTCCTCCATTCCTTCTGCTTTGATCCCACTGCTGCTACCAATTTGTGATGGGGTATGCGACAGAGCAGGAAGAGACACCAGGCGACAAACAGTCCACGAGATTTATTGGAACAGGGAACTGGGGCAGCACAAATGAGAGTAATGCTGCAGCGTCCATAATAAGTCCACAATGAGTCCACACAAAGGGAGCTGATCCGGGGGCACCATCCGGTAATCTGATGCCAGGGAAATATATAAATAGTCCTTGGATGAGTTCAATGGATCCAGCAGATGAGGGATATAGCACAGTCCCACGTGGCAGCTTCTAACAATACGAACGGTCACAGGGATCTCGCCTCAGCATAAGATCCCAGCTCTTCGCAGGTCACCACATAACTGACTCGGCTAAAAACATTAATCTATTGTCCTGTGTCCTGGGATCATCCCATCGATGGGAGAGGATCACACCAACTTTTAACATGTGGCTACATTGAGAAGTTTCCAGAAGCTACCGGCTCCATTCTGTCTTACAGGTTTGTGTATTGGATGATTCCCATGCTGAGAAGAACAAAGACAGAATCCCCCACCAGATGCAGCACAAGCGAGGTGGAAGGAGGCCTGATTACATTGCAGTCCATATGCACAGGCTAGGGGTGACACTCTGTTACACACCTCTCTTCCAAGTCTGATTTTATGGGTAGGTTGGACCCTGCTGCAATTAAAATCCATCACATGCTGAAGGGCAGGGTGCTCGGTCAGAAAGCTAATATATGGGCAGTCTTTTTGTCATTATCCTTTTTCTGTAGTCATAATAGCTTGAATGTCCATTACTTTATTGATAATGTTTTGCATCTTTGTATTTATCTCTGTGATTTATTTCTATACTTATAGGACAATGTTATGTACTTAAAAGTATCACAACTCCGAATTGACAGATTGCTCGACCACAATTTTTCTGTATGATAAATTTAGCACGTATTTTACATGCATTATATGATCCTTCCCTTTTTTTTACACTTCCCCCCCTCCCCTTTTTTTTTTTAGTTCCGATGAAGGTCTGATATAAGACCGAAAACGTTTGACTGTGAATGCAAGAATAAAAGGAACTTTAATTCATCACATCATTGGTTTAGTGCTAAGTTTTTAATTTAATTACTATGTAAGGGCTGGATACACTATTTGTGCACCATCACTATTCATCACAGGAGTGCCGTATATATATATCCTACACAATGGGGAAAAGAGTTATTAAAAACTTTCCATTTTGCTTCTTCTGTAATACTCTGGATTTTTCAGGCCCATTGACGAAGCGTGCTTTGGGGTGGAGCGACACATGGTTGACCAGTAGAAGCAGCAACAACTGTAAAGTTTTATTTGTATATATGACAAGTAGTGTGCGTTTCTCTAACCTCCTTAATTATGGTTCTTATTCTCTTACTAGAAATGGGCCCGATGCTATTGCATCGGGAGTGCGTTGAAATGAACATCTGTGTATCCTTAGTGGTGCAACCAATCACATCAGCTGCTAGCGGTATTCAAAATACCGCTAGCAGCTGATTGGTCACCAACATTCCCGGGGGATTCAAACTGCTGACTGCTGAATTTTCTGCACAAAAACAGGACCTCCTGGCAGAAAACGCAGATGCTTTTTTGATGCGTTTTTTCATGCTTTTCTTTCATGCCGATTTGTATGCGTTTTTGTCCAACCTCCTCTTTTACATTTGTCCAATCCATACTCCATTACACACACAGATAGACAGATACATAGATAGATAGATAGATAGATAAATAGATACATAGATGATAGATAGATGATAGATAATATATAGATAGATTGATTGATAGATAATAGATAATAATAGATAAATAGATAGAAATAGATAGATAATAGATAAATAATAGATAAATAGAAAGATATTAGATAGATATTACATAGATAATAGATAGAATGGTACATAAATAGTTAAAGACACACACGCACACACACACACACAAAATCTTCTCGCAATAGCGTTAATTTAAAAAAAATGGGGAAAAAAGGGCGTGCGCCAGAGGGGGAAAGCCGATGGCTTGGGCCAATATTTCTAGCCTACGAAAAAAGGCTGCACTCTATCATACTAAAGTATGACAATATGGAATACATGAAATTTTGAATAGCAATACGGCTTTGGAGTATAAGGAAAAATTTGAGACGCTTAGTATAACATTTGGCCAAATATTATTTGCCCACCAACCATCGTCAAGGTGGTCTCAAGTCTGGTGAGTCCCTGACCTATGTGAACATACCTCTGTTAGGCTGATATCTGAATTTCTGGGTGAATGGGACACCTCTGTCATAATCCGCATTTATGGGGGGGAATAGGGACCTGCTGTAAATTTAAAAACAACACCCGGGGGGGGCGAGTGCTTGGCAGAAAAACAAAATTCAATAACAAAAAAAACTGATGCACATCCAGACAAAGTAATTTTTTCAAACCCAAGGGGATACCCCCATTAAAACAACAAAAAAAGGGGCACTCTATCATACTGAAGCTGACAATATGGAAACATGACATTTTGAATACAATACGCTTGGAGTATAAGGAAAAATTTGAAGCTAGCACAGACAGCAGGCAAAACCGATGGGGCCCCGCAATACACACTACCAAAGCTGCGCGGCACCGCCAGCCAAGGCGGGGGATTTGAATCCTGCCCGCTCATGCTGAGCCCCCACCGGCCTGCCAATAGCGTTGCCAGCCCTTTTGGGGGGGATTTGAGCCTCCAAAGCTCTGGAATAAAAGAACCCACCCACAAATTGCAGCAGAAGTGTCATTGTCAGGGTCATTTTGGGTGTTTTGGTTTTTCATTATGATTTAAAAAGAAAACACAGTTTGAAAAAATC
>JARQOD010000004.1:336143483-336255782 GCA_033576555.1 Oophaga sylvatica | reverse complement strand
TATATGTTCCATATATTGAGAATTATTTTAATATAATGGAAAGTTAACAAGGGGCAACAGTAAAAAGCATCAGGAGAAAAGCAGCCCCTTAGATTGACCCCTTAATGACAAGCAGCGTACATGTACAGTGCTTGTTGGGAGTGGTGTATGAACTGGGTCCAGGTTTTGAGCCTGTCCCAATCCTTGCAGACACTGGGTGTGTTAGTCAGCCATTATCAGCTTCCATCCACTGCTGTTAACCTGTTAAATGTCACTGTTAATCTCTGACTGCAGCATTTAGAGTGCTCAGCCCTGGGAGGTGGAGGGGGATCTATTCAACACGATCACGGGTGGGGGGGCAATGGGTTACCAGTAGAGCTGGGGGTCTGATGAAGACCCTCATGTTTGTCATCACAGTGCTTCTACAAAGACCAGCTAGTTAAACAATAGTCAGGAATAGGGTTGAGCATTCCGATACTGCAAATATCGGGTATCGGCCGATATTGGCTGTATCGGAATTCCGATTCCGAGTTCCGATATTTTCGTCATATCGGATACCGGAATCGGGATTGTCACTGTCACTGTCAGTGTCCGTCGGTCGGGTCTGTCAGGAGTCAGCGGCACTTACCTGGCAGAAGATCTCCGGCGGTCACGTCCTGGACTGCTTGATGGCCGCAATCTTCTTTCCCCGGCGGTCACATGCAGTATCTCGCGATAACTGCAGTGACTGCTGGGTAATCCCGGCCGTAAAGCAGTCAGTCCGATGACGTCACCGCCGGGGAAGCAGGTAATCAGCTGTGCTGCGCCGGGATGTCAGGCTCTGCCTGTCATTGCGATGTAGCAGAGTTGGATCGTCGTGGGACTATCGTTATGGACTGCGTCGGACAGGTGGTATACTGTTGGTTTGTTTTTTTTTCTTTTTTTACAGGAGATCGATGGCGTCGCAGGAATGAGAGTATAATAAAATTAATGAAAACTGTGTTGTCTCTTTTATTTCATTAAAATACTTTTTTCTTGCTGTGTTTTTTTTTACACATTTAATAACTTTGGGATTAATAATGGATCGGTGTCTTATTGACACCTCTCCATTATTAACCGGGCTTATTGTCACCGTGCAATCAACGGTGACATTAACCCCTTATTACCCCGCTTGCCACCGCTACAGGGCAAGTGGGAAGAGCCGGGTAAAGTGCCACAATTGGCACATCTTTTGATGCGCCAAATGTGGGGCTGCTGTAGCCTGGTATTATCAGGCTGTTGAGGGCCAAAATCCATGGGCCTTGACAGTCTTTTAATACCAGGCCGCAGCAGTCTGCATTTTACTTGGCTGGTTAACAAAAATAGGGGGACCCCTACGCGGTTTTTTTTTCGAGGGGATCCCCTATTTTTGTTAACCAGCCAAGCTAAGCAGACTGCTGTGGCCTGGTATTATCAGGCTGGCAAGGTCCATGGATATTGGATCCTTACCAGCCTGAAAAACCAGGCCTCAGCGGTCTGCTTCATCTGGCTGGTTAACAAAAATAGGGGGGACCCCACGCCAATTTTTTTCGAGGGGATCCCCTATTTTTGTTAATCAGCCAAGATATGCAGACTGCTGTGGCCTGGTATTATCAGGCTGGCAAGGTCCATGGATCTTGGCTCCTTAACAGCCTGAAAATCCAGGCCTCAGCGGTCTGCTTCATCTGGCTGGTTAACAAAAATAGGGGGGACCCCACGCCAATTTTTTTCGAGGGGATCCCCTATTTTTGTTAATCAGCCAAGATATGCAGACTGCTGTGGCCTAGTATTATCAGGCTGGCAAGGTCCATGGATCTTGGCTCCTTAACAGCCTGAAAATCCAGGCCTCAGCGGTCTGCTTCATCTGGCTGGTTAACAAAAATAGGGGGGACCCCACGCCATTTTTTTTTCGAAGGGAACCCCTATTTTTGTTAATCAGTTCCCTCTGACGTCACTGATTGTGTCCCTGGCTGACCTGAAGTGAAAGTGGAAAGCAATCAATTAAGCTTTCCACTTAAGGGCCCGTCTCACATAGCGATATCGCTACCGAGATCGCTGCTGAGTCACTAGTTTTGTGACGCAGCAGCGAGCTCACCAGCGATATCGCTGTGTGTGACATTCAGCGACGATCAGCCCCCCTGCCGGGTATCGCTGATCGTCGCTGAAATGTCAGGACCTTTTTTTGATCGCTGGTTTCCCGCTGACAGGCACACATCGCTGCGTGTGACAGGCGGGAGACCAGCGATCCGCTGGTAACCAAGGTACACAGCGGGTTTCCAGGCGTGGGGCTGTGCCTAGAAACCCACTGTGTACCTTGGATACCAGCGCCCTGATGCAGGGAGCTGGTATCCAAGGTACACAGCGGGTTTCCAAGCGCTGCGCGGTGCCTGGAAACCCGCTGTGTACCTTGGTTACCAGCGGATCGCTGGTCTCCCGCCTGTCACACGCAGCGATGCGTGCCTGTCAGCGGGAGACCAGCGATCAAAAAAAGGTCCTGACATTTCTGCGACGATCAGCGATACCCGGCAGGGGGGCTGATCGTCGCTGAATGTCACACACAGCGATATCGCTGGTGAGCTCGCTGCTGCGTCACAAAACTAGTGACTCAGCAGCGATCTCGGTAGCGATATCGCTATGTGAGACGGGCCCTTAAGCGATGTTACCCGCAGTGTCGCTGTCCCAGATCGCTGCCTGAGCTGCCTGTTTGGCAGCTCAGCAGCGATCATGTAGCGATACACCAGCGATCCTGACAAGTGCATATCGTTGTCGGGATCGCTGGTGTATCGTTATGTGACACCCAGCCTTTACTCTCCTGTCAGGCAGGAGAGGAACTCATTCATTTGGGGTTTACTATGAGGCTGCAGCATTAGCTGCGGTCCCTGCAGTAAACATTAACCCTTTCTGAAGGATTACACCGTGGGACCTGACTGTGCATGGGATAGGTAAGAATAATTTTGCTTTTTTATTTTATTTTTATTACAGGAAATGGTTTTTGCAGTAAAATAAAAGATGGTCAAAAACATGTGTCTTTATTTAAATTAAAATGATTTTTAATTAAAGTGTGTGTGTTTTATTTTTATTTCATGCAATAGGATTAATAATTGATAGTTGTCTAATTGACAGCTCTCAATTATTAACCTGGCTTAAGGTCACCTTTCAATAGCAAGGTGGCTATAACCCCATATTAACCCATTCGTCACCGCTACAGGGCAATGGGAATAGACGGGCAAAGTGCCAGAAAGGGCGAATCTAATTATAGATTTGTCTTTCCTGGGGTGTCTGGGGGCAGATGTTAGTAGCCGGGGGGGGCAAAAATAATGGTCCCTCTCTGGGCTATTATTATCTGCCCCCACTCACTGGCTTTGTCTGTCTGGTTGCGAAAATAGGGCGGGAGCCCACGCATTTTTTTTCAGCAATTTTACACCTCATATATATATATACATGTCATTGAATTTGTGACACATATATATATATATTTATATTTGTAGTTCATACACTTCTACATAGTATAATAGCCGCTAATTCAATTGCCGGCTTTTGTGAAAATGCAGAACCCGACATGAAATGACACTTGGTGTACATAGGGTTAACCATGTCTTTTCATGTCCTTTGCTATCTAATTTGCACAAACAATTAAATCAGTCTATGTGTGCAAAATTTCACACCTGTAGGGGTTAATTAAAGGTGTAAATTCGTAGCAAAAAAGTCCGTTTTTTTTACAACGAATTTACACCTTTAATTAACCCCTACAGGTGTGAAATTTTGCACACATAGACTGATTTAATTGTTTGTGCAAATCAGATAGCAAACGACATGAAAAGACATGGTTAACCCTATGTACACCAAGTGTCATTTCATGTCGGGTGCTTCTGTCTTTTCACTGAAGCCGGCTTTACCCGGCAATTGAATCAGAGGATATTTTACTATGTAGAAGTGTATAAACTATACATATATGTATATATATATGTCACAATGACATGTATATATATATATATGTATTCTATGTGTGTATATTTAGTGTTTACAAGGAAAGAATGGGGTTTTTTTAGTTGCGATATTTTGTTCCCATAGACTTACATGGGACTTCCGGTATCGGTATCGGGTATCGCCGATATTTTAGTGATATCGGCGATACCATTCCGATTCCGATACTTTAGGATATCGGAAAGTATCGCTCAACTCTAGTCAGGAACAAACCATCCTCAAAAATGTGAAAATGAGACAGATGCAGGCAAAGTTCAAAGAAGTAGTCGAAACACAGACCAAAAGTAGCAGATTGCACTCGAATGCAAACACAATCTTTGTAGCAGGTAAAATATTCTACAGAATTCCTCTCCTCTACCACGTTTACAGCATCGCCATATAGATAGAATACAAATACCTCAGCGTGACTGGCATGCAACCCTTTTTCACTTCCAATCTTCCAATATGAGGTCATCTGCCCCGAATATTGGAAGATCGGACATGAAAGAGTGTTGCATGCGAGCCACGCTGAGGTATTTGTATTCCATCTACATGGCAATGCTGTAAATGTGGTAGAGGAGAGGACTTCTGTAGAATATTTTATGTGCTGCAAAGATTGTGTTTCGGTCAAGTGCAATTTACTCCTACAAAGACCAGCTTGTGGCTGGCATTCATTGGAGACCAAGATCTTACTATATGCTGCAGCACTGTAGCATTGAAGTAGATCTTAGTTCAAGTGATCAGCTGATCTCAGGTTCAAGTCCTCTGTGGGAACTAATAAAAAATATATATTTAAAAAAATTGAAACTAAATTACAGAAACGTGATCATTGAACAATCAAGCGTTTCATGGCAAATAGCCAACAGGGTCGCAAGAAGCATGTTGATAAAAAAAAGGCTCAAAATAACTGCCCATGAATTGAGGAAAATCAAGCGTGAAGCTGCCAAGATGCCATTTGTCATCAGTTTTGCCATATTTCAGAGCTGCAACATTACTGGAGTATCAAAAAGCACAAGGTGTGCCATACTCAGGGACATGGCCAAGGTAAGGAATGCTGAAAAACTACCACCTTTGAATAAGAAACATAAGATAAAATGTCAAGACTGGGCCAAGAAATATGTTAAGACTAGTGTTGAGCGATACTGCTCGATATCTAAAAATATCGGATCGGAATGGTATCGCCGATATCACTAAATATCGTCGATATCCGATTCCGATACCGGAAGTCCAATGTAAGTCTATGGGAACCAAATATCGACATTAAAAAAAACCATTCTTGCCTTGTTGGTTAATTGTACATGAAGGAAAACAACAAAGACTAATGTAGAATGTATTGGGGGAGGTTGAGGAGACAATAAAGGCATACATGTTTAACCCAATGCATTGGAATAGCATTAATATATTTTTTTTGGAAATACGTTTGGATTGACTAACAAATTGACAATGTTGTTAACCTTTTTTCTATTTTGGCAAATATGTATGTTTCACAACTTCCATGCTCTTCACCTTTTTAACTTTTGCCAGTGCCACACTTTCTCCTTCATAATCTTCAGCAGCAGCATCATCTTTCTCATCAAATTATTCTTCATCTTCACCTTCTTAATCTTCTTCTTAAACTTCTTGCTATTCATGTTTTTGTTTACATTACTCATATTGTTATTATTAAACTAATTAATCTTCTTCATATTCAAATTCTTCATCTTCTTCCTCTTCATCTTCTTCATCATATTCTTATTTGTGACAGAGATTCCTGTACTTGTAATCTGTAAAAGTATGAATTTTTCATCCTTCCGTTCTTGCTGTCACAAAAGATTTAAATTACAACAGTATTTGTCCGTGTTCAGTTTAGCCTGCAGCAGCAGGCATTTTCCAGGGGCACCACGAGGAGGAACGGACTCACCCCCATACACTGCTTAGTCTTCTTCTGCTTAGAATTTAGAGCATATATTTTGCTCTTCATTTTGGTCTTATACTTCATGTTCTTCTGCTTTTTGATCTTCTGCTTATTGTTCTTCTGTCTCTTGTTCTGTATCTTGTAGTTTGTCTTACCTTCTTTGTCCTGTTGGTGATCTTCTTCTGGGTAATCTTTTATTTTTTCTTTGTGATGGTGTTCAGGCTGGTTGGCTTCATGCTCGTCGTCCTTGTTGTCGTCATCTTCTTCTGGGTGGTCTTTAAGGTCGTCTAATTTCCGAGAAACAGCTGACGTTACTGGAACCCTGACGGGTATCAGATGGAGCAAGAGACAATGGAAGTAACGAGGACCAGCTGACTGTGCTGGAACCCGGACGGGTAGCAGAAGGAAAAGAGGCAATGTCACAACCGAGTACCAGCTGACGTTACTGTGACACGGTTACTAAGCAGGAGGTACCTGTGCTCCAAAGCACTACCAAGGACCAGCAGACGTTGCTGGAACTCGGATACGGAGATGGAGGCACCTAGGCCAAAGGCACTGGGGAGAACCAGTTGACGGTACTGGACCCCGGACGGGTAGCAGAAGGAAAAGAGGCAATGTCACAACCGAGTACCAGCTGACGTTACTGTGACACGGTTACTAAGCAGGAGGTACCTGTGCTCCAAAGCACTACCAAGGACCAGCAGACGTTGGTGGAACTCGGATACGGAGATGGAGGCACCTAGGCCAAAGGCACTGGGGAGAACCAGTTGACGGTACTGGACCCCGGACGGGTAGAAGAACGTACCCATGAAAATGTAAGTTGACAGGACGCAAGCCGTCCGCAGTTACTGAATCACACAGTCCTACAGTGGGTGCTTGTCCTATTGTCACAATGGAAACCGCCTTTATTTACATATCCCACAGCACACATAGGAATCACCTAAACTGCAGGCACCATAGAGTCGGCTAACCCGAATGCAACACACAGCACAACTTATTGGAGGATAATTGACGTTCACACTGCCAGGAAACAGCTGTCGTGCTGTAACCAGGCTGGCCAGGAGTCAGTACCCCTGCCAATTACTTACGAGCAACAAATGGCGGTGTTGTAGCCCAGGGAGTAGAGTTCAGGTGGTAGAAAGATGAACATAACAGGAGACATGGAAAACGTTGCCAAACAGTTATTTAATCTGAAAACGGACAGGCAAATTCAGGTGAGATCCATGCCTTGTTCATTTTCAGAAAAGTAAGCCGGTCTACATTCTCTGAGGATAGTCGCATGCGACGGTCTGTTACTACACCACCTGCAGCACTAAAGACACGCTCAGATAATACACTGGCAGCAGGGCAAGCCAGCACCTCCAATGCATACTGGCTAAGCTCTGGCCATGTATCCAACTTAGAGACCCAAAATTTGAAAGGGGAAGAGGCATCTGGGAGTACACTTAGAGGGAAAGCCAAGTAGTCTGTCACCATCTTACGGAAACGTTTCTTCCTGGTGACTGGAGCCGTCTCGGATGGTGTAGACCTTGCTGGCGCTGTCACAAAACTTTGCCACATTTGTAACATACAGTTCTTGCCCTGTGCAAAGCCGCTGCTTCTGCTCCCTCTTGTTGTAGAGGTGTCTACACTGCCTCGACGCACAGAGCTGCTTTGTAAAGCAGTAGCAGCAGCAGCAGCCTCTCTCGGCTGGAATGTACAACAGTATGGATTGCACCAGTGGTCTTGGTACTCCTGCATTTTACGGTCCCGGTTCACCGGTGTGATGAGGGTTTGTAAGTTGTCCCGATAGCGAGGGTCTAGGAGGGTGTACACCCAATAATCTGACATGCTGAGAATGTGGGCGATGCGGCGGTCGTTTCTCAGGCACTGAAGCATGAAATCAACCATGTGCTGCAGACTCCCAACTGGCCAACAAAGGCTGTCCTCTGGAAGAGGCGTCATCTCTGCCTCCTCTGCATCACCCCACCCTCGCTCTACATACTGACTAGAGCGTTGTGTACCTCCCTCTGTAGGGATTTCTTCCTCCTCCATTGACTCCTCCTCCTCCTCATCCTCCTCACAAAGTGAGCCCTGCCCAGCCCTTTGTGAGGAACCACGTTGCGCTGACTGTCCTGAAGGTAATTGAATTTGTGACTCCTCATCCTCCACCTCTTCCAAAACCTCTTCCTTTAGTGCTTTCAGTGATTTCTCAAGCAGGCAGATAAGGGGGACAGTCATGCTGACTAGTGCATCATCTGCACTCGCCATCCGCGTTGAGACATAAAACGCACGCAAAACGTCGCAGATGTCCTTCATAGAGGCCCACTCAGTAGTGGTGAAGTGTGAACGGCGCAAATTGCGAGTTGATTGCGCCTGTTGCAGCTGATACTCCATTACTGCTGGCTGCTGCTCACACAACCGCTCCAACATATGTAACGTGGAATTCCACCTGGTGGGTACGTCACATATGATGCGATGTTCAGGAAGGCGAAATCTGACTTGCAGAGCTGCAATGCGCGATCTGGCCATGCTGGAACGTCGCAAGTGAGCGCACTCTAGGCGGACCTTGTGCAGCAGTGCATCAAGATCCGGATAGTCCCTCAAAAAACTCTGCACGACCAAGTTGAGCACATGTGCCAGACATGGTATGTGAGTGAGGTTGCCAAGGCCCAGAGCTGCCACCAGATTTCGGCCATTGTCACACACTACCAAGCCTGGCTGGAGATTAGCTGACTTTAACCACACGTCGCTCTCCTGCCTGATGGCATCCCAGAGCTCCTGCGCTGTGTGGCTTCGATTCCCCATGGAAATTAATTTCAGGACGGCCTGTTGACGTTTGGCCATGGCTGTGCTCATATCGGTCGCAACAGGTAAGCGTTCACGGGTCCATGTGGAGGTATACCATGACGGCTCGTGCAGCGATGATTCTGAGGAACTGGAGTAGGAGGAGGAATCAATGTGTACAGACTGGATTCCTGCAATCCTTGGAGTTGGCAGAACACGTACAGCGCCACTGGCAAGATCTGTACCCGGCTCCACAACATTGACCCAATGGGCAGTGAGGGAAAGGTATCATCCCTGGCCATGGGTACTTGTCCACGCATCGGTGGTCAGGTGGACCCTGCTACTGACGGCGTTTAGTAGCGCATGTTTAATGTTTCCCTCGACATGTTTTTGCAGAGCAGGGACAGCTTGCCTGCTGAAATAAAATCGGCTTGGCACATTATATTGTGGGACTGCCAATGCCATAAAGTTCCTGAAACTGTCAGTCTCCACCAGCCTGAATGACAGCATTTCAAGGACAGGAGTTTTGCAATGCCAGCATTCAGAGCCTGTGCTCGTGGATGGTTTGCCGAGTATGGCCGTCTTTTATCCCATGCCTGTGGTACCGATGGCTGTTTTTTGTTCTGGGAGTGTGACGATGACTGTGAACTTGCTGCTGTGGGTGGAATAACAGTTTGTCTATGGACAACAGTGACCGAGGTTCTTCCATGGAGATCCTGTGAGGAAGCCGAACCAGGTGTGTGTGAGCTGGAAGTAGAGGCTCGAACACGACCTGTTGATGTAGGTGCTGCTGTAGGTTGGCCTACATCTACAGTGTGTCTTTGTAACTCAGCTACGTGCTTTGTCCGTACATGTTTCCACATATTTGTGGTATTCAGGTTACTGATATTTTTACCTCTTTTAACTTTTTGCTTACACAGCTTGCATTGAACATAGCAAATATCATCTACAAGTCTGTCAAAAAAGGACCACGCAGTGCAAGTCATGGGAGCGCCAATTTTGACATTTCTAAGAGAACTGCTCCCAACAGGTGCCAAACTGGAGGCTACAGGCAAGCGAGTCTGCAGCCTACCTCTCCCTCCTCTTTGTACCGTTGGGACAATCTCTTCCTCAGAGCTGCTCCCACCACCTTCCTGTTGCTCACGCCATGTTGGGTCTCGGACTTCATCATCTCCACTACCCTCTTCCAACACCTGCTGCTGTTGGATGGTCTGGGCAGCACCATGCTCCACAAAACCTGGCACCTGAGTCTCATCATCATCATAAGATGCGTTCTGCGGTGTGCTGTCCATCGGCACTGGCTCACCCGCCTCTTCAGATTGAGAGAGACACAGCTGTTGCGCATCACTGCATACTCCCTCTTCTTCAAATTGCAGAATGCTGCTTGCCTGTGCCCGTGTTTGCGAGCCAACAGATTCTGAGAACAGAAGCAGAGACTCAGCTGGCTCCAGTACAGAACTCTCTGACTGCCTGGGCAATTTGACAGGCGGTGAACAGACAGATGGTTGCTCAACAGTGTTGACTTCCTGAGAGGAGGTGGAAGGAATTGAAGTCGATGCATTGGCTGCCATCCAACCAACAACGGCTTCAATTTGTTCTTCCCGCAGCAGGGGGGCACGCCGAGCTCCTACCAAAGTGCGCATAAAGGAACGCTCATGGGTAAAACTGGTGGATGCTGTGTCACTGAGGGCGGCAGCAGCCACAGAATCCCCACGTCCTCTCCCTGCTGAAACTCCACGGCCACAACCACGTGCCTTACTCACTGACTTCTTCATCTTGGTAGATTGATAAAGAAAGTCAGAAAAGTTATAAGGCCTAAGTGTGGTTATTACGCAGAGACTGAAGTGAACACTGAAACACAACTGTTCACAATCTGTGAAAGGCTACTCCTTTGTCTACTTCTATAGTGTTTGCAACCAATGTATTGGATACGGATGGAAGCGCGTCACACTAATAGATTATATTTTAAATGGAATGGAGCAGAACCAATTGGAGATAAATGAAAAGGATGAGCCACTGAGACACGCTCAGCAGAGTACAAGCAGCAGTGCTTGAACAAGTAACTGGAGCGTGATGTGCACTCAAAAAATAAAAAACACAGACTGAAGTGAACACTGAAACACAACTGTTCACAATCTGTGAAAGGCTACTCCTTTGTCTACTTCTATAGTGTTTGCAACCAATGTATTGGATACGGATGGAAGCGCGTCACACTAATAGATTATATTTTAAATGGAATGGAGCAGAACCAATTGGAGATAAATGAAAAGGATGAGGCACTGAGACACGCTCAGCAGAGTACAAGCAGCAGTGCTTGAACAAGTAACTGGAGCGTGATGTGCACTCAAAAAATAAAAAACACAGACTGAAGTGAACACTGAAGCACAACTGTTCACAATCTGTGAAAGGCTACTCCTTTGTCTACTTCTATAGTGTTTGCAACCAATGTATTGGATACGGATGGAAGCGCGTCACACTAATAGATTATATTTTAAATGGAATGGAGCAGAACCAATTGGAGATAAATGAAAAGGATGAGGCACTGAGACACGCTCAGCAGAGTACAAGCAGCAGTGCTTGAACAAGTAACTGGAGCGTGATGTGCACTCAAAAAATAAAAAACACAGACTGAAGTGAACACTGAAACACAACTGTTCACAATCTGTGAAAGGCTACTCCTTTGTCTACTTCTATAGTGTTTGCAACCAATGTATTGGATACGGATGGAAGCGCATCACACTAATAGTTAAATTGCATGGAGCTGCAAGAATTACACTGAAGAAAAAAAAAAGAGTCTGTGAGTGACACGTGCAGATGCCTACAGACAGCGTTGCATGCAGAGCAAACTGCAGCGTCACCTGCACTCACACACACCTTGCAGAGCTGTTAAAACAACACTGCAGGCAAAAGGAAGCTTTACACAGCGGTTGGTGCTAGCCTGCCTACAGCACAGTACACTAAATCGCAATCTCTAACTGTCCCTCAGAGTCAGCACAGCAGCGTTCTGTCCCTTACTGAATTCACAGCACAGTGACGCTAAAATGGCGGCGGCGCCTTTTATAGTGCATTCTGACATCATTTCAGCATCCAATCACAGCCATGCCATTAGTTAACATGACCGCAGCAGTACAGGATGTGCCCACACTTCTTAGGATTCCTCATTGGCTGACTACAATCACATTGCCTCTCAAAGAATTATGGGAACTTCCGATTCCGGTATACAATATATGGAAAATATCGAAACTAAGTATCGAAAGGCCAATAGAGCTAATATCGGCCGATACCCGATACTTGCGGTATCGTATCGCTCAACACTAGTTAAGACTGATTTTTCTAAGGTTTTATGGACTAATGAAATGAGAGTGACTCTTGATGGGCCAGATGGAGGGGCCCGTGGCTGGATCAGTAAAGGGCAGAGAGCTCCACTCCGACTCAGACGCCAACAAGGTGGAGGTGGGGTACTGGTATAGGCTGGTATCATCAAAGATGAACTTGTTGGACCTTTTTGGGTTGAGGATGGAGTGAAGCTCAACTCCCAGACCTACTGCCAGTTTCTGGAAAACACCTTCTTCAAGCAGTGGTACAGGAAGAAGTCGGTATTGTTCAAGAAAAACATGATTTTCATGCAGGACAATGCTCCATCACATGCATCCAAATACTCCACAGCATGGCTGGCCAGTAAAGGCCAAAAAGAAGAAAAATAATGACATGGCCCCCTTGTTCACCTGATCTGAACCCCATAGAGAACCTGTGGTCCCCCATAAAATGTGAGATCTACAGGGAGGGAAAACATTACACCTCTCGGAACAGTGTCTGGGAGGCTGTGGTGGCTGCTACACGCAATGTTGGTCGTAAACAGATCAAGCAACTGACAGAATCTATGGATGGAAGGCTTTTGAGTGTCATCGTAAAGAAAGGTGGCTATGTTGGTCACTGATTTTTTTTTTGTTTTTGAATGTCAGAAATGTTTATTTCTAAATTTTGTGTTGTTATATTGGTTTACCTGGTGAAAATAAACAAGTGAGATGGGAATATATTTGGTTCTTATTAAGTTGCCTAATAATTCTGCACAGTAATAGTTACCTGCACAAACAGATATCCTCCTAAGATAGCCAAATCTAAAAAAAAAACACTCCAACTTCCAAAAATATTAAGCTTTGATATTTAAAAGTCTTTTGGGTTGATTGAGAACATAGTTGTTGTTCAATAATAAAAATAATCCTCTCAAATACAACTTGCCTAATAATTATGCAAACAGTGTATACTGTGTGGAGCACTATGTGGGGCCATTATACTGCATGGAGCCTTTTTGTGGTCATTATATTGTATGGAGGACTATGCAGTGCCATTATATTGTATGGAGCACTATGTGGGGCCATTATACTATATGGAACACTATGTAGGGCCCATTATAATGTATGGAGCTTTGTGTGTAATCATTATACTGTATGGAGCACTATGTGGGGCCATTATACTGTATGGGGCACTATGGGGGCCCACTATACTGCATGGAGCACTATATGGAGTCATTATACTGTATAGAGCACTATGTGGGGCCTTTACACAGTGTGGAGCACTATGTGGGGCCATTATACTACATGGAGCATTTTGTGTGTCATTATATTGTATGGAGGACTATGCAGGGTCATTATATTGTATGAAGCACTATCTGGGGCCATTATACTGTATGGAACACTATGTGGGGCCCATTATACTGTATGGAGCACTATGTGGGGTCATTATACTGTATGGAGCACTATGGGGGGCCCATTATATTGCATGGAGCACTATGTGGGTCCTATTATGCTGTATGGAGCATTATGTGGGGCCAGTATACTGCATGGAAGGCAATGCAGGGGCCCATAACATTGCATGGAGGACTATTTGGGGATAAATATGTACAGAGCACTTTTTTGTGGCCATCATATTGTAAGGATGACTGTGAGGGCATTATAGTTGGAGAATTATACTGTGATAGAGGTCACCATTTGTTGGGGTGCTTTGGGGGGTACAGTAGAGTCATCATACCATGCAAGTGAAAGAATTTACTGTGTGGGTATCTTATTGTGTTTGGGAGCACTTTTGTTGGCATCGTACTTTATTATTTTCCTCACTAACACACTGTTTATGTAAATGGTCACTAAAGTACAACCTTTTATAATGTTATATACCGTAACTCTCTCACTTGTTCAAGTGCCTCTGTACACCACTCTCTTCAAGTTTCTCAGTACCCCACGCAGCTGCTGTAGAACTGGCTTTTCTTATTCTTATTTTCCTCCTTCTTTAGTTCCACTCACCCTCAGCGCTCGCCTATCCCCCAGCGAGTGTTTGTTAGTGTGAGAGAATCTTACCCACTGACCTACATTTTATGCAGGTCAATGACTCATGCTTCATAGTGACTGCTTTCAGAGGGGGTTTCTCCTTTCTTTTATCACAGGCTCTGTGATAATACAGCCATTGGAGCGCGCACAGTCTATTTCAAGTTTAGCAAGCATCATCATTTCCACCATTCCACTAAGTGGAAGCTAAGTCTTCACAAATAAATATTTTTTTTCAATCATAGAATCATATAATGTTAGTGTTGGAAGGACCTTAAGGGTCATCGTGTCTAATCCCCTGCTCAATGCCGGATTCACTAAGAGAGATATCTGTACAGCCTCTGTTTGAAACAAAGAAGGGGAGAGGGCGCACTACCATATGTAGTAGAAAAAGATGCAAATGTAATAATGGGGTGCAACACCTAGTTTTAAAGGGATCATTCCCTTGTGGGGAATGTAATGTTTGCCCTTTTATGACTCCGACTTGAGATGCATTTTTGAATCCCCTGAACCTGAGAAGTCACCCATTAAAATCGTATATCAACTTTAAGACTAGGGATGTGATATATGCCATTATCTGCCCTCGTAACAAAATATCTGTGCGACAGACGTCTCAGTAATTGAGAAAGAGGGCTCAAAAACATATATCCACCATTCATCTAGCAGCGGCCGACCAGAGGAAGGGTAAAACTCTCCCTCCCATAGCCAGTCATTTCCCTGCAGTTCATGGGGCTCTACCTCTAACACCAGGATTATTGGCTTGCAAAAGGTTCCATACAACGGCAGAGGTGGCAACAAGCAAAAGCGCCATATGAAAATTGAATCCAGGTGGATCTTTGAGCTTCAGTCTGTGGCACCAACCGGGTCAATGAAGAGCTTCTCTTTACAGTTTTTTTAGGCTAATTGGATACATGATAGCAGTTTGACTTGTGCAGTTCAAGGACTTAATCATTATATTTTTTCTTTTCTATTTACTCATCTTTACTTACTGTAGTGAAATATGTATATGTATTGTAGTGAAATATGTATATTTTAGGGATCCGCTCTGGTAGGCAGGGGCCGGGCCGCAGTAATGAGGCAAACACACAGGCTTTCAATTCAAAGTTCAGTAGTTTTAATAACGGGTTCAAAAGTCCAGATAACAAAAAATCAAAAATAGAACATAACATACTCCAGTTTGGAGAACCACTGGTCCCAGACTCACCCTTGTTGGGACAGGCTTAACTAAGCGGTTGCAGGCCAGCAGGGACCACCAGGTGCGATTCCGGGTGGTCTGGTACTTGCTTCCTGGTGCACACTGACACACAGTAACAGAAATCACTTCTTCCAGGCTGACTCCAGCCAAACTCCTTCCTTCCACACCCACATACTACAACAGCTCCTTGTTAAATAGGCCTAGTCCACACCCTCAGGTGAGGTACGCATCAGCTGACCTGATCACGTGACTATGACCTCATCACAGGTCCTTGTGATCAGGGAAAATCCTGACCAAACTTCAGTCTGCTAGGAGAAATATATCTCCCATCCATCAAGACCCCCTTTGGTGTACCACATACCTCCCCCTTTGTTCAACCTTAGGAGGGTGGACACATGACATACAGTGAACTCTGGACAGTGCATCTGCGTTCCCCTGTAATTTGCCTGCCCGATGTTCTACTGAAAATTTGAAATTTTGCAGGGACAGAAACCACCTAGTGACTCGTGCACTTCTCTCTTTGGCTTGACTCATCCAAGTCAGAGGGGAATGATCAGTTACCAACCGAAACGTTCTCCCCAACAGATAGTAGCGCAATGACTCCAATGCCCACTTGATGGCCAGGCACTCTCTCTCTACAATGCTGTATCTGGTTTCAGCTGGAGTAAGCTTTCGACTCAGGAAACTAATGGGATGCTCCTCCCCGTTAACCTCCTGAGACAACACGGCTCCCAGACCTACCTCTGACGCATCAGTCTGGACAATGAATTCTCTTTTGAAGTCGGGTGTGATCAGAACTGGTGACTCACACAGTGCCCCTTTTAGTTTTACAAACGCTTCTTCAATCTGATCATTCCAGCGCACCATTACTGACTTCCTCCCTTTCAGGCAGTCAGTTAACGGCGCCGACAGGGTTGCAAAATTGGGAATAAACCGCCGGTAATATCCCACTAACCCCAAAAACCCTTTCACTTGTTTTGTGGTGAGGGGACGGGGCCAGTTTTGGATTGCCTCCACTTTGTTTATTTGGGGTTTGATAACTCTTCTCCCAATCACATACCCAAGGAACCGAGCTTCCTCCAACCCTATGGAACACTTCTTTGGGTTGGCAGTTAGCCCTGCTTGTCTCAGAGAATCTATCACCGCCTGTACCTTGGCTAAGTGACTTTCCCAGTCTGTACTGTACACCACAATATCGTCCAGATAGGCTGCGGCGTATCGGCGATGAGGACGAAGAACAACGTCCATTAACCTCTGGAATGTCGCTGGAGCGCCATGCAACCCGAAGGGTAGGACTATATACTGGAACAGTCGCTCGGGTGTTACAAAAGCTGTTTTCTCTCTCGCTGCTTTTGTTAGGGGTACCTGACAATAACCTTTTGTGAGGTCAATGACTGAAAAATACCTGGTCTGCAAAAACCGCTCTATTAACTCATCGACCCGAGGCATGGGGTAGGCGTCAAATTTAGAAATTTCATTCAGTTTTCTGAAGTCATTACAGAACCTTAATGTCCCATCTGGTTTTGGTATTAGGACTATTGGGCTGGCCCACTCAATCTGGGATTCTTCAATGACCCCTAACTGCAGCATCTTTTTTACCTCTTCCGAGATGGCTTGTCGCCGGGCCTCAGGCACCTGATATGGCTTTAATCGGACTTTGGCCTGCGGCTCCGTGACAATGTCATGCTGGATTAGGGCGTACAGCCAGGGAGCTCCGAAAAAACATTGGTATTTCGGCTAACAAACTCTCGGACTTCCTGAACTTGTCTAGGAGACAAAGTGTCTGCTATTTTGACGGCGGAGAGGACTTCTCTTGCCTTCTCCTGAGGCATGGGAGCCTTCTCTACTGGAAATGCAGGCCGTGAACAATCCTCATCAAGAGGATCTCTGTCTTTCCATGGTTTGAGCAGATTCACATGGTATACCTGTTCTGGCTTTCTCCGCCCTGGTTGGTGTACTTTATAGTTTACGGGACCCACCTTCTCCATAATCTCGTAGGGTCCATGCCACCTTGCAAGGAACTTACTATCCACTGTAGGCACAAGTACCAACACCCGATCCCCAGGGTTAAAGGAACTTACCCATGCCTCCCGGTTATAGACCTACCTCTGTGACCTTTGTGCTGCTTCCATATGTTCTCGGACTAATGGTAGGACTGTCTCCATTCTCTCTTGCATTTTGGCCACATGTTCTATCACACTTTTGTGGGGAGTTGGTTGGTTTTCCCAGGCCTCTTTAGCTATATCGAGTAAGCCACGGGGATGTCTGCCATATAATAGTTCGAAGGGCGAGAACCCCGTAGATGCCTGGGCACCTCCCGCACTGCAAACATCAGGTATGGCAACAAGAGATCCCAGTCCTACCATCTTTAGAGACTGCTTTTTTCAACATATTCTTCAGGGTTTTATTGAACCTTTCTACCAAACCGTCTGTTTGGTTATGATAGACCAATGTGCGCAACTGTTTAACACTTAACAAGTGGCAGAGTTCCTTCATGATTTTTGACATAAAGGGGGTCCCCTGGTCTGTTAAGATTTCTTGAGGGATTCCAACCCGAGAGAACATACCCATGAGCTCTTTTGCGATCAGTTTGGCAGAGGTATGGCGCAGGGGAATAGCCTCAGGATACCTGGTAGCGTAATCTAGAACTACGAGGATGTGTTGGTGACCCCTTGCTGATTTATTAACAGGCCCCACCAGATCCATGGCTATTCTCTCAAACGGGACCTCTATAATTGGTAATAGCACCAAGGACTCCAAAAATGAGGCTGCGGACTGGTTACCTGGCACACAGGACAAGAGTTACAATACAGTTTAACTTCTTCATAGACCCCTAGCCAGTAAAACCGTTGTAGAATTCTGTCTAGGGTTTTCTTTTGGCCCAAATGACCCCCTAGTTCATGCGCATGCGCTAAGTCCATTACCAACCTCCGATAGGACTACGGTACCAGCAATTGCTTGACAATTTCCCCATGTATTTTCTCAACCCGATACAGCAAATCTTGGTTCAGCTCGAATTGGGGAAATACTGTAGCTGCCCCGGGGTGTTGGGGTTCCCCATTGACAACCAGTACATTTTCCCGGGCTCGAGCCAACGTAGGGTCCCGGAGTTGCGCCGTACCAAAATTGTCACCTGCCACATTTAAGTCTGACAATTCTGGTCCCGGTGGCAAGTCTTCCACCTCCCCAGCTAACACTTCTATAGGAGAGGGGTTTTCCTCCTCCACCGAAGGCATAGGTACTCCTACCGCCAGCACATCTTCCTCTGGGCCACCAGGTTCATGCCCGATTTCTGGAGAATGCAACCTGGTTGCCACTGGTGCCGAAGACTGTTCTGTGGGAGGGGTAATTACAGGCCAAAGCACAGAAAATAACGGAAAATCTCTCCCCATTATTACCTCATAATGCAAATTAACCACCACCCCCACCTTGTGGCACCTCCTCCCCGCTGGCGTGTTTATCATCACCAGGGCGGTGGGATAATGTTTTAGGTCCCCATGTATACACAACACACCCATTTTCCGACCAGTATACTCGCTGATTTGGACGTGGCTGGCTCGTATTAGGGTCATGAGACATGAGAGTCCAGTAGAGCTACCGCAGGGTTACCCTCCACCTCTACTTTACACAAATGGTTCATACTGGTTCCCTCTGGTTTGCCCACTGCACACATGTGTTCAGCATAGTGAGACTGATAGTACCCAAAGTTGGTGTCCATGGGCTCAGTCAGGTGGGGGCAATCAGCTCTCACATGTCCTGGTTCTTGGCACCGCCAACAGATTATGGGGCCCCTTTCGTCCCCCGACCCATCCTGGGCGGCCTTCCGGGTCTCTGCTCGCCGAGCTGTGGGTGAAGGTTTGGGGAATTTACTCTGTACCTTCCGGGTAGTCTCTCCCTGTATCTCCTTGGTAGCCCCATATCTTTCAATAAGGTCTACCATCTGGAGACCATCATTAGGGGCTGCCTGTCTAACCCAGGTTTGCAGGGTGTGGGGCAAAGTTCTCCAGAATTTATCAGTTACTATCCTATCCAGCATAGCGCTGGGTGACAACACCTCCGGCTGCAACCATTTTTCTACCAGGTGTATCAAATCATAGTACTGGGACCGAGCTGGCTCAGAAGGGGAAAACTTCCACTGGTGTACCCGCTGGGCCCAGACCAAAACATTTACCCCAAGACGTGCAAGTATCTCACCCTTGACGATCTCATAGTCTCTCTGTTGCTCGGGGGGTAGGTCCCTATAGGCTTTCGCGGGTCCTGGAGCCAAAAACGGAGCCACGATTTCTGCCCACTGGTCCCGGGGTAGTCTCTCCCTCTCAGCCACGCCTTCAAACACCTCCAGGTACACTTCGACGTCATCTGATTTTTCCATTTTAGGAATCGCTGTGCGTACCGCTTTCCGGACATCCTGACGTTCCGGGGCAGCTCCTGCTGTCTGCGGCGCTGTGATGTGATGTGTTGGTTTCCTGTTGCTGTCGATTAAATATCTGCTGCTGCTCCATAGTCTGCTGCTGTATAGCCTGCTGCCGCTCCTTAGCCTGCTGCTGTATAGCCTGCTGCTGCATAGCCTGCTGTTGCTGCTGCGTAGCCTGCTGCTGTATAGCCAGCTGCTGCTGTCGCATGGCCTCCACAAGCATTTTTACTGTGCTCTCCATCTCCGGACAGTTCTCCACCAGGTTTTGCGTCACTTTCTTCGCCCAGGACATTTACTGTCATGCAGAGAAAAAACAACCTGACCTCACTGCGTTGCCCGCATTCAAGCCACCAATTGTAGGGATCCGCACTGGTAGGCAGGGGCCTGGCCGCAGTAATGAGGCAAACACACAGGCTTTCAATTCAAAGTTCAGTAGTTTTAATAACGGGTTCAAAAGTCCAGATAACAAAAAATCAAAAATAGAACATAACATACTCCAGTTTGGAGAACCACTGGTTCCAGACTCACCCTTGTTGGGACGGGCTTACCAGTTAAATAAAAGATGGTCAAAAAATGTGTGTTTATTTCATTAACATTATTTATTATTAATGTGTGTGTGTTTTTTTATTTCCTTCAATAGGATTAATAATTGAGAGTTGTCTAATTGACAACTCTCAATTATTAACCTGGCTTAAAGTCACCTTTCAATAGCAAGGTGGCTTTAACCCATTATTAACCCATTCGCCAACGCTAAAGGGCAATGGGAATAGACGGGCAAAGTGCCAGAAAGGGCGCATCTAATTATAGATTTGCCTTTTCTGGGGTGGCTGGGGGCAGATGTTAGTAGCCAGGGAGGGGCACTAAATAAATGCACCCTAGGCTAATATTATCTGCCCCACTCGCTGGCTTTGTCTGTCTGGTTCAGAAAATAGCGCGGGAGCCCACGCATTTTTTTTCAACGAATTTACACCTTTAATTAACCCCTACATGTATGAAATTTTGCACACATACACTCATGTAATTGTTAGTGAAAACCATATATCAAACTACATGAAATGACATGGTTAACTGTATGTAAACCATGTGTCATTTCATGTCGGGTGGTTCTGTAATTTCACAAAAGCCGGCAATTGAATTAGCGGCTATTATACTATGTAGAGGTGTATGAACTATAAATATATATATATATATATGTGCCACAATGACATGTATATATATATGTATTCTATGTGTATATATCTAGTGTTTACAAGGAAAGAAAGGTTTTATTTTAATTCCAATATTTCTGTCCCATTGACTAGCATTGGTTTCCGGTATCGGAATCGGCGATATCCGATACTTTTTGGGTATCTGTCTGATCCAATCCGATCCGATATTTCTTGATATCGGAAAGTATCGCTCAACACTAGTCCTCACATCAGAGCCGGCCACAAACAGGACAGCAGGTGGGGACCCTGATGGCTTTGGGGTGGTAGTTGGGCTGTTGTCCCTATCAGGGCAGACAGCGCTAACATGTCCCACTTTGTTGCAGGAGAAGCATCGGCGTGTATCACCTGGAGAATGTCTATTCCCCATAGGAGGTGGGCTTGGACAGCACTGGTGATCGGCTAGCAGAGAGAGAAGGGTCCCCGTTTAGCTTACCTCCCTCCAGCTGAATCCCGATGGCTTTGGCACCTCCGGCATCCTGTTAGCCACATAGCAGTCAGCAATCCTTGCAGCCTGATCTGCAGTTCGTGGCTCCTGATCACACACAAATTGTCGTACATCTGTGGGGCACATATGAAGAAATTCATCCTTCACCATAAAATCCGTCAAGTCCTCAAAAGTGTTAACAGAAAGTCCCCTTATCCATTGGTGGAACGTGGTCCTCAAGGTGCTCACAACATTCGCATAGCTGTCCGTTGATCCATGTTGTAGATTCCGGAACTTTCTCCGATACACTTCTGTTGTGAGGTTGTACTACCTGATCAGGGCCTCCTTTATGGCCTCATAGTTCCCATCTAGCTCTGGTGGGAGTCCAGCAAAAACTTCCAGGGCTTTGCCTCTCAACCCTGGGGTTAGATACTGCGCCCACTGTTCACTGGGTAGATGGTATTGCCTGCAGGTTTTTTCAAACCCCCGAAGGAAAGTATCTAAGTCCCTATCCTTTTCCATCACAGTATAGTATTCCAAACGTGGTTTCCTTGGATTTATGTCCTGGAGAGAGGTCAGCTGCGGACTGTTACCTCTCTCTATTTGAGCCATCTGAAGCTTGAAAGCTCTCTCGACCTGATGTTCTGCAGCAGCAGCCTCTCTCTCGGCCTGGCGTTCTGCAGCAGCAGCCTGTCGGTACTGTAGCATAAGCTGCATACGCAGATTGGGATCACTTGTTCCCAGCTGTTGTAAGTCCATTTGTAAAGTAGAGTCCATAGGCTCCGCAGCACTGGCATTACTGGCACCTGCATCAGGTATCTCCGGTGCAAGAGCTGGTATTGCTGGGTCTCTCTGAGATGGACTCTCTCTTTGCCCGGATGCTTCAGTATTTTGCTCTATGTTCTGCTCAACCAAGGCACGTATCAGCAGTTCCTTGGATTTGTCAGCCGTCTCTATTCTTCTCTGCTCACAGAGGTCGATCAGAGCCTCTTTGCTCTGCTTCTTGTACTGGGCTGCCATATCAATGAACAGCCCTTGCCAAATAAAAGATAGAAAAGAAAAAAAGGGAAGGGAAACTGTTTGCAGGTATGTCCAAATAAGCACTGAGTTGAACCTTGTAGAACAGGTGCACTCCTCGCAAGGATACCAATTCTTTAGTACAGGAAGTATTTGCTTACACCGTGCACTAATGCTCTAATAGAAATAAATTCTATCCCACCGCTGCCACCAATTGTCACGAATAGAACTAACACACATGGTCTGGGGTTGCGCCTGCAAGGGTTAATCTACCTCCTCTCACTCAGTCCAGCATTCAACCTCTGTCCTGTGCTGCAATGGGAGCATAAATCACACCCCGACACAAACCACACACCCCGCTTCATACACGCTGCCACCACTCACCGAACACACGGGTGATGAATCCCGGAAATATTACTACTATGTGCCAATCACCAAGAGCACACACTTCTAAGGCTATGGATTCTTTAGAGCAACAAGGTTCAGACTTATTAAAGTTTTTAGGCTTTAATATAAAAGATACAGTGCTTACAATAAAAGGGATATAAAATGGAAATAACAAAGGACATACAAATATGCAAAACAGTATAAAATAACAGGGAGAAAAACTTACAGAAATATCTAACTTTGCATTCTGTTACTCTGTCCCCGAGGGAGGGGGAATATGAGATGATCACATCAGCTTGGCTGCCCTCATATATGACACAGTTCTTTTGTGTGGAAGTTTAATTTATATATATGACTTGTGGAATCCAATTTCTAGACCAGCCTCTCATTATAATATTCTAATTGCTGGTTTGTGAGTGGACAATGCCATGCTACCAATGAATAGATTATTTTCTCTCTGAACCTCTGGTGTAAACTTTCTCATAGATAGCTAGCATTGACATCTAACTTCAAAAGAGCCAGAAGGTGTGAAATGCTCCAATTCAATGTGCTCTCAGGAAGAGACCCTGGAGAGATTGGAGACTAGGAGACTGCCAGTCAGGCTAACATGAGGTCATGACTAGTGTTGAGCGATACTGCTCGATATCTAAAAATATCGTATCGAAATGGTATCGCCGATATCACTAAATATCGTCGATATCCGATTCCGATGCGGAAGTCCAATGTAAGTCTATGGGAACAAAAAATCGCAACTAAAAAAAACCTTTATTTCCTTGTAAACACTAAATATACACACATAGAATACATATATATATATATATACATGTCATTGTGACATATATATATACATATATGTATAGTTTATACACTTCTACATAGTAAAATATCCTCTGATTCAATTGCCGGGTAAAGCCGGCTTCTGTGAAAAGACAGAAGCACCCGACATGAAATGACACTTGGTGTACATAGGGTTAACCATGTCTTTTCATGTCGTTTGCAATCTGATTTGCACAAACAATTACATCAGTCTATGTGTGCAAAATTTCACACCTGTAGGGGTTAATTAAAGGTGTAAATTCGTTGTAAAAAAAACAGACTTTTTTGCTATGAATTTACACCTTTAATTAACCCCTACAGGTGTGAAATTTTGCACACATAGACTGATGTAATTGTTTGTGCAAATCAGATAGCAAAGGACATGAAAAGACATGATTAACCCTATGTACACCAAGTGTCATTTCATGTCGGGTTCTGCATTTTCACAAAAGCCGGCAATTGAATTAGCGGCTATTATACTATGTAGAAGTGTATGAACTATAAATATAAATATATATATATGTGTCACAAATTCAATGACATGTATATATATATATATGAGGTGTAAAATTGTTTAAAAAAAATGCGCGGGCTCCCGCCCTATTTTCGCAACCAGACAGACAAAGCCAGCGAATGGGAGCAGATAATAATAGCCCAGAGAGGGACCATTATTTTTGGCCCCCCCTGGCTACTAACATCTGCCCCCAGACACCCCAGAAAAGACAAATCTATAATTAGATTCGCCCTTTCTGGCACTTTGCCCGTCTATTCCCATTGCCCTGTAGCGGTGGCGAATGGGTTAATAAGGGGGTAAAATGACCTTGCAATTGAAAGGTCACTTTAAGCCAGGTTAATAATTGAGAGCTGTCAATTAGACAACTATCAATTAATTATTAATCCTATTGTATGAAAGAAAAATCAAACACACACACTTTAATAAAAAAGAAGTTTAATGAAATAATCACACAGTTTTTGACCATATTTTATTTACCTGCTAAAACCATTTCCTGTAATAAAAATAAAATAATAAAGCAAAATTATTCTTACCTATCCCATGCACAGTCAGGTCCCACGGTGTAATCCTTCAGAAAGGGTTAATGTTTACTGCAGGGACCGCAGCTAATGCTGCAGCCTCACAGTAAACCCCAAATGAATGAGCTCCTCTCCTGGCTGACAGGAGAGGAAGTGGAAAGCTTAATTGATTGCTTTCCACTTTCACTTCAGGTCAGCCAGGGACACCATCAGTGACGTCAGAGGGAACTGATTAACAAAAATAGGGGTTCCCTTCGAAAAAAAAATGGCGTGGGGTCCCCCCTATTTTTGTTAACCAGCCAGATGAAGCAGACCGCTGAGGCCTGGATTTTCAGGCTGTTAAGGAGCCAAGATCCATGGACCTTGCCAGCCTGATAATACCAGGCCACAGCAGTCTGCATATCTTGGCTGATTAACAAAAATAGGGGATCCCCTCGAAAAAAATTGGCGTGGCGTCCCCCCTATTTTTGTTAACCAGCCAGATGAAGCAGACCGCTGAGGCCTGGATTTTCAGGCTGTTAAGGAGCCAAGATCCATGGACCTTGCCAGCCTGATAATACCAGGCCACAGCAGTCTGCATATCTTGGCTGATTAACAAAAATAGGGGATCCCCTCGAAAAAAATTGGCGTGGGGTCCCCCCTATTTTTGTTAACCAGCCAGATGAAGCAGACCGCTGAGGCCTGGATTTTCAGGCTGTTAAGGAGCCAAGATCCATGGACCTTGCCAGCCTGATAATACCAGGCCACAGCAGTCTGCATATCTTGGCTGATTAACAAAAATAGGGGATCCCCTCGAAAAAAATTGGCGTGGGGTCCCTCCTATTTTTGTTAACAAGCCAGATGAAGCAGACCGCTGAGGCCTGGATTTTCAGGCTGTTAAGGAGCCAAGATCCATGGACCTTGCCAGCCTGATAATACCAGGCCACAGCAGTCTGCATATCTTGGCTGATTAACAAAAATAGGGGATCCCCTCGAAAAAAATTGGCGTGGGGTCCCCCCTATTTTTGTTAACCAGCCAGATGAAGCAGACCGCTGAGGCCTGGTTTTTCAGGCTGGTAAGAATCCAATATCCATGGACCTTGCAAGCCTGATAATACCAGGCCACAGCAGTCTGCTTAGCTTGGCTGGTTAACAAAAATAGGGGATCCCTCGAAAAAAAAACGGCGTAGGGGTCCCCCTATTTTTGTTAACCAGCCAAGTAAAATGCAGACTGCTGCGGCCTGGTATTAAAAGACTGTCAAGGCCCATGGATTTTGGCCCTCAACAGCCTGATAATACCAGGCTACAGCAGCCCCACATTTGGCGCATCAAAAGATGTGCCAATTGTGGCACTTTACCCGGCTCTTCCCACTTGCCCTGTAGCGGTGGCAAGTGGGGTAATAAGGGGTTAATGTCACCGTTGATTGCACGGTGACAATAAGCCCGGTTAATAATGGAGAGGTGTCAATAAGACACCGATCCATTATTAATCCCAAAGTTATTAAATGCATAAAAAAAAAGACAAAGCAAGAAAAAAGTATTTTAATGAAATAAAAGAGACAACACAGTTTTCATTTCTTTTATTGTACTCTCATTCCTGCGACGCCATCGATCTCCTGTAAAAAAAGAAAAAAAAAAAACCAACAGTATACCACCTGTCCGACGCAGTCCATAGTAACGACAGTCCCACGACGATCCAGCTCTGCTACATTGCAATGACAGGCAGAGCCTGTCATCGCGACGCAGCACAGCTGATTACCTGCTTCCCCGGCGGTGACGTCATCGGACTGACTGCTTTACGGCCGGGATTACCCAGCAGTCACTGCAGTTATCGCGAGAAACTGCATGTGACCGACGGGGAGAAGAGGATGGCGGCCATGAAGCAGTCCAGGCCGTGACTGCCGGAGATCTTCTGCCAGGTAAGTGCCGCTGACTCCTGACAGACCCGACCGACGGACACTGACAGTGACAGACCCGACCGACGGACACTGACAATGACAGTGACAATCCCGATTCCGGTATTCGATATGACGAAAATATCGGTATTCGGAATCGAAAGGCCGATACAGCTAATATCGGCCGATATCCGATATTTGCAGTATCGTATCGCTCAACACTAGTCATGACCTGTGTAGAGAGCTGCAGCCAAAGACAAATGTACTTACTGCTGGTCATATATGCATACATACATGTAAATATTTCACTACAATACATATACATATTTCACTACACTTTTTGTTTTTGTTCTCTTCATATCAGGTAGTTTTGGCAGATATTGTGTCATGCTGTCACCTTCGCATGCTTATGCTGACACTCACATCCTGTTAGGGTCTGCGGAACGCACCAGATAAATATAAATAGTAAGTGCGTTCGCAGCCCGGGGCCCACCATGCTGGCAGAGCCTGCTGCTAGTAAGATGGCGGTATAGGCAAACTCTGTTACTTCACAGAGTCACAAATATAAATACTGTGGCACAATATGGCGGTATGAGCAAACTCTGTTACACCACAGAGTCACTGAGGTAAAGACGCAGAGATAGATACTGTATCCTGTTAACTCCACAGGGATACACAGATAACTGCTGTGCGGATAGCAGTCAGTGATCATGCAGACAGCAATGCAATCAAGCAATCTCCTCACCGGAGAAGCCAGTATTCTAGGGGCTTATTTCAGCCAAGCCCTAACCACGCGCACACAAGTCTCCTCACCGGAGTTGCCGGTATTCTAGGGGCTTATTTCAGCCGAGCCCTAACCACATGCGTGCATGATCACACTGGCGCAAAGCACATAATGCAACTGATACTAGCGCATGGCCATACAACCCTTTTATAGAAGCAACTACAGGGCCTGACAGAAAAGGACCAATGAGAAACTGTTCAGAACACATGTAGTTTCAGGACCTTCCTGGCGGACCAATAGGAGCTGCTGCAGTACCTGAGCATGTGACCCCTGATCTCCAATGAGAGATCTTACCCTGGTCATGCTCAGAAGGGGAAACGCAGGACTTAGTCCTAAAAACGTCTGCTCACCGCTGACCAGTACTGATCACAATAGCAGAACCTGGAGAGGCAGCAGTAAACCTCTGCACAATGTTAGATTGGGCGAGACGCGGGGACCGACGTCTCTGCTGAGGAGACTCCACTGTGGCCGGAGACGGATGGGGGACCGCAGCGAGAATGGCTCAAGATTCCCCTGTGCAGAGGCGGGAACTCAACCTCTAACACATCCATGTTCAAAGTTTCATCCAGTTTCATTTTGCATTATTTCTATGCACATCATTTAACTCATCGAACCAATGTTCTGTGACTGATCCCACTGATTGCATACATGGACTTTTACAACATCCTTAAATTTATAGACATTTATGGTCATGACATTCTTGCCTGGGATCTACTGTTTCATCTTATGCTGCATAGCCTGTTTCTTCATGTCAACAACCAATCTATCTACCTCATTGCATGAAACTTCATCTGTGCATCTAATATTTCAGAACATCATCATATAGAACTTTCATGGATCCGATTGCCCTCTCCTCGCTCCTGGACTGGAATGGCCACAATTCCTGGATATATCTGGATATATAGAACCTTTGAAGAATCCTTCTCCAGCTTTGTTCCTAATTTTGGTGACTTGCTCACTTCTTTTCAGATGAAATGATAAGATAATAAAATATTGGCATATATATATTCTGTATGTGTTTTTTCATTATATCATTTTTTATTTTTTTTCAAAATTTCTCTCATAAGTTCATCATTTTTGTTTCCCTTTTATTTATATTACAATATAACCCTGGTTATTCATCCTAACCAATTGGAATTTTGACATGTAACATTCTTGTAATCTTATCATGGGCACCTTATATAAAATATCTACATCTAAACAATTATGTCACAAACCTATTGCCCTTGGCATACTTAATTCATAAATGCCTTTTTTCTGCACATACTATCTCTGTCCTCTAAACCATTCAGGCAGATACTAGCATAGGTCTGTTTGACCATCACTTTTTCCATCTATATGTATCCACTTTACTGCATACAGTATATCTCGCATTCGTTTCATGTCCCTTTCTACTTAATCATCATTCAAATATTAAATACAGCATTTATTTTTCAGATAAGTTTATTATAATATGTCTTCCATATTCTATCTCCTTAAAGCACTGATTATTATGTCATTTGTTCATGTGGTCGGCCATTTAATTTGTATCTTCATTTTTAGCTTCTGCGCAGGCGCACTAATGATTTACACTCTTTTTGGAGGCATCACCTTCGCTGGTAGCTCATGCGCTTTTTGTTCTTTTTATTTTTGAATTTTTGCTTTTCCACTGCTGTCTTTTTGCTTCATTTGCAGCTGCTATGTGTTATCGCACCGGTGCAGTCTTATTGATACAGTTGCTCTTTCAGCACCGCTGGCTCCCTCCTTCTGTTCCACTGAACCAGCGCTTCACACCGGTAATGTGTTTTCTCTGATTTTTTCACCTATTAATGTTCTGACATTGGCACCTTTGACAAATACCCCTGATGAAGCTCCTCGCAGTAGCTATACATGTGTGGTTTTCCCCACACCCCTTTCTCACTGGGACTTTATACTTACTTCGGCTCTATATATGAGGCTCTCTTGAACTGACCAGGCGGCCGCGACATCATTAGACAGCCAATTACCATTCCCTTTTGCATTCTGCCGCATCCTAAGATTATACACCACAGGTTGTATACATCATATAGTTTTGGGATTTTTTACCATCTACATCTAACCAGGCTTTTCACACCTGGTGATCTACACACGCCTTGTGGTCTGGATTTAAATCCACTGTTCACATTACATCTCACATATTAGTGTTAGCATGATGTTTCAGTTTATTCATTATACTTGTTTACATGTTTTCTAATCTTCATCATGCCCCATTTGTGAATGTGTATGTTTTGCTTTGCATGTTATATTGTGGATATTTTGTGGCTTATTTATAGCATATGTGCGTCTCATTGCTTGGTCCATTTGGTTAACTGTTTATTATGTCCCACACTATTCCACCTTCAGGGGTGTGGTTTATTTGCCATGTTCTTAGGCTATGGTTCCACGGTCCGGAACCATAGCGCTTTTGACGGAGCGGAAATTCCGCTCCGTCTAAGCCCCGCCCCCTTTCTGACGCGCGCTCTTTCCGGAGGTGTTCAGGACACCTCCGGAACACCTCCGGAAAGAGCGCAGGGCTACATAGCCCTGTGTTAATTATGTTGCGGCGACGCACCGTCGCCGCAATACGCGAGGACATGCTGCGGTCTGAAAAGACGCGCCGCATGTCCGTTTACGCAGGTTTGCCACCTGCGTATTGTTACGCATAGTGGAGACGGGATTTGTTTAAATCCCCTCCACTATGCTGTAACATCTGGACGCTGCGTGTTTGGCGCTGCGCCAGCGCACAGCGCCAAACACGCAGCGTTTCCTGACCGTGGAAACTCACCCTTATACAGTACATGCTTTTTAAGTGGTTTTAACGTTTGCTGTGTCTCATGTGTCTAAATAAAGATCTCTAATTTTAGCCATTATGTGGATGTGCACACCATTTTTTGGTTGGTCTTTCTTCTCTCCAGTTCACAGCCTCTGTTTAAAGATTTCCATTGAAGGAGAACTTGCCACGTCTCATGACATCCTGTTCCACTCATTGATTACCCTCACTGTCAAAAAGTTTTTCCTAATATCTAATCTGAAATCTTCTCCCTTTCAGTTTCATTCCATTGCTTCTCGTGTTTCCATGTGCAAATGAGAATAATGATGATCCCTCTACACTTTAACATCCCTTCAGATGTTTGTAGACAGCTACTAAGTCTCCTCTTAAGGGCCCGTCTCACATAGCGATCTCGCTACCGAGATCTCTGCTGAGTCACTAGTTTTGTGACGCAGCAGCGATCTCCCCTGCGATATCGCTGTGTGTGACATTCAGCGACGATCAGCCCCCCTGCCGGGTATCGCTGATCGTCGCTGAAATGTCAGGACATTTTTTGGATCGCTGGTCTCCCGCTGACAGGCACGCATCGCTGCGTGTGACAGGCGGGAGACCAGCGATCCGCTGGTAACCAAGGTACACAGCGGGTTTCCAGGCGCGGGGCTGTGCCTAGAAACCCGCTGTGTACCTTGGATACCAGCGCCCTGATGCAGGGAGCTGGTAACCAAGGTACACAACGGGTTTCCAGGCACCGCGCAGCGCTTGGAAACCCGACGTGTACCTTGGTTACCAGCGCCCTGCATCAGGGCGCTGGTATCCAATGTACACTGCGGGTAACTAAGCGATGTTACCCGCAGTGTCGCTGTCCCAGATCGCTGCCTGAGCTGCCTGTTTGACAGCTCAGCAGCGATCATATAGCGATACACCAGCGATCCTGACAAGTGCATATCGTTGTCGGGATCGCTGGTGTATCACTATGTGAGACCCAGGCTTTAGCCTTCTTTTTAGCAAGCTATACATTCCCAGATCCTTTAACTGTTCCTTATAGGACATACTTTGCAGTCCGCTTACGATTTTGGCAGCTCTTCTCTGAGCTTGCTCCAGTTTTTCAATGTCTTTTTTAAAATGTGATGCCAAGAACTGGACACAGTATTCCAGATGAGGCCTGACCATGGAGAAATAGAGAGGGATAATTACTTCATGTGATCTAGACGCTATGCTTCTCTTAATACAGCCTAGAACTGTGTTTACCTGTTTTGCTTCTGCAGAGCACTCTTGACTCATGTGCAGACTGTGATCTATTAGTATACCTAAGTCACTTTCACACATGCTGTTGCTTAGTTTTATTCCTCCCATTCTTTAGAAGTAATTTTTATTTTTCTTTCCCAGAAGTAGGATCTTGTATTTCTCCCTGTTAAATACGATTCTATTAGTCGTTGCCCATTGTTCAAGCTTATCTAGATCCTTCTAAATCCTTTCTCTGTCTTCTCTTGTGTTAGCAGATAAAGAAATAATAATAAAAGCAGGCATATTCTTTTTCACTACTTCACATAATTTAAACCCTTTTTTCCACTTTTTTTCTTATTATGTCTCCCTCTTCTTTCTCTTCCTTTTCTCTTTTCCCTCTAAAACCCCTCTTTTCATTTCCTTTTCTTCTCCTTTTTTATTCTTTTTTCTTCAAATAATTAAATTTTCCTCACTTAGTGTCTCCATATCTAGCGGCTCTTACCACTAAAACAAAGTCCTTGCATTCTAACCGCAACAGCTAGTTCGATCCTATCACTCGCTTTTTATTCTTAACAAACACTCTTTTCCACTTCTATTTCTTCCCTGTTTTATTTCTATCTCTAAACACTAATATTTTTGTTCTTCACATATATTATTTGCCTATTTTTTGAATCTACTGTCTTTTTATTCCCGCATTATTAAAAGCTGTACCCTATCATTGTGGTTTGTCCTAATAGAGGTATGATCACCTTGAAACACGTTGACAAATAAAACCGCATCCATACAGCATCTGGTCTCCTGTTGTATTTTGGATCCTCTGCAGAGCCAGTTTGGTTTCCACTTCCATCTCCAAGTTTGTATACTTTATTATTTATATTATTCAAGGTTTTTTATCCTTTGTTATTACATATTTAAATTAGGCCATTGGGACATATGCTTTGTACTATTTTGTACATAACATAGTATATTATTCCAATATTTTATTTTAAGACCTATTAATTAAAGTCTACTTTATTCGTTGGACAATCCCTTTAAGTTTGTTAATACATGAAAAAGTTCATTAGATTTTGTTTTACCTAATATCAAGGTTGGCCCACAACTTTGTCCAAGATTTTAATTTTGTCCCTCTGTATAATTGAGTTTGACATCCTTGGTCTAAGGGAGCAGAGAAATCTTTTTAACGATTATTCTATCCCCATTTGTTCTCATCGGACTGTATAATCAGGCCAGTAAACCAGCACCAGTCAACTTATATATAGTTAATCGATGCTTATTATAAGGCTGATGTACATTTAGCAAGCCTGTTAAAAGGTTTATCTCTGAATTGAAAAAAACCATAATAATAACTAAAGGAAATGTCATTATAAATAAATTCTTATATACATTTAATTAGCAAATCCCAATCATTTTGACTACAGGAGGCAACTTTAGGATTAAGACGGTCCTCATGTTGTTTCACTCAGAGAATCCTGTCCTAGAATGTTGGTACGTTGCCTGTGACCATTTGCAGTAGAAGCGCCAACATCCTTTTATATGTAGGAAGATATCCTCCACTAATGCTGGAGATACCAAAGCAGGGGCTTGACTGGGATTGATATTCAGCCCTGGTATTGGAAAGCACACGGGCCCATTCTGTGCTTGCCCATGAACCTTAAAAAGGATTATCTATTTCTAATATTACCCTCCCTGGAGGTAAGATTTACTAGAAGATCAATATTGCTATATAAGGTTGAATAATAACAATACCAGAATAATAATATAACAATATAGCAGACAAATACTAATAAACAATAACCAAGTATTACCAGCATATACAATATTAATAATACCACCATTCCACCTCACGGCGCCTTGTATAGTATAATCAGTGGTGGACACAGATGGAAGATGGCCCCTGTGCAAAAACAGAATATGGGCCACCCTCTGTGTCTGTGACAGAACTTGCTCAGTCATTTGAAGATGAAAGTGGGCTCATGTGTGGCTGCACAAGTTTCACCAGTGATATGTCCGCCACTGAGTATAATGGTCCACCTAACAGCCCCCTGCATAGCATGATGGTCACCCAAAAGCCCCCTACTGTATATAGTTTGATGGTCAACCCCACAGCCCAGTGTAAAGAATGATGGTCTATAACACCTCATGTAGTGTAATGGTCCACCTCACAGCCTCTTATACATTATGATGGTTGACCCGTCAGCCCCTATATAGCACCATTGTCTCCCCAACAGCCCCCATATAGTATGATGGTCCACCCCACATCTCCTTATATAGTATAATGTCCTCACAACAGTCCCCTTTATAGTTTGATCGTCCACCTCACAGCAACCAATATAGTGTAATGGTCCACACAACAGCCCCCTATATAGTATGAAGTATGACTGTCCACCCAACAGCCCTTTATATAGTATGATATTCCACCCAATAGCCCCTATATAGTATAATGGTCCATCCCACAGCCCCATATATAGTACAATGGTCCTTACAACAGTCTTGTGTATAGTATAATGGTCACCCACAGTCCCCCCCAAAAATTAAATCCTTAAAATCACCTAATCTGGACTCCTCATCATCCACAGCCTTCGTTTTGTCTTCTATCAGGTCTCTCAGTGGACTTTGGCAGAGAGATGCAGTGACATCATTGTGCCGCCAACGTCCCTGAGTGGAGTTGGCCTGTGGCAGGCTATGGTCAAAATGGAAGCTTTTGACTTGCCAGGGTAAGCGGTGGAGCACATAGCCAGCGGCTCTATGCTCCAGCTCAGCTGTTAACACTATCAGCGTCCTCAGGACGCTGACACTGTTAACAGAATAGGAGGCAATGCGGCCCACAGCCGGACCAGCCCATCTGGCATATGCCAGAATTGTCCCCATGCTGGTTGGGGCATTGCATCCCAGAATGTCAGGCAAATTAGATCCAAATCCAGGAGGGCAATCGTCCTAGATTATATTAAACAGATGAATGCTGATATCCTTTGTCTTCAGGAATGTGGGATTGTGGACTCTCCAAGCGATAAGGACTGGCCTTACGGTCAGCATGTATGGTCTGGCTCATGTGTTAATAGGAATGATGGGGTAACAGGGAGATTAGTTTAGATAGCTACACAGTGGTAGAGGTGGGTAGATGTATAATTGCACATGTTAGCTATAGGGAGTGGCGGGCTAGAATTATTAATGTGTGCTGTCCATCAGGAAAGGACAGAAAAAAGCAGCAGCTGGCTCTTTTGGAAAAATTAAGCTTGTTCTTCCGGGCAAAATGCCTACAGTTTTAGTTGGAGACTTTAATTGCATCACAGAAGGGAATTGTGACATAACTGGTAAAAAGTTGTCCAATCTTATTTCTGATTTTTCCCGTCTAGATGCTGCTGCTCTGAAACTTGGCATCCCACCACCGCCAACATACCATGCTGATAGGGGTGGCATTGCATCCAGGATAGATAAAATGTTGTTTTCAAAAATATGTTGTGTATGAATTTTGAACAAAATACTGTGCCCTTTTCTGATCATGAGTGTTTGACGAGTGTGTTTAGTGCAATTGATGACCGTGTGTATGGGGGTGGGGTTTGGAAGCTGAATGTAAGACTGTTAGATGATGAGGATGTGATGAATGAATTAAAAATTAAGTATAAAGAGTGGAGAGTATGTAAACGGGATTTTGCGTGTGTGCTGGAATGGTGGGACTGGGTTAAGGTGTGTTGCAAAAAATTCTTAAAAAAATAGGGCTTTAAAAAAGCTGCTATTTATCGGAGCAGATTTAATGATTTAAACAGGCGATTAGACTGGTTAAGAAAGTGTGGAGAAAGTGGGATGGACGTGGAGCGCCCGCCAGGGCAGTGGGGTACTCGGTACCGGGCCGCTTCTTAAAGGGGAAGTGTCACAGCGGCAGTGACCCGGTCCGTGGCCCTGGGCATCCAATAAAAGTGGTATATTTACAAGGGATAATAGAGTTTGTAATAAAGTGTTTGTGACACCACCTGTGGTACTCTGCAATAAAGATGTTAGCCGACGCTGCAGATGCAGATCCACTGGGACTTGTGGTGATGCATAAGAATTGATATAGCTCTCCACAGGCAGAGCTTAGTCCCACGGCAGATGTAAGATGTGGAAGATGGTAATGTTGGTAGATGTAGAAGTGTTGGATGGGTGACGCAGGAATGATTAGAGGACACAGCTGGGTGCAGTTTCCAAAGCCTTACTCACAGTTCTGGCTGCAGCACAGAAGCCCACTTGGTGCCGTGTCCTCCCGGTGAGGGGCTCAGCAAACTCCCAGGTAGATCAGGATACACCTTTCCAGGACTCCCTTCAATATGTTCCTTTCTCGGTCTCTCACTGTGCTGACTTTCCACCTTTCCTTCCTGTCCAACTCCTCACAGTCAGTGTCCTAAGCCAGTAGCCGCAGACCTTGTTGGATGACGTCCTTTCTGCGCCTCATTGCTCCCTTATGGCTACCTTTTCGGGGAAGATAACTGTGGATTGTAGCTGAGGCACCTAAAGATGCAACTGCCGCCAGCTTGCTAGCTGAGTCTTGAAGTTCTCCACTAGGCTAGGGGCCGGTGTCCCTTCTGCGACCTGGTCCCTCCGTTATTGGATCGGGCCCCATGGATGGACTACTTACTGTCCGTGCCCCTAGAACCCCTTCTGTCCTTCTAGAAGCTTCTCTCTCCTCCGTTCTTAGTCTAGCATTCTCCTTCTGGGGACAAGCTGCTACCAGCTTCAGCTCCCCTCACACTTCTTCTGACTCTACAGTCTCTTTCTTGCTCTCTAAGCTTCACTCTCCTCCTACTACTTTCTCCACCCACCTCCCAAACACTCTTTCCTACCCAGCCTGAGATGAGACCATCCTCCCATAGGGTACGTCCAGGGTGCCCGGCTGCTATAGTGTACTGTATGTGTTGGGTGCAGGTGTTAGAGTCCTGGGTGGTGCTCCCTCCTTAACTGAGAGTGGGGTATCACACCTCTGGATGAGGTGCAATACCTCTGTGAGAAAAAAATATATATCAGCTCACTCGTCAATGCTTTAGTTGAATCTCGGGAGCAAGGACCCGCTGTGTCTAAGCGTGTATAGTCCAGAAAAAAGGACAAATGTCCAGCTCAACTGAATCCGTGAAGATAAAATTTCTTTATTCACATAACTTGGGTATCAATCTTGATGCGTTTCTGGAGACTAAGCTCCCTTAATCATGACATTTCAAATAACCAATATGCCCCACTTAAATTCCCCCAAACCTTGTGAACACACCAGTAGAATAGGTAATTGACGTAACTACAGTCATGGCCAAAAGTTTTGAGAATGACACAAATATAAATTTTTACAAAGTCTACTGCTTCACTTTTTCTAATGTCAATTTGCATATACTCCAGAATGTTATAAAGAGTGATCAGCTTAACAGCAATTACTTGCAAAGTCAATATTTGGCTAGAAAATGAACTTTATCCCCCAAAACACATTTCAACATCATTGCAGCCCTGCCTTAAAAGGACCAGCTAACCTCTTTTCAGTGATTGCTCCATTAACACAGGTGTGGGTGTTGATGAGGACATGGCTGGAGATCAATCTGTCATGATTAAGTAAGAATGACACCACTGGACACTTTAAAAGGAGGCTGGTGCTTGGCATCATTGTTTCTCTTCTGTTAACCATGGTTATCTCTAAAGAAACACGTGCAGTCATCATTGCAATGCACAAAAATGGCCTAACAGGGAAGAGTATCGCAGCTAGAAAGATTGCACCTCAGTCAACAATCTATCGCATCATCAAGAACTTCAAGGAGAGAGGTTCCATTGTTGCCAAAAAGGCTCCAGGGTGCCCAAGAAAGACCAGCAAGCACCAGGACAGTCTCTTAAAAGTGTTTCAGCTGCGGGATCGGGCTACCAGCAGTGCAGAGCTTGCTCAGGAATGGCAGCAGGCAGGTGTGAGTGCATCTGCACGCACTGTGAGGCGGAGACTCTTGGAGTAAGGCCTGGTCTCAAGGAGGGCAGCAAAGAAGCCACTTCTCTCCAGAAAAAAACATCATGGACAGACTGACATTCTGCAAAAGGTACAGGCAGTGGACTACTGAGGACTGGGGTAAAGTTATTTTCTCTGATGAATCCCCTTTTCGATTGTTTGGGACATCAGGAAAGCGCCTCATTCGGGGAAGACAAGGTGAGCGCTACCACTAGTCTTGACTCATGCCAACTGTTAAGCATCCTGAAACCATTCATGTGTGGAGTTGCTTCTCAGCCAAGGGAATCGGCTCTCTCACAGTCTTGCCTAAAAACACAGCCATGAATAAAGAATGGTACCAGAATGTCCTCCAAGAGCATCTTCTCCCAACCCTCCAAGAGCAGTTTGGCGATCAACAATGCCTTTTCCAGCATGATGGAGCACCTTGCCATAAAGCAAAGGTGATAACTAAATGGCTCAGGGAACAAAACATAGAGAATTTGGGTCCATGGCCTGGAAACTCCCCAGATCTTAATCCCATTGAGAACTTGTAGTCAATCATCAAGAGACGGGTGGACAAACAAAAACCTAAAAATTCTGTCAAAATGAAAGCATTGATTGTGCAAGAATGGACTGCTATCTAGTGTTGAGCGATACGATACTGCAAATATCGGATATCGGCCGATATTAGCTGTATCGACCTTTCGATACTTCGTTTCGATATTTTCGTCTTATCGAATACCGGAATCGGAAGTTCCCATAATTCTTTGCGAGGCAATGTGATTTTAGTCAGCCAATGAGGAATCCTAAGAAGTGTGGGCACATCCTGTACTGCTACGGTCATGTTAACTAATGGCATGGCTGTGATTGGATGCTGAAATGATGTCAGAATGCACTATAAAAGGCGCCGCCGCCATTTTAGCGTCACTGTGCTGTGAATTCAGTAAGGGACAGAACGCTGCTGTGCTGACTCTGAGGGACAGTTAGAGATTGCCATTTAGTGTACTGTGCTGTAGGCAGGCTAGCACCAACCGCTGTGTAAAGCTTCCTTTTGCCTGCAGTGTTGTTTTAACAGCTCTGCAAGGTGTGTGTGAGTGCAGGTGACGCTGCAGTTTGCTCTGCATGCAACGCTGTCTGTAGGCATCTGCACATGTCACTCACAGACTCTTTTTTTTTTCCTTCAGTGTAATTCTTGCAGCTCCATGCAATTTAACTATTAGTGTGACGCGCTTCCATCCGTATCCAATACATTGGTTGCAAACACTATAGAAGTAGACAAAGGAGTAGCCTTTCACAGATTGTGAACAGTTGTGTTTCAGTGTTCACTTCAGTCTGTGTTTTTTATTTTTTGAGTGCACATCACGCTCCAGTTACTTGTTCAAGCACTGCTGCTTGTACTCTGCTGAGCGTGTCTCAGTGGCTCATCCTTTTCATTTATCTCCAATTGGTTCTGCTCCATTCCATTTAAAATATAATCTATTAGTGTGACGCGCTTCCATCTGTATCCAATACATTGGTTGCAAACACTATAGAAGTAGACAAAGGAGTAGCCTTTCACAAATTGTGAACAGTTGTGTTTCAGTGTTCACTTCAGTCTGTGTTTTTTATTTTTAGAGTGCACATCACGCTCCAGTTACTTGTTCAAGCACTGCTGCTTGTACTCTGCTGAGCGTGTCTCAGTGGCTCATCCTTTTCATTTATCTCCAATTGGTTCTGCTCCATTCCATTTAAAATATAATCTATTAGTGTGACGCGCTTCCATCCGTATCCAATACATTGGTTGCAAACACTATAGAAGTAGACAAAGGAGTAGCCTTTCACAGATTGTGAACAGTTGTGTTTCAGTGTTCACTTCAGTCTGTGTTTTTTATTTTTTGAGTGCACATCACGCTCCAGTTACTTGTTCAAGCACTGCTGCTTGTACTCTGCTGAGCGTGTCTCAGTGGCTCATCCTTTTCATTTATCTCCAATTGGTTCTGCTCCATTCCATTTAAAATATAATCTATTAGTGTGACGCGCTTCCATCCGTATCCAATACATTGGTTGCAAACACTATAGAAGTAGACAAAGGAGTAGCCTTTCACAGATTGTGAACAGTTGTGTTTCAGTGTTCACTTCAGTCTGTGTTTTTTATTTTTTGAGTGCACATCACGCTCCAGTTACTTGTTCAAGCACTGCTGCTTGTACTCTGCTGAGCGTGTCTCAGTGGCTCATCCTTTTCATTTATCTCCAATTGGTTCTGCTCCATTCCATTTAAAATATAATCTATTAGTGTGACGCGCTTCCATCCGTATCCAATACATTGGTTGCAAACACTATAGAAGTAGACAAAGGAGTAGCCTTTCACAGATTGTGAACAGTTGTTTTCAGTGTTCACTTCAGTCTGTGTTTTTTATTTTTTGAGTGCACATCACGCTCCAGTTACTTGTTCAAGCACTGCTGCTTGTACTCTGCTGAGCGTGTCTCAGTGGCTCATCCTTTTCATTTATCTCCAATTGGTTCTGCTCCATTCCATTTAAAATATAATCTATTAGTGTGACGCGCTTCCATCCGTATCCAATACATTGGTTGCAAACACTATAGAAGTAGACAAAGGAGTAGCCTTTCACAGATTGTGAACAGTTGTGTTTCAGTGTTCACTTCAGTCTGTGTTTTTTTTTTTTGAGTGCACATCACGCTCCAGTTACTTGTTCAAGCACTGCTGCTTGTACTCTGCTGAGCGTGTCTCAGTGGCTCATCCTTTTCATTTATCTCCAATTGGTTCTGCTCCATTCCATTTAAAATATAATCTATTAGTGTGACGCGCTTCCATCCGTATCCAATACATTGGTTGCAAACACTATAGAAGTAGACAAAGGAGTAGCCTTTCACAGATTGTGAACAGTTGTGTTTCAGTGTTCACTTCAGTCTGTGTTTTTTATTTTTTGAGTGCACATCACGCTCCAGTTACTTGTTCAAGCACTGCTGCTTGTACTCTGCTGAGCGTGTCTCAGTGGCTCATCCTTTTCATTTATCTCCAATTGGATCTGCTCCATTCCATTTAAAATATAATCTATTAGTGTGACGCGCTTCCATCCGTATCCAATACATTGGTTGCAAACACTATAGAAGTAGACAAAGGAGTAGCCTTTCACAGATTGTGAACAGTTGTGTTTCAGTGTTCACTTCAGTCTGTGTTTTTTATTTTTTGAGTGCACATCACGCTCCAGTTACTTGTTCAAGCACTGCTGCTTGTACTCTGCTGAGCGTGTCTCAGTGGCTCATCCTTTTCATTTATCTCCAATTGGTTCTGCTCCATTCCATTTAAAATATAATCTATTAGTGTGACGCGCTTCCATCCGTATCCAATACATTGGTTGCAAACACTATAGAAGTAGACAAAGGAGTAGCCTTTCACAGATTGTGAACAGTTGTGTTTCAGTGTTCACTTCAGTCTGTGTTTTTTATTTTTTGAGTGCACATCACGCTCCAGTTACTTGTTCAAGCACTGCTGCTTGTACTCTGCTGAGCGTGTCTCAGTGGTTCATCCTTTTCATTTATCTCCAATTGGTTCTGCTCCATTCCATTTAAAATATAATCTATTAGTGTGACGCGCTTCCATCCGTATCCAATACATTGGTTGCAAACACTATAGAAGTAGACAAAGGAGTAGCCTTTCACAGATTGTGAACAGTTGTGTTTCAGTGTTCACTTCAGTCTGTGTTTTTTATTTTTTGAGTGCACATCACGCTCCAGTTACTTGTTCAAGCACTGCTGCTTGTACTCTGCTGAGCGTGTCTCAGTGGCTCATCATTTTCATTTATCTCCAATTGGTTCTGCTTGTAAGGTTCTGTGTACATGTTCCTGAAACTCAGTTTTTCCGTCAGCCATTTTACTTTCTGTCTTGCTGCAGCTGTCTTGCCCTCAGTCAATATGGAGTTTCCAGCTTGCATGTTCCCGCCCTGATTCTCTCCCTCTTGCTTCTTAAGCAGCCACAGCTGAGCAATCAGTGCTTCAGAATCAAGCCTGCAGTGAACCTGTGACCTGACTCCTGGAAGCCTTGGACCTTGTACTCCAGTTATTTCCTATTGTGGAACTTTGGAACACTCGTGGACTTTGGAACCTTGCTATTTGATAAATCCACGTTTGAATGTACTTATGGTAACAGAGAAGAGATCCTGAACCTGTTGTGAGAGTGATTGCTGAGCTTAAGTTACTCTGGCCTGCTGTGTCTCCTGCTTTTGTATCTGCAAACTGTGTGACTATTATTGCCACTTGTATGAAGTAATACAAGACCTTCTATATCAAACCTGTGACTCCTGTGTTTTCATCGCACCCAAGCACAAGACACTATATGAACTGTACTCCTTACATTACAAGATTCTGAAGCCAAACGTTAGTGTCTGCTGGGTCTGGAAAGGCTGTGTCTGCTGTAACTGTGGATATCAGATGTCCGGTTGTACTTTCTGTGATGACAGTGGTTGTGACTTCTCACAACCATTCCAGGTGAGCAATTCCCTTAAGTTTTTTTTTCTGCAGTGTTACCACAGGTAAACACTATGTTTTTTTTTTTTTCTTTCCTCTTTTGTGTCTGCTGTAACTGTGGATATCAGATGTCTGGTTGAACTTTCTGTGATGATAGTGGTTGTGACTTCTCACAACCATTCCAGGTGAGCAGTTCCCTTAATTTTTTTTTCTCTCTGCAGTGTTACCACAGGTAAACACTATTGTTTTTTTTTTTTCTTCTCCTCTCCTTCCAGTACTCCTGTCTTAAAAGATCTGGAAAATGGAGGCCCGCATAAAGGAACTTTGCGGAGTGACTGATAACATCCTTGCAGATTTGCAGACTATAAAAACCCGTTTTACAAACCTACAGGACCTCACTAATCACAATTTGCAAGTGTTTGGACAGACTGCCCAGGATTTGCGAGCCAGGATTGAGGTTCTAGAGGAGCGAGTCCAGGCTCCTGCCGTAGCCCCGAGTTCTGGGATTCCTAAGTTGCCCCCTTTTCGTTTTGGCGGTGAACGTGAGAAATTCAGGGGATTTATTAATCAATGCAATCTTTTTTTTTCTGCACATGCTTCACAATTTCCCACTGAACGATCTAAAGTGCTTACTATAATTATGTTGCTTACCAACAAGGCTTTGATGTGGGCAAACCCTCTGATTGAGACTGAGGATGAATGTTTGGATCATCTTGATGCTTTCATTTCAGCCATGGGGCAGGTGTTTGATGACCCCAATCGAGGTGCAACAGCTGAAGCAGCCATGTTAGCTTTGCGCCAAGGTAAGCACTCGGTAGCTGAATATGCCTTGGATTTCAGGAGATGGGCCCTTGATACCACCTGGGACAGTTCCACCAAAAAATCTATTTTTCGAAAAGGGTTATCTCCACTGATTAAGGATGAACTTGCTCGTGCCGACCCTCCCACTGCGTTAGGTGACTTTATTAACTACTGCATCCGTATTGATACTCGTCTGACTGAACGCAGGCAAGAGAGATGGTTCGAAAGCAATCGCACTAATCTTTTCCTACCTTCCTCTCCAGCTAAGGAACCTTTGAGTAGGATCACACGGGAACCTGAACCTGAACCCATGCAGGTAGACTCTTTACAACGACGGGTTAGTGATGCACGCAAGGAACATCGTTTTAAGGAGAATCTATGTTTCTATTGTGGTAAGTCAGGGCACATCATTATAAACTGCCCCAGCCGTTCTCGTAAGACTACTGCAGCACTCATTCACTGTGAGTGTTGCGAGAGGGGATCTGTTAGGTCCGAGCCTCAGGCTCCAGAGAGATCTGCAGCAACAGATCTTGATTTCTCGGACTTAAACTCCGTTACTTCTGAGGACGTTGACTGTGTAAACGCTGCAATTTTTCAAGTTTCCTCAGCGGTGTCCCAGCTGAGTTGTAAGAAAAACAATTCTCATTGCTTTCTTTCCATCAAACTCTGGGTTGACTCAGCTTGGGTGTCTAGCTCTGCTATGATCGACTCAGGGGCAAGTGGAAATTTTATGGATGTCTCCTTTGCTCTGAAACAGGGGATACGTTCAGTGAAGAAGGCTACTCCAGTACAGATGGAAATCTGGAATTGGCTCAGGAAAGGTACAAGAAAGCCGCAGATAAATTTCGTAAACCTGCACCAGCTTTCAAGGTAGGAGACCTGGTTTGGCTGTCAACCAGAAATCTTAAGTTAAGAATTCCATCATCTAAGTTGGGACATAAATACATTGGACCTTATAAAATCAGTAAAATTATAAGTGCTGTCGCTTGTCGTCTTCAACTGCCCAGAACTATGAGAATCCACCCTGTCTTTCATGTATCCCTACTAAAGGCTGCGACACCCAATACGTTTCCTGGACGTTCTTCTCCTTACCCTGACCCAGTGCTAGTCGATGGTCAGGAAGAATTTGTGGTGGAAAGGATTCTAGATTCCAGGTTGTATAGAAATCAGTTACAATATCTGATTAAATGGCAGGGCTACCCAGTGGAGGACAACTCATGGGAACCAGTCAATAACGTTAATGCTCCTCGCTTGCTCCGTCAGTTTCATCAGAGGTACCCACACAAGCCTGGTCTGAGGTCATCCGGAGGTTGTCCCTAAGGGGGAGTAATGTAAGGTTCTGTGTACATGTTCCTGAAACTCAGTTTGTTCGTCAGCCATTTTACTTTCTGTCTTGCTGCAGCTGTCTTGCCCTCAGTCAATATGGAGTTTCCAGCTTGCATGTTCCCGCCCTGATTCTCTCCCTCTTGCTTCTTAAGCAGCCACAGCTGAGCAATCAGTGCTTCAGAATCAAGCCTGCAGTGAACCTGTGACCTGACTCCTGGAAGCCTTGGACCTTGTACTCCAGTTATTTCCTATTGTGGAACTTTGGAACACTCGTGGACTTTGGAACCTTGCTATTTGATAAATCCACGTTTGCATGGACTTATGGTAACAGAGAAGAGATCCTGAACCTGTTGTGAGAGTGATTGCTGAGCTTAAGTTACTCTGGCCTGCTGTGTCTCCTGCTTTTGTATCTGCAAACTGTGTGACTATTATTGCCACTTGTATGAAGTAATACAAGACCTTCTATATCAAACCTGTGACTCCTGTGTTTTCATCGCACCCAAGCACAAGACACTATATGAACTGTACTCCTTACATTACACTGCTCCATTCCATTTAAAATATAATCTATTAGTGTGACGCGCTTCCATCCGTATCCAATACATTGGTTGCAAACACTATAGAAGTAGACAAAGGAGTAGCCTTTCACAGATTGTGAACAGTTGTGTTTCAGTGTTCACTTCAGTCTGTGTTTTTTATTTTTTGAGTGCACATCACGCTCCAGTTACTTGTTCAAGCACTGCTGCTTGTACTCTGCTGAGCGTGTCTCAGTGGCTCATCCTTTTCATTTATCTCCAATTGGTTCTGCTCCATTCCATTTAAAATATAATCTATTAGTGTGACGCGCTTCCATCCGTATCCAATACATTGGTTGCAAACACTATAGAAGTAGACAAAGGAGTAGCCTTTCACAGATTGTGAACAGTTGTGTTTCAGTGTTCACTTCAGTCTCTGCGTAATAACCACACTTAGGCCTTATAACTTTTCTGACTTTCTTTATCAATCTACCAAGATGAAGAAGTCAGTGAGTAAGGCACGTGGTCGTGGCCGTGGAGTTTCAGCAGGGAGAGGACGTGGGGATTCTGTGGCTGCTGCCGCCCTCAGTGACACAGCATCTACCAGTTTTCCCCGTGAGCGTTCCTTTATGCGCACTTTGGTAGGAGCTCGGCGTGCCCCCCTGCTGCGGGAAGAACAAATTGAAGCCGTTGTTGGTTGGATGGCAGCCAATGCATCGACTTCAATTCCTTCCACCTCCTCTCAGGAACACGACACTGTTGAGCAACCATCTGTCTGTTCACCGCCTGTCAAATTGCCCAGGCAGTCAGAGAGTTCTGTACTGGAGCCAGCTGAGTCTCTGCTTCTGTTCTCAGAATCTGTTGGCTCGCAAACACGGGCACAGGCAAGCAGCATTCTGCAATTTGAAGAAGAGGGAGTATGCAGTGATGCGCAACAGCTGTGTCTCTATCAAACTGAAGAGGCGGGTGAGCCAGTGCCGATGGACAGCACACCGCAGAACGCATCTTATGATGATGATGAGACTCAGGTGCCAGGTTTTGTGGAGCATGGTGCTGCCCAGACCATCCAACAGCAGCAGGTGTTGGAAGAGGGTAGTGGAGATGATGAAGTCCGAGACCCAACATGGCGTGAGCAACAGGAAGGTGGTGGGAGCAGCTCTGAGGAAGAGATTGTCCCAACGGTACAAAGAGGAGGGAGAGGTAGGCTGCAGACTCGCTTGCCTGTAGCCTCCAGTTTGGCACCTGTTGGGAGCAGTTCTCTTAAAAATGTCAAAATTGGCGCTCCCATGTCTTGCACTGCGTGGTCCTTTTTTGACAGACTTGTATCTGATATTTGCTATGTTCAATGCAAGTTGTGTAAGCAAAAAGTTAAAAGAGGTAAAAATATCAGGAACCTGAATACCACAAATATGTGGAAACATGTACGGACAAAGCACGTAGCTGAGTTACAAAGACACACTGGAGATGTAGGCCAACCTACAGCAGCACCTACATCTTTAGGTCATGTTCGAGCCTATACCTCCAGCTCTCACACACCTGGTTCGGCTTCCTCACAGGATCTCCATGGAAGAACCTCGGTCACTGTTGTCCATAGACAAACTGTTATTCCACCCACTGCAGCAAGTTCGCAGTCATCGTCACACTCCCAGAACAAAAAACAGCCATCGGTAACACAGGCATGGGATAAAAGACGGCCATACTCGGCAAACCATCCACGAGCACAGGCTCTGAATGCTGGCCTTGCAAAACTCCTGTCCCTTGAAATTCTGTCATTCAGGCTGGTGGAGATTGACAGTTTCAGGAACTTTATGGCATTGGCAGTCCCACAATATAATGTGTAAAGCCGATTTTATTTCAGCAGGCAAGCTGTCCCTGCTCTGCAAAAACATGTCGAGGGAAACATTAAACATGCGCTACTAAACGCCGTCAGTAGCAGGGTCCACCTGACCACCGATGCGTGGACCAGTACCCATGGCCAGGTACGTGTTCTGCCAACTCCAAGGATTGCAGGAATCCAGTCTGTGCACATTGATTCCTCCTCCTACTCCAGTTCCTCAGAATCATCGCTGCACGAGCCGTCACGGTCTACCTCCACATGGACCCGTGAATGCTTACCTGTTGCGACCGATATGAGCACAGCCGTGGCCAAACGTCAACAGGCCGTCCTGAAATTAATTCCCATGGGGAATCGAAGCCACACAGCGCAGGAGCTCTGGGATGCCATCAAGCAGGAGAGCGACATGTGGTTTTTGTCAGCTAATCTCCAGCCAGGCTTGGTAGTGTGTGACAATGGCCGAAATCTGGTGGCAGCTCTGGGCCTTGGCAACCTCACTCACATACCATGTCTGGCACATGTGCTCAACTTGGTCGTGCAGAGTTTTTTGAGGGACTATCCGGATCTTGATGCACTGCTGCACAAGGTCCGCCTAGAGTGCGCTCACTTGCGACGTTCCAGCATGGCCAGATCGCGCATTGCAGCTCTGCAAGTCAGATTTCGCCTTCCTGAACATCGCATCATATGTGACGTACCCACCAGGTGGAATTCCACGTTACATATGTTGGAGCGGTTGTGTGAGCAGCAGCCAGCAGTAATGGAGTATCAGCTGCAACAGGCGCAATCAACTCGCAATTTGCGCCGTTCACACTTCACCACTACTGAGTGGGCCTCTATGAAGGACATCTGCGACGTTTTGCGTGCGTTTGATGTCTCAACGCGGATGGCGAGTGCAGATGATGCACTAGTCAGCATGACTGTCCCCCTTATCTGCCTGCTTGAGAAATCACTGAAAGCACTAAAGGAAGAGGTTTTGGAAGAGGTGGAGGATGAGGAGTCACAAATTCAATTACCTTCAGGACAGTCAGCGCAACGTGGTTCCTCACAAAGGGCTGGGCAGGGCTCACTTTGTGAGGAGGAGGAGGAGTCAATGGAGGAGGAAGAAATCCCTACAGAGGGAGGTACACAACGCTGTAGTCAGTATGTAGAGCGAGGGTGGGGTGATGCAGAGGAGGCAGAGATGACGCCTCTTCCAGAGGACAGCCTTTGTTGGCCAGTTGGGAGTCTGCAGCACATGGTTGATTTCATGCTTCAGTGCCTGAGAAACGACCGCCGCATCGCCCACATTCTCAGCATGTCAGATTATTGGGTGTACACCCTCCTAGACCCTCGCTATCGGGACAACTTACAAACCCTCATCACACCGGTGAACCGGGACCGTAAAATGCAGGAGTACCAAGACACACTGGTGCAATCCATACTGTTGTACATTCCAGCCGAGAGAGCTGCTGCTGCTGCTACTGCTTTACAAAGCAGCTCTGTGCGTCGAGGCAGTGTAGACACCTCTACAACAAGAGGGAGCAGAAGCAGCGGCTTTGCACAGGGCAAGAACTGTATGTTACAAATGTGGCAAAGTTTTGTGACAGCGCCAGCAAGGTCTACACCATCCGAGACGGCTCCAGTCACCAGGAAGAAACGTTTCCGTAAGATGGTGACAGACTACTTGGCTTTCCCTCTAAGTGTACTCCCAGATGCCTCTTCCCCTTTCAAATTTTGGGTCTCTAAGTTGGATACATGGCCAGAGCTTAGCCAGTATGCATTGGAGGTGCTGGCTTGCCCTGCTGCCAGTGTATTATCTGAGCGTGTCTTTAGTGCTGCAGGTGGTGTAGTAACAGACCGTCGCATGCGACTATCCTCAGAGAATGTAGACCGGCTTACTTTTCTGAAAATGAACAAGGCATGGATCTCACCTGAATTTGCCTGTCCGTTTTCAGATTAAATAACTGTTTGGCAACGTTTTCCATGTCTCCTGTTATGTTCATCTTTCTACCACCTGAACTCTACTCCCTGGGCTACAACACCGCCATTTGTTGCTCGTAAGTAATTGGCAGGGGTACTGACTCCTGGCCAGCCTGGTTACAGCACGACAGCTGTTTCCTGGCAGTGTGAACGTCAATTATCCTCCAATAAGTTGTGCTGTCGTGTTGCATTCGGGTTAGCCGACTCTATGGAGCCTGCAGTTTAGGTGATTCCTATGTGTGCTGTGGGATATGTAAATAAAGGCGGTTTCCATTGTGACAATAGGATAAGCACCCACTGTAGGACTGTGTGATTCGGTAACTGCGGACGGCTTGCGTCCTGTCAACTTACATTTTCATGGGTGCGTTCTTCTACCCGTCCGGGGTCCAGTACCGTCAAGTGGTTCTCCCCAGTGCTTTTGGCCTAGGTGCCTCCATCTCCGTATCCGAGTTCCAGCAACGTCTGCTGGTCCTTGGTAGTGCTTTGGAGCACAGGTACCTCCTGCTTAGTAACCGTGTCACAGTAACGTCAGCTGGTACTCAGTTGTGACATTGCCTCTTTTCCTTCTGCTACCCGTCCGGGGTCCAGTACCGTCAAGTGGTTCTCCCCAGTGCTTTTGGCCTAGGTGCCTCCATCTCCGTATCCGAGTTCCAGCAACGTCTGCTGGTCCTTGGTAGTGCTTTGGAGCACAGGTACCTCCTGCTTAGTAACCGTGTCACAGTAACGTCAGCTGGTACTCAGTTGTGACATTGCCTCTTTTCCTTCTGGTACCCGTCCGGGGTCCAGTACCGTCAAGTGGTTCTCCCCAGTGCTTTTGGCCTAGGTGCCTCCATCTCCGTATCCGAGTTCCAGCAACGTCTGCTGGTCCTTGGTAGTGCTTTGGAGCACAGGTACCTCCTGCTTAGTAACCGTGTCACAGTAACGTCAGCTGGTACTCAGTTGTGACATTGCCTCTTTTCCTTCTGCTACCCGTCCGGGGTCCAGTACCGTCAAGTGGTTCTCCCAGTGCTTTTGGCCTAGGTGCCTCCATCTCCGTATCCGAGTTCCAGCAACGTCTGCTGGTCCTTGGTAGTGCTTTGGAGCACAGGTACCTCCTGCTTAGTAACCGTGTCACAGTAACGTCAGCTGGTACTCGGTTGTGACATTGCCTCTTTTCCTTCTGCTACCCGTCCGGGTTCCAGCACAGTCAGCTGGTCCTCGTTACTTCCATTGTCTCTTGCTCCATCTGATACCCGTCAGGGTTCCAGTAACGTCAGCTGTTTCTCGGAAATTAGACGACCTTAAAGACCACCCAGAAGAAGATGACGACAACAAGGACGACGAGCATGAAGCCAACCAGCCTGAACACCATCACAAAGAAAAAATAAAAGATTACACAGAAGAAGATCACCAACAGGACAAAGAAGGTTAAGACAAACTACAAGATACAGAACAAGAGACAGAAGAACAATAAGCAAAAGATCAAAAAGCAGAAGAACATGAAGTATAAGACCAAAATGAAGAGCAAAATATATGCTCTAAATTCTAAGCAGAAGAAGACTAAGCAGTGTATGGGGGTGAGTCCGTTCCTCCTCGTGGTGCCCCTGGAAAATGCCTGCTGCTGCTGCAGGCTAAACTGAACACGGACAAATACTGTTGTAATTTAAATCTTTTGTGACAGCAAGAACGGAAGGATGAACAATTCATACTTTTACAGATTACAAGTACAGGAATCTCTGTCACAAATAAGAATATGATGAAGAAGATGAAGAGGAAGAAGATGAAGAATTTGAATATGAAGAAGATTAATTAGTTTAATAATAACAATATGAGTAATGTAAACAAAAACATGAATAGCGAGAAGTTTAAGAAGAAGATTGAGAGACGCAAGACCTAACACTCTGGATGAGCTTAAGGCCGCTATCGAAGCATCCTGGGCCTCCATAACACCTCAGCAGTGTCACAGGCTGATTGCCTCCATGCCACGCGCATTGAAGCAGTCATTTCTGCAAAAGGATTCCCGACCAAGTATTGAGTGCATAACTGAACTTTATTATTTGATGGTTTTTTTGTTTGTTTTTAAAAAACACTTTTATTTTATTGGACGGTTGAAATATGTTAATTTTTTGAGACAGGTTTTTTGGGTTATCAGGAGTTGTATGCCAAAATCATCAGTATTAAAACAATAAAAGACATGACAAATTTCAGTTGGTGTGTAATGAATCTAAAATATATGAAAGTTTAATTGTAATCATTACATTATGGAAAATAATGAAATTTAGCACTATATGCTAATTTTTTGAGAAGGACCTGTATTGACTTGCTGCATTAACTCATTCTAACTGTCAATATAAGCTTTTGTTACTCATATGTTTGCAATTATTATATTTCTGTCTGTGATAAAAACATCTGTCAAACACACATAAAAACCAGAGGCCAGAAGATCATGTGAAAATATAATATTTGTGTCATTCATAAAACTTTTGGCCATGACTGTAGTTTAGGATGTGGGCATGAAGTTGACAAATATAAAATGTTACATAACATGAAAATCTATTTAAACAATATGAACATGTTAAAACTTGACAGCATAGAAAACAGCAGAAAAGACAAAACTATTACAAATAATTATAATACAATACCTCTGTGGCGAATGAACCCTCAGGGGCGCCACAGATGTGTCTGATCTGCTGGTTGATAAAAAGAGTGAATTAAAGTGTGTTATGGATGAAAAAAAGAAGGAAATCATCTATCGCACCAAAATAGAACATCTTGAGAAAGATGAAAAGTGCACGCGGTTCTTTTTTAAAAAAATGAATGGGAGAAATATTGATATAAAGTCCTGGATAGGAACGGGTTGTGTGTGTCAGGTGAGATAAAGGATGTGTATAGGTTCTATAGCAAGTTGTATGATAAAAATGGATTGATTCTGGTCTTGTTTTAGAAGTGCTGAATAGGTTAGAGAACAAGTTGGGTAGTGGAGAATGTGATATTTTTAATGAGGATGTGATTATGGATGAAGTAGAAAACGTGATGAAGAGTGCTAAAAAGAATAAGACACCGGGTAAAGACGGATTGCCGATAGAATTTTATGTGAAAGCATGGGATTTTCTGGGTGCTGATTTGACTAAGATATGTAAGTATATGTGGGAGAGTGGTAAGTTGTGTGAATCAATGAAAGAAGGGGTCGTTGTGCTTGTGTATAAGAAAGATGAGAGAAGGTGTTTAGAGAATTGGAGACCTATAACATTGCTGAACTCAGATTACAAAATCTATAGCAAATTGTTGGCGAATCGTATGCGTGAGGTGATTGGTAGTGTTGTGGATGAGGATCAAATGTGTGCTGTGCCTGGAAGGAATATGAGTGATAACTTATTGTTATTAAGGGATGTGATTGGGGACTGCATGGGAAGGAAACGGAAGTGTATGGTTCTGACAATTGATTTTGAGAAAGTGTTTGATAGGGTCTCGCACGTGTTTTTGTTTAAAGTTCTAGAGAGAATGGGATTTCCTAAAAATATTTGTGAATGGGATAATGTCTTTGTATGATTGTGTGTCAAGTGAGTTTCTTGTTAATGGATGGTTGAGTGAGAAAGTGAATATTATGTCTGGTGTAAGGCAGGGGTGTCCCATGTTTTGTTTGTATTTGTGATTGAACCTTTGTTGTGCTTGGTGAGACGTGATAAAATTGTGCGAGGTTTGTGGTACCTGGGAATGGTGGGAAGCATGTGAAATTTCTTGGATATATGGATGATGTTGTGGTTGTGAGTGAAAGTGTTGCATCTATGAGTAGAGTTAAATTGCTTTTGGTGTTTTCCTGTGGTGCGTCTGGCTTTAGAGTGAATTTAAATAAATGCAGCTTTAAATATTTTTGGGATGAAAGGGTTAAAATGGAGGGGGTAAAGTGTGAGGAGGGTGCTATCAAAGTGCTGGGAGTCCCATAGTTGTATGCATGGCTCCCCCGGTCCCATCGTTGTATGCATGGCTCCCTTGGTTCCGTCGTATACATGGCTCACCCGGTCCGTAGTTGTATGCATGGATCCCCCGGTCCCGCCATTGTAAAGTGGGGTAAAGTGTGAAGAGGGTGCTATTGAAGTGCTGGGAGTCCCATAGTTGTATGCATGGCTCCCCTGGTCCCATCGTTGTATGCATGGCTCACCCCTCCCATCCTGACATGCATGCTTTCTATTACAAAAAAAAACATCCTACTTACCCTCCTCCAGCATGCCCTTGCAGCATCTCCGTTGGTGCCGGCTTCCTGCAGCTCTTCCTGTGCTGAGCTATCATGTGGCACCGCTCATTAAGATAATGAATATACGCTCCACGCCTATTGGAGTTTAGACACGTGCATATTCATTACCTTAATGAGCGGTGCCACATGATCGCTCAGCACAGGAGGAGATGCCGGCGCTGGGACCAACGGAGATGCAGCGAGGGCGCGGTGGAGGGTGAGTATGATGTCTTCTGGAAGCCGGCGGCTGCAGCTGTCACTGCTATAAGGGAAATGAATATTCATTTTCTTTAGCAGCGGGCACAGTTACAGTCGCAGCAGCCGGCTCCTGCCGCTGCTCCGCCGCTCCCCCTCCCCGAAGGCTTTCTGGGCAATGACTCGTGTATAAGCCCAGGGGGACGTTTTCAGCACAAAAAAATGTGCTGAAAAGCTCGGCATATACGCGAGTATATACGGTATAATCACAGACGCAGATTCTTTACTGTAAGAGCAGTGAGACTATGGAACTCTCTGCCGTATAATGTTGTAATGAGTGATTCCCTTCTAAAATTTAAGAAGGACCTGGATGCCTTTCTTGAAAAGTATAAAATTACAGGTTATATACACTAGCAGAGGTGTATCTAGGCTTTCTGGCACCCAGGTCAAGAATTCGGTTCCGCGCCCCCCAAGCAAACATGCGATTTGCACTCTTAGTCATGTACTGACGAGCTGCTCTCCCTAATGCTCTCAATGTTCAGTGAAAAACTGAGAGAAGCAGGAAGAGAAGCTCGTTGTCACAGGACCATAAGTATGAAAATCGCATATGAGTGAAGTGTCCATGTGATGACTGCTGAATCCTGACATTGCAGCTTCTGAATTCGCACAACGAATGCACTGCACACTTTTAAGATTCTCCCTTACTGGTGGCAAGAGTACACGGTCATGTCAGCACAAGCATGTGATTTATATACTTCTGGCCACATTCTGACTAGACGTTCCCAGCCACGCTCTGTTCATTTTCTTTGAGTGAGACCACACATGCCTAGTCAGCATGTAACCGCATGTATGTAAATCACAGGCACAAGAGAATCCTAAAAGCGTGCAGTGAGCACTGTGAGAATTACGAAGTCTGCAGTCACATAGAATGACTGCAGACTCCACACAACCCCTTTAATGCTCTTAACATAAATAAAAACATGAGAATTAGTCAATTTCACAAATAACATTTACATCCAGGTACCTTAAAGATGGCGTCGTCTCTGGAGTCATTCTCCTTCTTTTCTTCATCATGTCCAGACTCCATGATGAGTTTTCTCATCCACAGCTCGTCTCTGCAGACTTCCATCTTCTCCGGTCTTCTGTCTTCTGCACCAACTCACCACATGACGCCCTTAAAGACACAAGAGTCATTATAATGCTCCTGAATAAAAATATCTGCAATATACTGTCGCCTCACACTATTCCCCTCCCTCCTCACACTGTCTACTCTCACATCCCCCCTGTTCACCACACTGTCTCCTCATATATTTACCCCTCACTCTCTATTCTGTATGCTCACACATACCCCGGACTCACCATACTGTGTCTGCACACATCCCATCACCCTCACTCCCCATACTGTGTCCACATACATTCACCCGTTCACTCCCCATACTGTCTGCACCCATCCCCCATTCACCATACTGTGTCTGCACCCACCCCCATACTGTTTCCTCATACGTGCCCTCAAACATACTCTTCAGTGTCCTCAAATCCCCACACACATTAAATCCCCCATCCCCACTCCAAATCACCCCATTCCCACTTCATATCCCCCACACACATTAAGTATCCCCCATCCCCACTCCAAATCCCCCACACACATTAAGAATCCCCATCCCCACTCCAAATCCCCCCACACACATTAAGTATCCCCATCCCCACTCCAAATCCCCCCACATAAAATAACCCCCATCCCCACTCCAAATCCCCCAAACATAAAATAACCCCCCATCCCCACTCCAAATCCCCCACACATAAAGTACCCCCATCCCTGCTCCAAATCCCCCACAAAAAAAGTATCTTCCATCCCCATTCTAAATCCCCCTACACATTAGATACCCCCATCCCCACTCCAAATCCCCCCACATAAAGTACCCCCATCCCCACTCTAAATCCCCCCCCCCACACACACATTATGTCCCCCCGTTAATCTTCGGTGGTTTCTTCAGCTCCACAGTGGAGCACACTTACCACCAGTGTTCCCCCTTCTGGGTGCCGCCAGCGAGTGACATCAGCAGCGTGATCTCACCCGGCAGTGAGAGCTTCAATTGTACTGGCGTACAATTGATCCCTGGGAGCCGGCACGCAACAGCTTCTCTGCGCCGGCTGTCAGCTTGACAGCCGGCACAGGGAACCGCCGACTCCCAGGCTGGGGGTGTCAGAATGCAGCCGCGGGGGAAGCACTGCGGACCGCTGCATTAGGAGGCCCGACTGCACCCCCTGCCGGCTGCACCCGGGGCACATGCCCCGGCTGCCCCCTGGATACGCCTCTGTACACTAGTTTCCTAGATATTGCTTGATCCAGGGAGCTAGTCTGATTGCCGTATGTGGAGTCGGGAAGGAATTTTTTTTCCCCAATGTGAAGCTTACTGTTTGCCACATGGGTTTCTTTTGCCTTCCTCTGGATCAACATGTTAGGGCAGGTTAGGATAGGATATGGGTTGAACTAGATGGACTTAAAGTCTTCCATCAACCTTAATAACTATGTTACTATAAATCTGGAGGGCCTGCACCTGATCTTGCTTAGCAAATGTGGTGTGAGTCTCCTGCAGTGCGTTCATATAGTGGGTCACAGTCTCCCCCTCCCTTTGAACATGTTTGAATAAGCGCATGCGTAATTCTCCGACATCTGTTGGGTCTCCGTGCATTTCCTCCAGAATTTGCAGTACCTTGTCAAAAGTGTCTCATTCGTGGGGGGGCCGAAGCATGATGGAACTCCTCATCTCCCCATCCAAGGCCATCATGGCAACCTCTGCCTCGAGTTCTGGGGTCATGGGGTGCATCCTCAACATTCCCCTGAACTGCTCAGTCCAGTCCCATAGCAGAGTGTTGCGCCCTGTAAATTTTGGGAGGTTACTCAACATCGCCTCCAGGGATATGTTGGCCCTCGGGGCACTCCCAACTGCTTGATCTGTCCTTCTGCGCTGGTGGACTGCATCCTGCCGACTACGCCAAGAGTGAGCAGGTTGCGGGATGAAGTGATGGACAGGAGAGAAATCAAGGGTTAGCGTGTTTACTAAAGCAGGGAATGTACTGCATGCAGGGAGATAAACAGTTGAGCAGGGGTGATAAAGGCAATGCAAAAATACAGGGTATTAAGTTCGAGGGAAAAAACACAAGTAAAGGTGACGGGGTAGTTCTTAAGGTATGACTTATCCAGTCAGACGACTTCCAGGCAGTGGAATCCAAGAAACAAATGATAACGCCAACAGCGGTCAGTGCAGGCTTGATCCGGTGAGGTCCTGAAGAGACCGATGACGCAGGTCCTGGCGGCAATGGATAGTCTCTGATGCTCTCCGCGGGATCCTTAGTCCAGAGATTGTTGTGGCAGGAAAGGTACAGGCCACAGCACTGTCTGAGCCCAACGTGGCTCGGCAAATGTACACCGGGGGGTCAGGGAGTAGTTCACAGTCACGTATCCATTCTCTATTAGGCGGCAAGCGAGTGGCACAGACTGTATCAGGGCATCTGGCTACTTATTTAGCGGGGACCAGCTGGCACTCGGCACGTCTCTGTTCACAATCTCAGCGGGTAGCAAAGAGAATGCTCGGGCATGGGCCTACGCTGCTATGGTGTTTGAGGGACGGAGCACTCACTTCACCCTGCCGCTCGCTGTCTGCGCCTGCCAATTCTGCCAGTTTCTGCGCAATCTTAGACTTCAGATCCTTAGCAATACCCACTACTGCTGAGTGCAAAGGTTGGTCCGGTTCCTTAAGCTTTCCCCCGGACAACAGGGGAGACAGCCCCGACAGTTCCGACCCGACTCAAGAAAGGTACCCCTAGCCCGGTCCTTCGGCTTACAGACATAGAGTGCCATAAAGTGCCCGGAGGGTGTGTAAACAGATGCTACGAGGGTCCTGAGTGGGGAAATAAGTATTTAATACTATACCAATTTTGCAAATTTTCCCACCTACAAAGAATGGAGAAGTCTGTAATTTTTATCATAGGTGCACTTCAACTGTGAGAGACTTTATCTAATAAAAAAGCAGAAAATCACAATACAGTGGGTACGGAAAGTATTCAGACCCCTTTAAATTTTTCACGCTTTGTTTCATTGTAGCCATTCGGTAAATTCAAAAAAGTTCTTTTTTTTCTAATTAATGTACTTTCTGCTCTCCATCTTGACTGAAAAAACAGAAATATAGAAATTTTTTGTAAATTTATTAAAAAAGAAGACCCTTTGCTCAGACACTCATATTTAAGTCACATGCTGTCTATTTCCTTGTGATTCTCCTTGAGATGGTTCTACTTCTTCATTGGAGTCCAGCTGTGTTTAATTAAACTTGATTTGTAAAGACACACACCTGTCTATGCAAGACCTCACAGTTCACAGTGCATGTCAGACCAAATGAGAATTATGAGGTCAAAGGAACTGGCCAAGGAACTCAGAGACAGAATTGTGGCAATACACAGATCTGGCCAAGGGTACAAAAGAATTTCTTCAGTAATCAAGGTTCCTAAGAGCACAGTGGCCTCCATAATCCTTAAATAGAAGAAGTTTGGGACCACCAGAAGTCTTCCTAGACCTGGCCGTCCAGCCAAACTGAGCAATCGTGGGAGAAGAACCTTGGTGAGAGAGGTAAAGAAGAACCCCAAGATCACTGTGGCTGAGCTCCACAGATGCAGTAGGGAGATGGGAGAAAGTTCCACAAAGTCAACTATCACTGCAGCCCTCCACCAGTCGGGCCTTTATGGCAGAATGGCCCAACAGAAGCTTCTCCTCAGTGCAAGACATATGAAACCCCCCATAGAATTTGCTAAAAAACACATGAAGGACTCCAAGATTATGAGAAATAAGATTTTCTGGTGTGATGAGACAAAGATAGAACTTTTGGGTGATAATTCTAAGCAGTATGCGTGGAGAAAACCAGGCACTGCTCATCACCTGCCCAATACAATCCCAACAGTGAAACATGGTGGTGGCAGCATCATGCTATGAGGGTGTTTTTCAGCTGCAGGGACAGGACGACTGGTTGCAATTAAAGGAAACATGAATGCGGCCAAGTACAGAGATATCCTGGATGAAAACCTCTTCCAGAGTGCTCTGGACCTCAGACTTGGCCAAAGGTTCACCTTCCAACAAGACAATGACACTAAGCACACAGCTAAAATAACAAAGGAGTGGCTTCAGAACAACTCTGTGACCATTCTTGACGGGCCCAGCCAGAGCCCTGACCTAAACCCAATTGAGCATCTCTGGAGAGACCTGAAAATGGCTGTCCACCAATTTTCACCATCCAACCTGACGGACCTGGAGAGGATCTGCAAGGAAGAATGGCAGAAGATACCCAAATCCAGGTGTGAAAAACTTGTTACATCATTCCCAAGAAGAGTCATGGCTGTACTAGCTCAAAAGGGTGCTTCTACTCAATACTGAGTAAAGGGTCTGAATACTTATGACCATGTGATATTTCAGTTTTTCCTTTTTAATAAATGTGCAAAAATTTCTACATTTCTGTTTTTTTCAGACAAGATGGGGTGCAGAGTGCACATTAATGAGAAAAAATGAACTTTTTTGAATATATCAAATGGCTGTAATGAAACAAAGAGTGAAAAATGTAAAGTGGTCTGAATACTTTCCGTACCCACTGTATATGATTTTTAAATAATTAAATTGCCGTTTATTGCATGAAATAAGTACCGTATATACTCGTGTATAAGCCGAGATTTTCAGCACCTTTTTTTGTGCTGAAAATGCCCCTCGGCTTATACACGAGTCATAGGGCAGAAACCAGCGGGGGAGGGGATGCGGCGGCAGGAGCCGGTGGCTGGGACATCATACTCACCCTCCCCATGCCATCGCTGAATGTCCCTGCAATCCTGCGTTCTCCCCGGCTTCCTGCAGCTCTCCAGCGCTGAGCTGTGACGTAATACCCGCTCATTAAGGTCATGTAATATGGACGCGACGCCACTCCCATGGGCGTGGCCTCCATATTCATGGCCTTAATGAGCGGTATTATGTCACCGCTCAGCGCTGGAGAGCTGCAGGAAGCCGGGGAGAAGGCAGGATTGCCGGCCGGGACGTTCAGCGATGGCACGGGGAGGGTGAGTATGATGGAGGAGGATGGGGGGAGCATGGAGGAGGACAAGGAGCACAGAGCAGGACGGGGGGGAGGACGGAGAGCACGGAGCAGAACGGGGGGAGGACGGAGAGCACGGAGCAGGACGGGGGGAGAACGGAGAGCACGGAGCAGAACAGGGGGAGGACGGAGAGCACGGAGCAGGACGGGGGGAGGACGGAGAGCACGGAGCAGAACGGGGGAGGACGGAGAGCACGGAGCAGAACGGGGGAGGACGGAGAGCACGGAGCAGGACGGGGGGAAGGACGGAGAGCACGGAGCAGAACGGGGGGAGGATGGAGAGCACGGAGCAGAACGGGGGGAGGACGGAGAGCACGGAGCAGAACGGGGGAGGACGGAGAGCACGGAGCAGAACGGGGGGAGGACGGAGAGCACGGAGCAGAACGGGGGAGGACGGAGAGCACGGAGCAGGACGGGGGGAGGACGGAGAGCACGGAGCAGAACGGGGGGAGGACGGAGAGCACGGAGCAGGACGGGGGGAAGGACGGAGAGCACGGAGCAGAACGGGGGGAGGATGGAGAGCACGGAGCAGAACGGGGGGGAGGACGGAGAGCACGGAGCAGAACGGGGGGAGGACGGAGAGCACGGAGCAGAACGGGGGGAGAGCGGAGAGCACGGAGCAGAACGGGGGGAGGACGGAGAGCACGGAGCAGGACGGGGGGAGGACGGAGAGCACGGAGCAGAACGGGGGGAGGACGGAGAGCACGGAGCAGGACGGGGGTGGGCACAGAGGAGAATGGGGGATGCAGAGCTGGATGGGGGAGAACGGAGCAGGACGGGGTAGGATGGAAAGCACAGAGCAGGACAGGATAATGGAGCAGGAGGAGGGGAGCACAGAGGAGAATGGGGGCGCACAGAGCTGGATGGGGGAGCACAGAGCAGGACGGCAACTTATACACCCGGCTTATACGCGAGTCAATAAGTTTTCCAAGTTTTTTGTGGCAAAATTAGGGGGGGTCGGCTTATACATGGGTCGGCTTATACATGAGTATATACGGTATGTGATCAACTACCAACCAGCAAGAATTCTGGCTCTCACAGACCTGCTAGTTTTTCTTTAAGAAGCTCTCCTACTCTGCACTCATCTGTATTAATTTCACCTATTTTAACTCGTTACCTGTATAAAAGACACCTGCTCACGCATTCAATCAAACACGCTCCAACAACCTCTCCATGGCCAAGACAAAGCAGCTCTCTAAGGACAACAGGGACAAAATTGTAGTCCTGCTCACGGCTGGGATGGGCTAAAGGGCAATAGGCAAGCAGCTTGGTGAGAAGGCAACACTTGTGGGAAAAATTATTAGAAAATGGAAAAAACACAATATTACTGTCAATCTTCCTTGGTCTGGGGCCCCATGCAAGATCTCTACTTGTGGGGTAAGGATGATTCTGAGAAAGGTCAGGAATCAGCCCAGAACTACATGGGTGGCTAATGACTAGAAGAGAGCTGGGACCACAGTCTCAAACATTACCATTAGTATCACACTACGTCATCTTGGATTAAAATCCTGTGGGGCATGAAAGGTTCCCCTGCTCACTCCAGCACATGTCCAGGCCCCTTTGAAGTTTGCCATTGACTATCTGGACATCACTGGTGTGTCAGAGGCTGCAGACTGTCGCTCTGCATCTGACTGCAGAAGATCTCAGCAGTTTGCTTTGAAGGATTCTTTCTGGTCCTTCTGACTCTAGGACCTAGAGGCAACCCGGCTCTAGTTGACACACCTGGACCGGGGTGTTTATAACTCCCAGCTTGCTGCTGGAAGTTGCTGGTGATATTTACATTCCCATTTCCCTGTTGAGGCTTGGAGCTATAGCAGTCGGCTATCTTCCTTCTTGGTGTTTGGAGGATGTCTGTGTTTCCCTCTGAGTCTACACAATATAAGTGTTCCCCTTGTTTGTGTATACCATCTGTCTTTAGTTATAGAGAGGATTGACTAGTGCTCATCCTGTCCTACCCTATGCAGGGCTTACTGCCAGGGGCAGGCAGGGATTAGGTATCCTGTTCGGCGATTGGTTCAGAACCTATATAGGAACATTGGTGGCAGACAGGGTGATGTTAGATCTGCCTAGGGGTCTCCACTCCCCCTTTCCCTAGTGTTTGGTTCCCTTCCCTTTATCCCTTCGTGTTGCACTTAATATTTCCTACACTGTGCGTGACACTGGATTATCAAGAGGAGCCATGTGAGAAGGTCATGTGGTCAGATGAGACAAAAATAGAACTTTTTGGTATCAACTCCACTCGCCATTTTTGGAGGAAGAAGAAGGATGAGCACAACCCCAAGAACACTATCTCAACCATGGAGCATCGTGGGGGAAACATCATACTTTGGGGGTGTTTTTCTGCAAAGGGGACAAGGCGACTGCACCGTATTGAAGGGAAGATGAATGGGGTCATGTATCGTGACATTTTGGTCAGCAACCTCCTTCCCTTAGTAAGAGCATTGAAGATAGGTTGTGGCTGGTCTTCACTCATGACAATGATCCAAAATACACAGCCAGGGTAACTAAGGAGTGGGTCTGTAAGAAGCATTTCAAGGTCCTGGAGTGGCCTAGCCAGTTTCCAAACCTAAACCCAATAGAAAATCTTTGGAGGGAGCTGAAACTCAATGTTGCTCAGTGACAGCAAGGAAACCTAAATTATCTTGAGAAGATCTATATGGAGGAGTGGGCCAAAATACCTGCTGCAGAGTGTGCAAAATGTCAAGAACTACATGAATCGTCTAATCTCTGTAATTGCAAAATTAAAATTACAGACCTCTCCATTTTTTTGTAGGTGGGAAAACTTGCAAAATCAGCAGTGTATCAAATATATATCTTTCCCACTGTATAAAAGTGAGGTGAAGTGATAAAGAAATAGTCTAAAGAAATACACTGACAAGCAAAAGGGTCACAATGTTTTGAACTTTTGTTTTTGGGCTGAGAATACCAGCCCTAGCTGTCTGCTTTAGATTGGCTGGTTATCAAAAATGGTGGGAGGCCCCATTCCATTTTTTCAAATTATTTATTTAAATAATTTTAAAAAAGGCGTGGGACCCTTCTATTCTTGATAACCAGCCATGATAAGCTGACAGCTGAGGGTTGCAGCTCGCAGCTGTCAGTTTTGCCAGTGCTGGGTATAAAAAGTAGAACAGACCTCACATAATTTTTTTAAAATGTATTTATAGCTTAGGTACCATCTGTGAATACTCTCATCAGCGGTACCTGCTCTCGCTGTTATCAACTACAGCAGACGTAGGCTGACGGGAGTAGTACCCCCATAAACTGACGCTTCTTTGACCGGCGGTCAACTTTTTACAGCTGCTGGCTCATGCTGCATGGGAACAGCAACTGTCTGACAGGTGGTAATAATCTTACTGCTGATCAGAGCTGCCGGTGTTTGTTTCGCTGTCATGCAGATGACAATGTGAGAGACACCTCGTGTTCGGGGTGCTAAACCCAAACAGTACCATGGACTTCCTGGAAAAGTCCATGTTCGGGGTCCATGCCCAAACTCTAGGTGTTCGGTACGGACCCACCGAATTTTAGTGTTCGGGTTCGCCTATCACTAGTGAAGAAGTCTCAACTTTAATATCGTCATAAGAATGGTTGGCTCTGGTTTGAAAAAAAATTGTGAAAAGTGGACAGTAGAAGGTTGGAATCGGGAATTTGGAGTAATGAGATAATGAGATGAAAGTCTATAGACTAACCTCTGATAGGTGCAAATGGGTCTAGAAGAAACAAGAGGAAGAGGGGATAACGGATCGAGAAATTGAATGAACTGTCAAGTTCAGTGGAGGAAGCCTGATGATATGGGGTTGTTTCTGAGTCAAAGGCATTGGATACTTGACCAGAATCGATGGTGATCTCAATGCTGAACTATATGTGAGTATATTACAAGATGCGTTACTTCTTACACTCAAACACAATGAAAAGGACGACATAGTGTTCCAGCAGGACAATGACCAGAAGCATATGTCAAGATTAACAAAGAAATGGATTAATGACAATGAAATAGAGGTCCTGGATTGGCCCCCACAGTCTCCAGACCTCCACACTATTGAACACTTGTGGGTAGAGTTGAAGAAAAAGCTGTATACATATCCAAGTGAGTTGACAAGTATGCACAAACTTTGGGAACATGTAGAAGAGACTGGATCAGATTTTGGTCGAGAGGTGCTTAAATCTGATTGAGAGCATGTCCAGAAAGATTCAGGCAGTGTTGAAAGCCAAAGGTGGATTAATAAAAGTCTAGCAAAATAATAAAAATTAGTTTTTAAATTTTTAGGAGCAAAACAGTAACAATAGAGACATGACAAGAATCTGCATAACTAATCATATGTAAAATAGTTGCAAGTCCAATTTGTGTATGAGATAGCAAAGATGAAATTGTCTATAAAATGATGGTAGTCTCACATTTGAAGCAGTAGTGGATGGTGAAATATGGAGCCTGAAAGTTAAAAGTTCAAAACATTGTTAACCTTTTGCTCATCAGAAGAATCACAAATTACTGTATATTGGAGATTAAAACTACATTAATTATGCCTTTGGAGTAAATTACATATTATTTGTTTTAGAAATTGACTAAAGAACCTTAATGTAAAGCACCAGTATTGAACTACTTTTTCCCAACCGCTCCATTTACAATCACAAGATATCCAGCAATAACCTTACAGGGCTATTATGATGGCTGTCAGCATATGATGATAACCTCTGTCACCGGCGCATTAAAAGAATACAGAGTGTCGTCAGTGGTGCCCTTGTTCAGCTGGCGTAACCTGCGGGGCATCATTGTGGTATTTTTGATTATGTGCAGCTTGCAAAGAAAGCGATTACAATAAAAGAATTTTAATAGAGAATTACTAGTTAAACAATTCCCTGATATAATCTATAAAGAACCAGAGTTTTACTGAAATATGATGACCATCTAACCTGCCTAATTTCTGTTGTCATTTCTGGTATTAAATCCTATTACCTCTAGTTTTATTTTTCTTCTTTTTTAACCAGTTAAGGACTGGCTACTTATCACTGTTTCTGACAATGGTCACTTTCGGGATTTTTTTGTATATGCGGTTTAAAGAACTGTAAAATAAATTTTGTTTGGATATTCAAATAGTTTTTGCATTTTTTTCGATTAACATGTGTTTTAATTTTTTAATCATTTTCATACTCTCCTTCTTTATTTTTTGTCATCAATATCAAGCAAAATACACGTTAAAATTTGTTCCACTTTATGTACCAATTGTTTTTAAAATTTGGTACTTTTTTTTTGAGGATGAGGTCAGTAATGATTTTGATTGGCAGCTGCTTTTTATTTATTTGTTACCTACCTTTATTTACTTATTTATTTGTCATTTATTTAACATATTGTAAAAAAGAACATAAAGAACCTGGAGAATATTTCAATACTTAAATACTTAAAAAAAAATCTGATTTCCTCTGTAACTGGGGCTGGTATATTGGAATCAGTTACAGTGGAAATGCATCATCCTGGCTGCATTGCAAAACTTACTGTGTATCCTAGGACCCAACAGCTCCTTCTCCCTTCCTAGACCCAGCAATCACATGACCGCTGGATCAGGAGGAAGAAGAAGCACCATTAGCACTTCCTATTGAAGTCTACAATTGATAAGGCAGAGGCAGTAATAAACAGTTCCTGCATTCTCCATGGAGAGCTCAACTGTGTTTGACAGCCAGCTATACCGCTACAATAGCTGTATGATTTTGTGCATCTGCTCTACTATGCAGTGACGTTTTACAAATATGTTTTAGTCTATAGGTGGTCATCAAGCAGTTAATATTGAATCACTGTGTATGTTATTTTGTATATATTGACAATAAACTACAATTTCCAGAACAATTTTAAACATATTTACTCGCTTCTCAGATGTCTTTTATTTTTCAGATCTGCGCTTGAAAAACAACCCAAGGTCTCTTGCCTGGAGGGACATGTTGATGTACATAACATCTGCAAACATCTTCCCTATATTTTAGCAAAACAAGCAAAGTTCTTTTTGGCAGTTCGCAGTCAGCGGTATTCTGATCAGTTAGAAGTTTCCTATCTAAAGTGAAAGCCAATGAGTGCACATTTGGAATGGGATATAGCTTTGAAATAATGTTCTCAATGTGCAATTTAATTGGAGTCAAAATTTCTTTGCAACTAAGATGTGTGGCCTACAGGATTCACGCTTGAGACTGGGTATATAGAAATAATGGATAATTGATAGAATTAGGAATTGGATGTGAACGTTATCTTAATTACGATGATCTTGAACACAAACCATCATGTCACTAATTAATTTTCAGTCGTGTCTCCTATGATAGCTGCCAGTGTATGTTATACATTGGCACAAAAATATGCATGAATGAAAAGTTGTGTGCAAAACAACTCTGATTTTAAAGTCTAGGACTGTATATAAACCTGGTAAATAATGTCATTAAAGCACCACTCCACTTTTTACTTTGAGTGGTACCACTAACGTAAGTTCCCAGTCTCTAGTGTTATACTAACCAGTCGACGTCTTCATCTGTTATTGGCGCCGCTCCAGACGGTTGTGACCTGCCGGATAGCCCCAGTGTTTGCTGGTCAGGCCAGAAGTCACTACTCAATGTAAGTCTATGAGAGCTAGAACATGGTTCTCATAGACTTACATAGAGAGCTTTGGCCTGTTACCCCGACTTCCGATCAGTCAGAAGTTGACATCACATGATGGCGGATCGAGACCAGAGCATTACATTACATTAGTGGCACCACGCCTGCGCTTAAATAAAACAAATTCTGGAGTATGCTTTAAGAAACATGATGTAAGGTTTTATGTATATATTCCTGAAACTCAGTTTGTTCGTCAGCCATTTTACTTTCTGTCTTGCTGCAGCTATCTTGCCCTCAGTCAAAATGGAGTTTCCAGCTTGCATGTTCCCGCCCTGATTCTCTCCTTTGCTTCTTAAGCAGCCACAGCTGAGCAATCAGTGCTTCAGAATCTAGCCTGCAGTGAACCTGTGACTTGACTCCTGTAAGCCTTGGACCTTGTACTCCAGCTATTCCTACTGAGGAACTCTGAAGCACTTGTGGACTCTGAACCCTGCTCTTTGAAAGACCCACGTTTGCATGGACTTACGGTAACAGAGAAGAAGATCCTGAATCTGTATTGGAGAGTGATTGCTGAGCTTGGATTACTCTGGCCTGCTGTGTCTCCTGTTTCTGTGTCTGCAAACTGTGTGACTATTTCTGCCAACTTGTATGAAGTAATACAGGACTTTTCTATATCAAACCTGTGACTCCTGTGTTTTCATCGCACCCAAGCACAAGACGCTATATGAACTGTACTACATACATTACAAGATTCTGAAGCCAAAACGTTAGTGTCTGCTGGGTCTGGAAGGCTGTGTCTGCTGTACTGTGGATATCAGACGTCCGGTTGTACTTTCTGTGATGACAGTGGTTGTGACTTCTCACAACCATTCCAGGTGAGCAATTCCCCTTAAGTTTTTTCTTTTTGCAGTGTTACCACAGGTAAACACTATTGTTTTTTTTTTTTTTTCCTTTCTTTTCTCTTTTTTGTCTGCTGTAACTCTGGATATCAGATGTCTGGTTGAAACTTTCTGTGATGATAGTGGTTGTGACTTCTCACAACCATTCCAGGTGAGCAGTTCCCTTAATTTTTTTTTCTCTCTGCAGTGTTGCCACAGGTGAACACTATTGTTTTTTTTTCTCTCCTCTTCTTCCAGTAATCCTGTCTTAAAAGATCTGGAAAATGGAGGCCCGCATAAAGGAACTTTGCGGAGTGACTGATAATATCCTTGCAGATTTGCAGAATATAAAGACCCGTTTTACAAATCTACAGGACATCAATAATCACAATTTGCAAGTGGTTGGACAGACTACCCAGGATTTGCGAGCCAGGATTGAGGTTCTAGAGGGGCGAGTCCAGGCTCCTGCCGTTGCCCCGAGTGCTGGGATTCCCAAGTTGCCCCCTTTTCGTTTTGGCGGTGAACGTGAGAAATTCAGGGGATTTATTAATCAATGCAATCTTTTTTTTTCTGCACATGCTTCACAATTTCCCACTGAACGATCTAAGGTGCTTACTATAATTATGTTGCTTACCAACAAGGCTTTAATGTGGGCAAACCCTCTGATTGAGACTGAGGATGATTGTTTGAATCACCTTGATGATTTTATTTCAGCCATGGGGCAGGTGTTTGATGACCCCAATCGACGTGCAACAGCTGAAGCAGCCATGTTAGCTTTGCGCCAAGGTAAGCATTCGGTAGCTGAATATGCCTTGGATTTCAGGAGATGGGCCCTTGATACCACCTGGGACAGTTCCGCCAAAAAATCTATTTTTCGAAAGGGGTTATCTCCACTGATTAAGGATGAACTTGCTCGTGCCGACCCTCCCACTGCGTTAGGTGACTTTATTAACTACTGCATCCGTATTGATACTCGTCTGACTGAACGCAGGCAAGAGAGATGGTTCGAAAGCAATCGTACTAACCTTTTCCTACCTTCCTCTCCAGCTAAGGAACCTTTGAGTAGGATTACACGGGAACCTGAACCTGAACCCATGCAGGTAGACTCTTTACAACGACGGGTTAGTGATGCACGCAAGGAACATCGTTTTAAGGAGAATCTATGTTTCTATTGTGGTAAGTCAGGGCACTTCATTATAAACTGCCCCAGCCGTTCTCGTAAGACTACTGCAGCACTCATTCATTGTGAGTGTTGCGAGAGGGGATCTGTCAGGTCCGAGCCTCAGGCTCCAGAGAGATCTGCAGCAACAGATCTTGATTTCTCGGACTTAAACTCCGTTACCTCTGAGGACGTTGACTGTGTAAACGCTGCCATTTTTCAAGTTTCCTCAGCGGTGTCCCAGCTGAGTTGTAAGAAAAACAATTCTCATTGCTTTCTTTCCATCAAACTCTGGGTTGACTCAGCTTGGGTGTCTAGCTCTGCTATGATCGACTCAGGGGCAAGTGGAAATTTTATGGATGTCTCCTTTGCTCTGAAACAGGGAATACGTTCAGTGAAGAAGGCTATTCCAGTACAGATGGAAACTGTGGATGGCTCCCTGCTGACCTCTGGACCAGTGGATCAGGAAACAGAGCCTTTGAGGGTTCTTATGGGTAAAGATCATCAAGAGAAACTGTCCTTTATGCTTATCTCTTCTCCCCATTTTCCCATTATTCTAGGGCTACCATGGCTGCAGGCTCAGAATCCTACCATTAACTGGGAGACCAAGGAATTACACTTTCCAGAGAAACAGATGAGTCCAAAAGTTTCAGCTTGCTCTGTTCCTAAAGGAATCATGTCAGTCCCTGAACTACCAGCTGTATACCAGGACTATGTGGATTTATGTGACAAGAAGAACGCTGACCAGCTTCCTCCTCACCGTCCATATGATTGTCCAATTGAATTATTGCCTGGAGCAGAGATAGCTTTTGGTAAGATCTACCCCCTGGCGGGGCCCGAGCTAAAGGCTTTAAAGGATTACATAGATGAAAATCTAGCCAAGGGCTTCATACGCCCCTCTTCATCTCCTGCAGGTGCACCCATCTTCTTTGTAAAGAAGAAAGATGGATCTCTGAGACCATGCGTAGACTATAGGGAACTCAATAAGGTTACTATTAGAAACCGTTATCCATTGCCTTTAATCCCTGAGTTATTGGAGAGAGTGCGACATGCCAAAATTTTTTCTAAACTAGATCTTCGTGGGGCCTATATCTTAGTCCGTATTAGACCTGGGATGAATGGAAGACTGCATTCAGGTCACGCTATGGACACTTTGAATATCTAGTTATGCCTTTTGGTCTGAGTACCGCCCCAGCCACTTTCCAACACTTGGTGAATGACATCTTCAGGGATCTCCTAGATACATTCGTGGTAATTTATTTGGATGATATTCTAATTTTTTCTAACTCCACAGAGGAACATCATGGACATGTGAGAATGGTCTTGGAACGTCTAAGACAAAATCATCTTTACATCAAACTTGAAAAGTGTGAATTCCATAGGACCGAAATTCAATTTCTGGGGTATGTACTGTCTACACAAGGAATTAGTATGGATGGAAGCAAAACCCAAGCCATCAAGGATTGGCCAAGTCCTAGAAATGTGAAGGAGGTACAGCGCTTCATCGGGTTTGCCAACTTCTATAGATGTTTCATTAGAAATTTCTCTGAGGTAGTGTCACCTATCACTCAACTTACCCGGAAAGAGTCTAGGTTTTCCTGGACTCCCCAAGCCCAGGAAGCATTTTCCCGTCTAAAAGATAAATTTACCACTGCACCTATCCTAGTACATCCCAACCCCGAGCTTGCCTTCATAATAGAGGTGGATGCTTCAGACTGTGCCGTTGGAGCTATACTCTCTCAGAGAACAGGTGAGAAGAATGTCTTGCATCCCTGTGCCTTCTTTTCCCAGCAGTTGTCTTCGGCTGAGAGGAACTACGATGTGGGCAATAGAGAGTTGTTGGCCATTATTGCCGCCTTCAAAGAATGGAGACACCTTCTTCAGGGAGCTGCACAGCAAATAGTCGTCCTGACAGACCATCGTAACCTTGAGTTTATCAGGTCGGCTAAGTGCCTGACTCCTCGCCAGGCTCGCTGGAATCTTTTCTTAAACCAATTTAATTTTATCATCTCTTATAGACCAGGATCGCGCAATGGAAAGGCTGATGCACTCTCTAGGATTTACTCAGCAGAGACACGTCCAATTACTCCTCCTAAGACTATTCTTCCTGACTCTAGATTCCTAGGAGTAATTCATAATCAAGACCTACTTAAGGACATCAAGGAAGCATACCATGCGGATTCCTTTTTGGCACAACCCCCAAGGGACGTAAGTCTTGTCTTTAAGAATGGTGTGTGGATTCAGGGACAACGTCTGTATATACCTGAAACAGTCAGATTAAGAGTATTGCAACTCATTCACGATTCCAAGATAGCTGGGCATAGAGGAATTCTAAAGACACAGGAATTTCTTTCTCGTTTCTTTTGGTGGCCCACTTGCAGGAAGGATGTTTTGAATTATGTCACTTCATGTGAGGTCTGTGCAAGATGCAAAACACCTCGCTCCTCACCAACTGGTCTGTTACAGCCTCTTTCCACCCCGTCCCGCCCGTGGGGATCCATTTCTATGGACTTCATTGTGGAGTTACCAACCTCTCAGGGGAAGAACACCATTCTAGTGGTGGTTGACCGTCTAACAAAAGCAGCTCATTTTATCCCTTGTGTCGGCTTACCCACTGCAAAACAGACATCAGATTTGATGATTAAAGATGTGTTTCGCTTACATGGAGTACCGGATGAGGTTATTTCGGATCGAGGGTGCAATTCACTTCTAGGTTTTGGCAAAATTTCTGTGCAGCATTGGACATTAAAGTAAACCTTTCTTCTGCTTTTCATCCCCAGACTAATGGACAGACCGAACGAACCAATCAAACCCTGGAGCAGTATCTCCGCTGCTTTATCTGCCACCTACAGGATGATTGGGTGGATCTACTTCCATTAGCTGAGTTCTCGTATAACAACTCTCAGAGTGCCTCCACTAAACAGTCTCCTTTTTACTCTAATCTAGGTTATCATCCTAACATTCTACCACGATTTCCCATAGAAACGCCTTTACCAGCAGTGGCTGAAAGAATCACGTCTTTACAGAAGAATATGGATCTTCTAAAGGAAAATCTGGAATCGGCTCAAGAAAGGTACAAGAAAGCAGCAGATAAATTTCGTAAACCTGCACCAGCTTTCAAGGTAGGAGACTTGGTCTGGCTGTCAACCAGAAATCTTAAGTTAAGGATTCCATCGTCTAAGTTGGGACATAAGTACATTGGACCCTATAAAATCAGTAAAATTATAAGTGCGTTGCTTGTCGTCTTCAACTGCCCAGAACTATGAGAATCCACCCTGTCTTTCATGTATCCCTACTAAAGGCTGCGACACCCAATACGTTTCCTGGACGTTCCTCTCCTTGCCCTGACCCAGTGCTAGTCGATGGTCAGGAAGAATTTGTGGTGGAAAGGATTTTAGATTCCAGGTTGTATAGAAATCAGTTACAATATCTGATTAAATGGCAGGGCTACCCAGTGGAGGACAACTCATGGGAACCGGTCAATAACGTTAATGCTCCTCGCTTGCTCCGTCAGTTTCATCAGAGGTACCCACACAAGCCTGGTCTGAGGTCATCCGGAGGTTGTCCTTAAGGGGGGAGTAATGTAAGGTTCTATGTATATATTCCTGAAACTCAGTTTGTTCGTCAGCCATTTTACTTTCTGTCTTGCTGCAGCTATCTTGCCCTCAGTCAAAATGGAGTTTCCAGCTTGCATGTTCCCGCCCTGATTCTCTCCTTTGCTTCTTAAGCAGCCACAGCTGAGCAATCAGTGCTTCAGAATCTAGCCTGCAGTGAACCTGTGACTTGACTCCTGTAAGCCTTGGACCTTGTACTCCAGCTATTCCTACTGAGGAACTCTGAAGCACTTGTGGACTCTGAACCCTGCTCTTTGAAAGACCCACGTTTGCATGGACTTACGGTAACAGAGAAGAAGATCCTGAATCTGTATTGGAGAGTGATTGCTGAGCTTGGATTACTCTGGCCTGCTGTGTCTCCTGTTTCTGTGTCTGCAAACTGTGTGACTATTTCTGCCAACTTGTATGAAGTAATACAGGACTTTTCTATATCAAACCTGTGACTCCTGTGTTTTCATCGCACCCAAGCACAAGACGCTATATGAACTGTACTACATACATTACACATGAATCTGCCCTCCATTATTCTCAATTTCTATTATTCTGAACCATGATGAGATTGACCTTCTCAGCAGTCACATGGATCAGATTTCTAAGTTATAATCTGAAAGTGCACCCCAGGTACAGGTCATGGATGTATAACCTACTAAAAGCTTTAAGTATACTGGGAACATGCAGGGTTATAATGTGTAACTTCTGCTATTTTTACTTTTTGGTTTTAAATTTATTCACAGTCTTCTGTGGTAGGCATAGACTGATTTAAAATGCTCTTCCAATATATGTTTAAAATGTGTATTCTTCATAAAAACTCAGGAAGTGATTTGAGGTGAATTTGAGCAGGAATAAGAAAAAATCAACAAAATATTGCTGAATTCCACTTTTCTGATCCTCTTGTCTGATGAATCACTCCCTCGGCAAACATTAGAGTTAGAAAAATAGTTTGCAGACAGTTATCATTTTATTGTCACCGGCTGTACTGTTTTATGGAAGATATTTAGCATAACATGGAGTTTAATGATTTGATTCCCTGCTCATGCGTGGAGGATTCAGTCCGGTGGGCGTCTAACAAAGTGAAGGAAAGCCCTCCTTATTTGAGGATACATACAGAGATAGTTGACAACTACTCAGTAGAACCAACCTGAGTGCAAAGTTATATGACATTTCTGTCAAACAGAGCTAAACATCCATCTCCTGGCTCCGTCTTTTTTATATTATACCAGTAGCATGGGATATTGGCTTTATAACATGTTACCATTTTTACTAGTGATTAGAGTTAAGCAGATAAATTAGAGTGGAATTTAATTGTACTTGAATTTTACAAAAATGCAATCACCAAAATGTAGACTTTTTCTGTAGTTATGTCATCTATGCAGCGTGAAGCGCATAGTTACGTCTCACCAGCCCGGCTAATCATAATCCGAGATCAGGAAATTCATGTCCGTAAACCAGGATTGTGGGAAACCACCCTCCAAACTCTAAATATGACCCATCAAGTTTGCTAAAGTGTCCATTGATAAGAAAATTAGCATGGCATGCTGCACTGTTTTTCATGTAAAATATGACAAAATCTGGAATGGAGGCTATGAAATAAATCTCTGGTACAGATATGAAGGACAAACTCATGCCAATCTTCTATTTCCTTTCATGAGCAAGAGATTATAAGGTAAAATGGAAAAAACAACACATAAAAACTGAAACATAATATGGCAAAATTTCTGCAACTGCTCCTAAGCTTTTTTTTGCAGCAGTTCCTACCGATCACAACTGTGCTTGTGGTTCGAATTGTGCGATAGTTAAATTTGCTTGGAAGCTGACCAACAGACTTTATAGAATTTTAGAACTGTGTTAAGAAAATCTGAACAGAGTTTTCTACTAACATCTAAAATGGAAGGGTCTTCCAAGGATAAAGTAACAAAGCAGCTTGGGAATATTGCACTTTGGCAGAGTCACCTTTACAAATCCACTAGGGTATCCACTAGCAAACTAGCACAAGACATACTGCCAAGTCTAAACTTTTTGTGATTTGTACATGGATCTGGAGGCAGGATTATTGACCAGTTGTTTAACATAGTCTTGATAAATGTATTTTCTTTACTTGTACAATGTAACTGAGACTTTCTTTTTTTCTCAATTGCCCTTTGGTAATTATATAGAAGTTATGGTAGACACACACTGATGGGAAGATAATAAAAGATTATTCCCTATACACCTTTGAGGTTTCAGATAAGTCAAATGCTGCAGGCAAAAAATAATGTGTAATGATCTCACATGCTCTGAAGATGCAGTAAGTACTGGATTAAAACCACCTTGGTAACATACAAGCAATGATCTTCCTTAACCTTCAGCACTTCTTTTCTACCGTGATATTTGCCTGGCCACCCACTACTGCAAAGTCCAGATATTTCTAGATCATGTACGAGCAGCCATCAGCTAATATAGTGGTATATTCCAGTACAAGGAGCACTCACTTGTAATAAACCTAATGTGCTTTCTAAAAGATTAACAAGTGACATGAATTCAGAATTTACTTATAGGCCATGTGCCCTGGGTTACTCCTCTTAATGCTCATATTAACCCTTTAAGGATCAGGTAATTTTTCATTTTTGAGTTTTTTGCTTTGGGTTGCCATTTTGCGCAACCCGTAATAGCTTTATTTTTCTGTCGATGGGGCTTTGTGCGAGCTTGTTTTTGTGAGGTGATGTTTTTATTCATACCATTTTTGTGTACATTTGATACTTTAATTGCTTATTATTACATTTTTATTTAGGTGAGATGACTAAAGAAAGCGCAATTATGGTGTTTTGATTTTTTTTTCTTCTTTCTACGGTGTTACTGATCCGGATAATTAATTCCATATTGAATAGATTGGACATTTACCAACGCGGAAATACTGAATATGTTTATGTTTTCATTTTTATTTTTTTCCATTCTTTATTTTTAACAAGGGAAAAGGGGGAGGGGTTTGGACTTTTACTTTTTTTTACGTAATTTTTTTGTAATATTTTTAGTTCGCCTAGTGGACTTGAACCTGCAATCACTTGATCATTTATACTATATACTTGAATACTAGAGTATTGCAGAATACTATCTTGGTCTCCTATGGAGTTCAGCCCATGACATCTTCGGCAAACCCCTTGTTTATAGTAACTCATCGGTTCACCGTGGTCACGTTGCATGGGGCTGATGGAGCCTGTGTTCTTTGGCACCAGCATTTGTTGAACATGGCCAATCACAGTAATATCAGTAGCCAACATGGCATGCAGGCAATCCCTGAATATTCATTGGCTGGCTAACAAGCGCTAAAATGCAGGGCGGGGACTCTAGCATGGCACTACAGCAACAGCAATACTCGATCAAGTAATGAGCGTACCCGAGCACCCTGATGCTCAATCGAGTATGGAGCAGTGGCGAGCATGCTCGCTCATCACAACAGGTTACCTTTAACCCCTTAACGACCGCCGATACGCCTTTTAACGGCGGTAGTTAAGGGTACTTATACCACAGTGCCGTTAATTAACGGCGCTGTGGAGAAAGTGTATAGCGCCCCACAGAGTCGGATTTACTTCGGGGTCTTGGCTACCGGGGGTAGCCGAGACCCCAGAGAACATGATTCGGGTCGGTTTTTACCGACCCCGCTTTTGCGATCGCCGTTATTAACCCTATAATGGCGATCACAAAAAAAAGTGATTTTCCATTTAAGTTCTCTCTCCTCTGATGTGATCGCACATCAGAGGGGAGAGAAATGGGGTCCCTGGGACCGCTGATCAGTCCCCTGTGCCTCCCAGTGTGTCCTCCCAGGCCTCCCATGGCTCCCCGAGCTCCCGGGGTCTTGTTCCGGCAAAGAAAATGGCGGGCGCCTGTGCAGTGCATAATTAGGGTCCCCCGCAGTCCCCCACTTTTGTGATCGCTGTTATTAACCATATAACGGCGATCGCAAAAGAAAAAACAAAAAGCAGCGATCCTGCATGTAATTTCTCTCACCTCTGATGTGATCGCACATCAGAGGGGAGAGAAATAAGGTCCCTGGGTCCTCCGATCCACCCCGGTACCTCCCGGTGTCCCCCTGTCTTCCGGCAACTCCACCTGTCCTCCGGCAGCTCCCAGCCTCCCGGCCTCTTCATCCTGTAAAAAAAAATGGCGGGCGCATGCGTAGTGCGCCCGCCGAATCTGCCTGCCGGCAGATTTATTCGTTCAGTAAAAGTACATTTTGATCACTGTGATAAACTATCACAGTGATCAAAATAAAAAAAAAAGTACATAAACCCCTCCTTTATCACCCCATTAGTTAGGGACATATAATAAAATAAAGAAATTTTATTTATTTTCATTTTTCCATTAGGGTTCATAGGTTATAATTAGGGTTAGGGTTGGAATTAGGGTTAGGGTTAGGCTGGGTTCATGCTGCGTTAGACGGACTGCGTTACATCGCGGTATAACGCAGTGTAAAGCAGTCCGTTAATGCTGCCATTCACCCCCATTTGAGGGTGCTTCGCGACGTGCCGTCATTCAGTGACGGAGCCTCGGACGAGGCCTGCAGTGTCTGGGCTCCGTCACCGCTAGCGCAGATGAATCATCTGCTGATTCCTCTGCGCTAGCGGGTATAGCATAACGCGACTGCGTTATGCTATACCGTTACCAGCCCGTAAACGCTTTGTGTTGAATGGGCTGGTAAAACGCAATATGAACCTAGCCTTAGGGTTAGGGTTATAATTAGGGTTAGGGTTGGAATTAGGGTTAGGGTTACAATTAGGATTAGGGTTACAATTAGGGTTAGGCCGGAGTCACACTGGCGACAAAATCGGACGACTGCAATGCGATGAAATATCGCATTGCAGTTGGACCTATGTTAATCTATGTAGCAGCTCCCAGTATCCGATTTTTTATGGTCCATTTTAAACGTCCGAGTGTAATCGCAGCATGCTGCGATTGTCACCGATTGTGGGTCGACTATCGCCAATGCAAGTCTATGGGAGCGATGAAAAATCGGATTACAAACGGACCGCACGTGTGACTTGCGATTTAATCGCACCACTATTCCAGGTGACAGGAAATTGCATCAGGATAATTGTCAGGAAGGGCTGACATGCTAATTAGGTTATGAAAATTCAAACCCAAACAGGAAACCGCCTCCACGGAGTCCAGAACCACGGCCAGTCATATCAATGTCGAAATGTTGATAGTTCTGGTCCAGGAGAGACCAGAACTTTGGGAGCAGCGGGATCCCAATTATTCCAACTGGTCACGGAAGGACGCGGCTTGGCGGAGAATATGTGTACAGATGTTCCCGGATTTTGGCGACAGGTCTAGGGAGGACCAAGAATGCATCAGTAAGTAACATAATGAAAACGCTTACAATACTCAGTATGTACCAACAACAATGTGTTATAATGTCCCTCTACCCTTATAAGTGAAAATAAAATGTGGCCAATACAACAGGTATGACTGTTCAAACCCCCAGTGCTATGTCAGTACACCAACCACATTCTAATATTTACATCCAACTGTAATGGTCGCCTACTTAAGCTTTAAAATGTTTGCATACGCAATAAATGCGTAGTGAAGTACTTAATGAGTGTCCCTTTTGTTAATGCCATCGCTCTGTCACAAATTAATGGTAATTATTGTGACACATATCTCATAGAGCATAGTTTGTATATATGAACCCTTCTAATATGAACTTGTTATCTTAGCTACATACAATTTGTAGTGGTGTTGTGTACACATAACACGCCAAAAAATGTTAATATTGCTGGTGTACGGTACTTCTGTTTTTACTACATTACAAGGGCAGATAAGTATAATTTTTGCTTTTATCCGTTATTTTTTCAGTGGCAGATGTTACAAGGCGTTGGTGCAGCTGTAGAGACTGCTACAGGCGAGAGAGACAGCTGAGGGGGCGCAGTGGGGCAGCAGCAACCGGTAAACGCAAATATGTCTATTATGATAGACTGAATTTTCTGGCCCCAGCTATGGATGTGCGACCGTAAGTTAATGTCTGTAGAAAGTGTATTGCTATATTTTTTTGTAAATTCTAAACAAAATTTTTTAATCTCTAGCACGGAGTCAAACCTTACGGAGAGAGAGCCAGCTTCTGACTCTGAGGCAGTGATTGACCCCGTGGGGGATGTTGTGGAGGCTGGCCCGTCATCGTCAGCAAGCGCAGCAGCAGCATCACCACCACCACCACCAGCAGTGGAGTCAGAGAGCTAGCCTCTAGAGTCCCAAGACCCTCCCCTCAGCAGCAGCCCTGGTAGGCCACAGGATGTGGCTTCGCCTCCTGCAGTTGTGTCACGGCGAGCCAGGTGTAGAAGAGAAGGAGTTGGTTCTGCCACAAGGAGGCAGGTGGACAGAGGAGTTCTTGACTACTTGTCCACTGTTGCCCATGATGATGGGGAGGAGGCATTTGGACGCAGTCTGGCTCGGTACCTCAGGGCCATTCCCCGTCAGCACAGACTGCGGATCAGAGCTGTGCTACAAATTGTGCTGGATGCAGGAACCCCACCAAATGATCCCAACAATGTACTAGATTTACTGGAAAGGTGGCAACGTTCCAATGAAAATCTACTACGTTTGTTGGGAAGCCAGCAAGGGGAGTCTGCATCAGCCTCTGATCAGCCTCCTCCTCATCATCATGCTCCTCCTCCACCTCTTCCTTGTGTACCACATAGACCAACTCCTCCTCAAACTGAGTCCTATCAAAGTGGAACACAACAGGTACCACAGATGGGACAGAGTGGCCATTCTCAATATGCCCACTCGACCATACCCAATGTTCAATGCTGGCCACAACATGGGTATGGTCGACATTGGCATTTTGGGGGCTACAGTCTAAGTGGGCAGTCATATTATGACTACCCACAACAGTTCCCAACCTTCCCTTATCCAAACCCCCATCAAGAGCAAGCAAGAAGCAGCCAGCAAACTGCACATTCAGCCACCACTCATGGTGACACAGTGGCTGGAGACCAGTATAGCCAGCCCTCACAAGCTGGCCCTCCACCTTCACCACTCCACACCTACCACCAGTTATAGGTGTAATGTATTTATTATGTTTTTCTTTTAAGTTATTAAGATTGTACTTTGTTTTACTGCTGCCAATTTTGCAGCAAATATGTTCAAAAAGCTTAGGACACATTAGTCCTTTTGCATTATGTTTCCAGCGACTAAACATGACATAATACATAAAAATAATGTTGAAGTCGCATTGATTGTATGTGATTATTTCAATACCTGATGGGCTGCGGAACTTAGACACAACATGAGACCAAAAACAACACAACATCTACAATTAGGTGAAGCAAAGTGTCTTTATGACAGAGCAACATAGGCACACTACATCTGTAATAATGCCTCCTCTTGCCAGCCAGTAGCACCATCAGGGGACACAAAATATTGAGTGAACACATCACATACTTTTAGGCCTGAAGGTGGACGACGGGGATGGATGGGTGGTGACATAGGCATACACACATTAACAGAGGCAATGTCACCCACATCATGTGAGGAGCATTCATGAATTCTACAAAAATTATGTAGGACCACACATGCTTTGAGGACCACATTAACATTGTCTTCATTGAGTTGAATTGCAGATTGAAGTACCCGCCATTTAGCACAAAGAATTCCAAATGTGCACTCCACCAGCCGTTGAGCACGTGACAGGCGACAATTAAATATTCTCCGCCGATGGGTGAGATAGTGACGGGGATATGGCCTCATAACATTACGGGTTAATTGAAATGCCTCATCCGCTACTATAACATAAGGCACAAGTTCTGGAATAGAGTCTGTAAGTTGACTTGCTGGTGGTAGGTCCAGTTGGTTATTACATAGCCGCCTACCCATTTTGGAAGTATTGAAGACTCTTGAGTCTCCAGTCCTTCCATAGGCCCCAATGTCTACAATTATAAACCTGTATTTTGTGCCGACCAAGGCCAACAATACTACTGAAAAATATTGTTTATAATTGAAGAATTGGGAGCCTGAGTTAGGAGGTTTACGAACACGTATGTGCTTGCCGTCCAGGGCTCCTATACAGTGTGGAAACTGGCAATTTTCTGCAAAACCCTGTGCTATCCACAACCAGTCCCTCATTTTTGGCTCAGGCATGATGTCTTGATATAGTCTGCTCCAAATTTCCACACAAGTTGACCGCACAATGCCTGAAATTGTTGATCTCCCTATTAAGAACTCTAAGTGCAGAGCAGTGTACGACATGCCAGTAGAAAGGAACCTGTAACACACAAAGAACATAGAACATGGAGACATCAGCAACAAAAACAAGAAACATACCATTCACAACACTGACAATGCTTCAGTTTCTTTTTCAAAATAACTTTATTATAATTTTTAGCAATGAGAGTAGGGTATTACAGTCTTACATCTCAAATAGAATATAACTTTCCATACTTAACAGTACTAGACATCAATCGAGTTAATCATGGAGATGAAGAAATCTAACTGTAGAATATATCAAGTAGCTCGACAGTAAGGATATTAATAAATAATAATAACATAACCATAACAATAACATTTCTAAACTAACAGTAGAGGATATCAATTGTTAATCAATCAAAGAGAATCTTTGCCGTGAGAGGATATAGGAGAGAATCAAGCCAACATAAGCGAAATTAAGAGGTCAAGTCTTGCCAAGGATTCCATTTTTTACAGAAGGAAGTAAAACTGTTGTTAGCCAGTGCATGGCTTTTCTTGTATGACATGTGCAGAGACATTTTGTCTACAATGTCGGCTATTTTAGGAACCGCTTCTTCCTTCCAAAGAGAAGCTATTTGGTTTTTGGTTACCAAGAATAAGTGGATGATTAGATGTCTGTATGAGTGAGGGATTTCCTCAAGATCGAGAGACAATAAGGCCAATTGAGGGGTCAACGTCACAGTTCTAGAAGTGATCTTATCCACCAAGTCAGAGACATTTGACCATAGTAACCTTATCTTGGGGCACTCCCAAAAGACATGTAGAAGATTCCCTGCAAAACCACAGTCTCTCCAACAGTTAGGGGACACTCCCGGAAAAATTCTTGCCATTTTAGCAGGTGTGAAATACCATCGGGAGACTAATTTATAATACGACTCATGGAGGGAAGCACATATGTTTGAGGAATAAGTAGCTTTAAGTGCTTTCCGCCATTGATCGTGAGAGAAATTCAAGTTCATATCCCTTTACCAGTTAGTCTCGAAAAGGGTTTCCTTGGGTACTAGATCTTCGTTTAAGAAGTTATAAATAGAGTTGAGCGATACTTTCCGATATCCTAAAGTATCGGAATCGGAATGGTATCGCCGATATCACTAAAATATCGGCGATACCCGATACCGATACCGGAAGTCCCATGTAAGTCTATGGGAACAAAATATCGAAATTAAAAAAACCCCATTCTTGCCTTGTTGGTTAATTGTACATGAAGGAAAACAAGAAAGAGTAATGTAGAATGTATTGGGGAAGGTTGAGGAGACATTAAAGGCATAGATGTTTAACCCAATCAAATGGAATAGCATAAATATTTTTTTTTTTAAAGATGTTCGGATTGACGAAGAAATTGACAATGTTGTTAACGTTTTTTATATTTTGGCAAATATGTATATTACACAACTTCCATGCTCTTCATCTTCACCTTTTTAACTTTTCACACACTTTCTCCTTCATAATCTTCTGCAGCATCATCTTTTTCATCAAATTATTCTTCATCTTCACCTTCTTTATCTTCTTCTTAAACTTCTTGCTATTCATCTTTGTTAACATTACTCATATTCTTCTTATTAAACTATTATTCTTATTCATATTCTGCTTCATTCATGTTTTTGTTTACATTACTCATATTGTTATTATTAAACTAATTAATCTTCTTCATATTCAAATTCTTCATCTTCTTCCTCTTCATCTTCTTCATCATATTCTTATTTGTGACAGAGATTCCTGTACTTGTAATCTGTAAAAGTATGAATTGTTCATCCTTCCGTTCTTGCTGTCACAAAAGATTTAAATTACAACAGTATTTGTCCGTGTTCAGTTTAGCCTGCAGCAGCAGCAGGCATTTTCCAGGGGCACCACGAGGAGGAACGGACTCACCCCCATACACTGCTTAGTCTTCTTCTGCTTAGAATTTAGAGCATATATTTTGCTCTTCATTTTGGTCTTATACTTCATGTTCTTCTGCTTTTAGATCTTCTGCTTATTGTTCTTGTGTCTCTTGTTCCGTATCTTGTATTTGTAGCACAATCTTGTACCAGCTGATGTTACTGGGACACGGTTACTAAGCAGGAGGTACCTGTGCTCCAAAGCACTACCAAGGACCAGCAGACGTTGCTGGAACTCGGATACCGAGATGGAGGCACCTAGGCCAAAGGCACTGCGGAGAACCAGTTGACGGTACTGGAACCCGGACGGGTAGCAGAAGGTACAAGAGCCAATGCAAGTAACGAGGACCAGCTGACTGTGCTGGAACCCGGAGGGGCAGCAGAAGGAAAAGAGCCAATGGCACAACCGAGGACCAGCTGACGTTACTGGGACACGGTTACTAAGCAGGAGGTACCTGTGCTCCAAAGCACTACCAAGGACCAGCAGACGTTGCTGGAACTCGGATACCGAGATGGAGGCACCTAGGCCAAAGGCACTGCGGAGAACCAGCTGACGGTACTGGAACCCGGAGGGGCAGCAGAAGGAAAAGAGCCAATGGCACAACCGAGGACCAGCTGACGTTACTGAACCCCAGTAACACAGGAGCAAGTGTTGACTGTGCTAACAGCACTTCCGAGCAACAACTGGCGGTGTTGGAGCCCAGGGTCAAGGAGGATGTTTAAATACTAGATCAAGTAATTTCCTTGTTACCTGTCAATTTTAAATGTCTATACTTCAAACAAGAGAAAGATAACCTTTACTACCATAAGATGATGATTTCATTTAAACTAATATCTAGATAAATAAAGAATTGACAAACATAAACACATACATTAACATGTTGAACAGCAATGCAAACCACAAAATAAATTAGTTAAGGAATCTGCTATACGGTTGTACATAAAAGCATACAAGTACAAATCTGAATCCATTAATGATGGATAAGTAACAGTATGTACACCATTTTTATTGTATAGACAATGAATGTCTGACTTCAAAACATCATCAGCATTACAAGTTATCTGTGATATTACTAAAATGTTCCATTTGCTGAATAATGTCACTAAATATTTTATACAAAATTATACAATTTCCATCATGTAATACTCATAATATGTGGCAATAATCATTTTTATTAACAAACATAACCTTTAAAAAGTGCATAGTGCATAGTGAAAATTGCTATTTATGGCTGACTGTGACTGTCGACTTGGAAGCATGACAACAGATAGATAAGGTATATATAGATGAGACTGCATAGCCACAGATGGTGAATTGCGATGTAATACTGTACCTCAATAAAGTGTGCGTCACTACTACATAATTTTTTTATATAGCTTTATAAACAGGGTACATGGATGTATGCTTGTGCCTTTGTTTTGACGCACAGACTGCCTTCCTGCTGAGACGCATTGGGTAGTGAACAGTTGTGTGCAGTGTTCACTGCAGTCTCTGCGGAATAACCACACTTAGACCTTATAACTTTTCAGACTTTCTTTATCAATCTACCAAGATGAAGAAGGCAGGGAGTAAGGCACGTGGTCGTGGAGTTTCTTCAGGGAGAGGACGTGGGGATTCTGTGGCTGCTGCGGCCCCCAGTGACACAGCATCCACCAGTTTTCCCCGTGAGCGTTCCTTTATGCGCACTTTTGTAGGAGCTCGGAGTACCCCCCTGCTGCGGGAAGAACAAATTGAAGCCGTTGTTGTTTGGATGTCAGCCAATGCATCGACTTCAATTGCTTCCACCTCCTCTCAGGACCACAGCACTGTTGGGCAACCATCTGTCTCTTCACCGCCTGGCAAATTGCCCAGGCAGTCAGAGAGTTCTGTACAGGAGCCAGCTGAGTGTCTGCTTCTGTTCTCAGAATCTATTGGCTTGCAAACAGGGGCCCAGCCAAGCAGCCTTCTGTAATGTGAAGAGGGAGTATGCAGTGATGCGCAACAGCTGTGTCTCTCTGAATCTGAAGAGGCGGGTGAGACAGTGCCGATGGTCAGCACACCGCAGAACGCATCTGATGATGATGAGACCCAGGTGCCAGTTTCTGTTGAGCATGGTGCTGGCCAGACCACCCAACAGCAGGTGTTGGAAGAGGGTAGTGGAGATGATGAGGTCCAAGACCCAACATGGCATGAGGAACAGGAAGGTGGTGGGAGCAGCTCAGAGGAATAATAATAATATTTATTTATATAGCGCCATCATATTCCGCAGCGCTTTACAGTTTAGCAGTTTCAGAACACAAGTCATAAGTAACAACGTTAACAATACAATAATTTAAGCTAAATAAGTCGCACCTGCTCGTGACAGCTTACAATGTACAATGAGATGGGGGAGATACAAAGTATAGGTGTTTATATACAATGGTGCATTTACAATGATGTTCCAGCCATCTTAAGGGACTGAGGGATGGAGATAGTGAATGGGCTAGAGACACACACACACTTACACAGAATACATAGAATGACTTTGATTAGTGAATGTGATAGGCCGCTCTGAACAAATGTGTTTTGAGGGAGCGCCTGAAACCATGCAAATTGTGGATAGTCCTAATTTCTTGGGGTACAGCATTCCAGAGGATTGGCGTAGAGCAGGAGAAGTCTTGGAGTCGGGAGTGGGAGGTACGTATTAGTGCAGAGGTTAGTCGAAAGTCGTTTGCAGAGCGCAGCAGTCGGTTAGGCCGATAGATAGAAATGAGGGAGGAGATGTAGGAGGGGTGCTGCACTGTGGAGAGCTTTGTGGGTGAGAACCAGTACTTTGGTTGAAAGCTGGGAGAGGCCTAGAGAAATGGTTAGTGATAGAAGGAAGATAGAGGAAGACATTGCCCCAACGGTACAAACAGGAGGGAGAGTTAGGCTGCAGACTCGGTTGCCTGTAGCCTCCAGTTTGGCACCTGTTCGGAGCAGTTGTCTTCCAAAAGTCAAAACGTGCGCTCCCAGGACTTGCACTGCGTGGTCCTTTTTTCACACACTTGCACATGATATTTGCTATGTGAAATGCAAGCTGTGTAATCAAAAATTAAAAATAGCTAAAAGTGTCAGTCACCTCAATACCACAAATATGTGGAAACATGTGCGGACAAAGCACGTAGTTGAGTTACAAAGACACACTAGAGATGTAGGCCAACCTACAGCAGCACCTACATCTTCAGGTTGTGTTGAAGCCTCTTCATCGAGCTCACACACAGCTGGTTCTGCTTCCTCACAGGATCGCCATGGAAGAACCTCGGCCACTGTTGTCCAGAGACAAACTGTTATTCCACACACAGCAGCAAGTTCCCTGTCATCCTCACACTCCCCGGCCACAAAACAGCCATCGGTAGCACAGGCATGGGATAAAAGACGGCCATACTCCGCAAACCATGCACGAGCACAGGCTCTGAATGCTGGCATTGCAAAACTCCTGTCCCTTGAAATGCTGTGATTCAGGCTGGTGGAGACAGACAGTTTCCGTAACTGAATATCATTGTCAATCCCACAATACAATGTGCCAAGCCGATTTCATTTCAGCAGGCAAGCCGTCCCTGGTCTGCAAAAGCATGTTGAGGGAAAAATTAAACATGCGCTACTAAAAGCCCTCAGTAGCAAGGTCCACCTGACCACCGATGCGTGGACCAGTACCCATTGTTATGATCTGCTACAACCAGTAAGGAAAGAAGGGAATTCTGTCCCTACAATACAACTAAGCTGAATCCCTACGATGTAACGGGGAACCTGATCCTGCGACCAGACCCGCTAAAGTCCTCATCTAGTGTGAACGAAGACCTATAGTTGCGAGGGAGTAATCCCTACAAGATCTAGGGACTGTGAGAAAAGGTGGACACCTCCTAACATAAATTGTAGCATGGATAATTAAACAGAAAAATAAATACTTTGTGATCCTAACATCAAGCAAAACTGACAGATTAAGGCACCTAAGCACCCGGCTAGCTTAACAGTAGATAATACAATGAAGTCAAGCAAAGCCAGAAGGGCGGAGCCAGACTAAATAGGGAAAAAAGGTCATGTGACCAGCAAACTGAAACAAAACCTAACAAGAGGGTTCTAACACCCATGGCCAGGGACAATACCTTTCCCTCACTGCCCATTGGGTCAATGTTGTGCAGCCGGGTACTGATCTTGCGAGTGGCGCTGTACGTGTTCTGCCAACTCCAAGGATTGCAGGAATCAAGTCTGTACACATTGATTCCTCCTCCTATTCCAGTTCCTCAGAATCATCGTTGCAGGAGCCGTCACGGTCTACCTCCACATGGACCCGTGAACGTTTACCTGTTGCGACCGATATGAGCACAGCCGTGTCCAAATGTCAACAGGCCATCCTGAAATTAATTTCCATGGGGAATCTTAGCCACACAGCGCAGGAGCTCTGTAATGCCATAAAGCAGGAGAGCGACGTGTGGTTTTTGGAAGAGAATCTACAGGCAGGCTTGGTAGTGTGTGACAATGGCCGAAATCTGGTGTCAGCTCTGGGCCTTGGCAACCTCACTCACATACCATGTCTGTCATATGTGCTCAACTTGGTCGTGCAGAGTTTTTTGAGGGACTATCCGGATCTTGATGCACTGCTGCACAAGGTCCGCCTAGAGTGCGCTCACTTGCGACGTTCCAGCATGGCCAGATCGCTGATTGCAGCTCTGCAACGCAGATTTCACCTTCATGAACATCGCATCATATGTGACGTACCCACCAGGTGGAATTCCTCGTTACATATGTTGGAGCGGTTGTGTGAGCAGCAGCCAACAGTAATGGAGTATCAGCTGCATCAGGCGCAGTCAACTCGCAATTTGCGCCGTTCACACTTCACCACTACTGAGTGGGCCTCTATAATAAGAATAATAATATTATTTATTTATATAGCGCCATAATATTCCGCAGTGCTTTACAGTTTAACAGTTTCAAAACACGAGTCATAAGTAACAACGTTAACAATACAATAATTAAAGCAAAATCAGCCGCCCCTGCTGGTGAAAGCTTACAATCTACAATGAGGTGGGGGAGATACAAAGTACAGGTGTTTATATACAATGGTGTTTTTACAATGATGGTCCAGCCATTTTAAGGAAGTGAGGGATGCATGGAGATAGTGAATGGGCTACACACACAGAATTACACATAGAATGACTTTGATTAGTGAATGTGATAGGCCACTGTGAACAAATGTGTTTTGAGGGAGCGCCTGAAACCATCCAAATTGCGGATAGTCCTAATTTCTTGGGGTAGAGCATTCCAGAGGATTGGCGCAGCGCGGGTGAAGTCTTGGAGTTGGGAGTGGGAGGTACGGATTAGTGCAGAGGTTAGTCGAAGGTCGTTTGCAGAGTGCAGCAGTCGGTTAGGCCGATAAATATAAATAAGGGAGGAGATGTAGGGGGGTGCTGCGCTGTGGAGAGCTTTGTTGGTGAGAACCAGTAATTAGAATTGGATCCTATAATGAATGGGCAGCCACTGCCAGTGTAATGAGTGGCGAATAACTCTATGAAGGATATCTGCCACGTTTTGCATGCGTTTGATGAGTCAACGCGGATGGCGAGTGCAGATGATGCACTAGTCAGCCTGACTGTCCCCCTTATCTGCCTGCTTCAAAAAACACTGCAAGCACTAAGGCATGAGGTTTTGGAAGAGGTGGAGGATGAGGAGTCACAAATTCCATCACCTTCTGGACAGTCAGCGCAACGTGGTTCCTCACAAAGGGCTGGAGGACTTTCAAAGTACCATGCTGTATCAACAATTGAACCTCCAGAGTCGCTGTCTATATTTTCATAACCATTACAAACTTTTAATGTATTTACAAAGCACATAATGTACATTTTTTGTCTATCCTTTTGTAATGCTATTGTGTTTCCATAAACTGATGTTACAGAATTATGATACAAAGTTTTTAAATTTTGAGTTTTAAATTTTGTAAATTTATATGTATTTGAAGGACTTTGTGAGGAGGATGAGGAGGAGTCAATGGAGGAGGAAGACATCGCTCCAGAGGGAGGTAGACAATGCTCTAGTTAGTATGTAGACCAAGGGTGGGGTGATGCACAGCAGGCGGAGATGACGCCTCTTGCAGGGGACAACGTTTCTTGGCCAGTTGGGAGTCTGCAGCACATGGTTGATTTCATGCTGCAGTGGCTGAGAAACGACCGCCGCATCGAACACATTCACACCACGTCTGATTATTGGGTGTACACCCTCCTAGACCCTCGCTACCGGGACAACTTACAAAGCCTCATCACACCGTTGAACCGGGAGCGTAAAATGCGGAAGTACCAAGACACACTGGTGCAATCCATAATGTTCTCCATTCCAGCCGAGAGCACTGCTGCTGCTACTGATTTACAAAGCAGCTCTGTGCGTCGAGGCAGTGGAGACAGCTCTGCAACAAGAGGGAGCACAAGCAGCGCCTCTGCACAGGGCAAGAACAGTATGTTCCAAATGTGTCGAAGTTTTGTGGCAGCGCCACCAATGTCTACACCATCCGAGACGGCTCCAGTCAGCAGGAGGCAACATTTCCGTAAGATGGTGACAGACTACATGTCTTGCCCTCTCAGTGTACTCTCAGATGGCTCTTCCCCATTCAAGTTTTGTGTCTCTAAGCTGGATACATGGCCAGAGCTTAGCCAGTATGCATTGGAGGTGCTGGCTTGATCTGCTGCCAGTGTATTATCGGAGCGCGTCTTTACTGCTGCAGGTGGTGTACTAACAGACCGTTGCATGCGACTATCCTACGATAATGTAGAACGGCTTACTTTTCTGAAAATGAACTAGGCATGGATCTCGCCTGAATTTGCCTGTCCGGTTTCAGATTAACTAACTGGTTGGCAACGTTTTCCATGTCTCCTGTTATGTTCATCTTTCTACCACCTGAGCTATACTCCCTGGGCTACAACACTGCCAGTTGCTGCTCAGAAGTGTCGTGTCCACAGACCAATACACAAGCTATAGTGATAGTGGGGTTCAGTAACGCCTGCTGTTCCCCTGCTGTGTGTCCGGCAAAAATTACTGCTACCTAGCTACACATGTTTAAAAAAACATGACATGTTAAAGTGGCTAGTGCTACACATAGATATCAGGCTACACCCTTATTTCTAAGCTGTAAACAAGTGAAACGTCAAATTTAAAACCATTCAATGATTAGTGTTGGTAACAAATCTGTAACTAAATAATTGTGACATATTATGGCAGATATCCACATGTCTAACACAAATGCTAACACAAAAGCATACTTATGCTATAGGGTACTGATGGTGAACCTTCTCACTCCATAACTTTGACCAATCCAACTCACATCATGCCTCAAATGCTGCAATGTTGGAAGTGCATAATGTGGGTTGAACTTTGACAACAGCTGCAGTGCGAAGGTTATCCTTCTGTGTTCTTGGCTTTTAAATAAAAGCATACAAGTAAATATAATAATACATTGTTGATTAAGGGACATGATGTACACCTGTAATATTGTGCAAACAATGGATGTAGGACTATTCCTCTTCAACATTACTTATATTTGTGTCATTTGAAAAAATACATATTTTAGTTAAAAATTAAAAACCCATGTTCAGTAGCTGTGAAAGGCCCGTTTGTGTACTTCTATATTGTTTGCAACCAATGTATTGTATACGGATGGAAGCACGTCACTGTAATAGATTTGAATTATTTTAAATAGAATAAAGCAGCACCAATTTTAGAAAAATGACAAGGATGAGCCAGTGACAGACACTCAGCAGAGTACACGCAGCGGTGGTTGAAGAAGTAAATGGAGCGTGATGTGCACTCAAAAAAGTAAAAAACACAGACTGAAGTGAACACTGAAACACAACTGTCCACAATCTGTGAAAGGCTACTCCTTTGTGTACTTCTATAGTGTTTGCAACCAATGTATTGTATACGGATGGAAGCGCGTCACACTAATAGATTAGATTTATTTTAAATGGAATGTAGCAGAACCAATTGGAGATAAATGAAAAGGATGAGCCACTGAGACACGCTCAGCAGAGTACAAGCAGCAGTGCTTGAACAAGTAACTGGAGCGTGATGTGCACTCAAAAAAGTAAAAAACACAGACTGAAGTGAACACTGAAACACAACTGTCCACAATCTGTGAAAGGCTACTCCTTTGTGTACTTCTATAGTGTTTGCAACCAATGTATTGTATACGGATGGAAGCGCGTCACACTAATAGATTAGATTTATTTTAAATGGAATGTAGCAGAACCAATTGGAGATAAATGAAAAGGATGAGCCACTGAGACACGCTCAGCAGAGTACAAGCAGCAGTGCTTGAACAAGTAACTGGAGCGTGATGTGCACTCAAAAAAGTAAAAAAACACAGACTGAAGTGAACACTGAAACACAACTGTCCACAATCTGTGAAAGGCTACTCCTTTGTGTACTTCTATAGTGTTTGCAACCAATGTATTGTATACGGATGGAAGCGCGTCACACTAATAGATTAGATTTTTTTCCACTAAAATGGAGCAGCACCAATTAGAGAAAAATGTGAAGGATGAGGCAGTGACACACGCTCAGCAGACTACAACCAGCAGTGGTTGAAGAACTAACTGGAGCGTGATCTGCACTCAAAAAATCAAAACCTCACAGACTGCAGTGAACACTGAAACACAACTATTCACTATCTGTGAAAAGCTCCTTTCTGTACTTCTATAGTGTTTGCAACCAATGTATTGTATACGGATGGAAGCACGTCACACTAATAGATTTGATTTTTTTCTAATATAATGGAGCTGCACCAATTCCACTAAATAAAATAAAAAAAAAAAAGAGTCAGTGACACGTGCAGATGCCTACAAACAGCGGTGGATGCAGAGCAAACTGCAGCGTCACCTGCACTGTCACACACACACCTTGCACAGAGCTGTTAAAACAACACTGGCAAAATGAAGCTTTACACAGCGGTTGGTAAACTAGCCTGCCTCAAGCACAGTAGTACACAAAATCGCAATATCTAACTGTCCCTCAGAGTCAGCACAGCAGCGTTCTGTCCCTAACTGAGTTCACAGCACAGTGACGCTAAAATGGCTGCGGCGCCTTTTACAGTGCATTCTGACATCATTTCAGCAGCCAATCACAGCCATGCCATTAGTTAAGATGACCGCATCATTACAGGATGTGCCCACACTTCGTAGGATTCCTCATTGGCTGACTAAAATCACATTGCCTCTCAAAGAATTATGGGAACTTCCGATTCCGGTATACGATATTGAAAAAGTATCGGAATTAAGTATCGGAATTCCGATAACGCGAATATCGGCCGATACCCGATACTTGCGGTATCGGAATGCTCAACACTAGTTATAAATAAATTTGGATTTCCAATAAAGGTTATTGTCCGGATTACAAATTAACATGCCTACCATCTCCGTGATAAGAGACTTTTTCCTGATAAATTTGGAGATGAGTTTTTTAATGAAATAAAAGATTTGGGCATCTTCAGGAGGAAGTTTATGTACTGACAACAACGCTTCATATTCAATGAAATCTTTGCCATCAAAAATATCCTGTACTTTCGTTAAACTAGCCAATCTCCAAGAGCTAGGAATTTCCTTTTCCATAATCAAGCCAAAAAACCTCAGTGATATGTCCTTGATTTGGTCATATCTGAACCTCTTCCTGCTTTGTGTTTGGATTTTGGCCATATAGGTCCAGGCATATAAGGTAGCAGAAATAGTCGGCGAGATATGCGATACAGAGGAGGATGATAGGACATTACTTAAAATTAATTTTGCCAGAGGAGTGTTCCTATTATAGTGTCTTTCAATCTCTGACCAAGCCGGGCCATTATCCGGCCTGAGCCAAATACGAGACTGTTTCACCAAGGAGGAGTAGTAATAGTTAACCAAATTTGAGAGAGCAAGGCCTCCATTTGTTTTAATTTTGGTGATAGTGGTGAATGCTATCCTTGCTCTCTTCTTGTTCCATACGAATGTGTTAACTATACTTTGTAGTTTTTTGATTAGCTTTAACGGAATAAGTAAAGGTAAAGCTCTAAAGGTGTATAAAATTTTGGGGAGAGTAAAAAGTTTAAATAAAGTAATTCTCCCGGCCCAAGAAATTTCCTGCTTCCCAAGATTATTAAGTTCAGATTGCACTTCCTTAGTAATTTTTTGGAGGTTAAGATCAATCGTCTTGCGAAAAACTCTAGAGATAAGCATGCCAAGATATGTCAGCGACTCCTTTTCCCAATCAAAATTAGTATTCCCTTTAATACCGCAGATATCATCCTGGCTCAAGAAAAAGTCCAAAATTTTAGACTTTGATTCGTTAATTTTGAACAACGATGCCTTTGAAAAATCTCCAAAATCCTGGAGGACATGCATAATAGAGCATGAAGGATTTGTAAGGCTGAGGATGACATCATCCGCAAACAGGCTAATTTTGTACTGTTTTGCCCCTATCTGGATTCCCCTAATCGACTCATTCCCTCTTATTCTCTCAGCAAGTGGCTCCATGATAATAGCGAATAGCAGAGGGGACAAGGGACATCCCTGTCTTGTACCATTCGTTATTGGAATGTTTTTAGATAGGTGACAATTTACATACACGTTTGCTGAGGGATAAGCATATAAGGCCATGATTGTTTTAATTATATTGAGGCTAAATCCAAATTTTTTAAGGGCCGCTACCAAAAAGTCCCAATTCACTCTATCAAATGCCTTCTCAGCATCCAACGCTAGGAGAATTGAAGGAGTTCTTTTAGATCTGATAGAGTGAATTAGATTGAATACCTTTCTAGTACCGTCACTGGTCTGACGTCCCAGGATAAAGCCCATCTGGTCTTTGTGAATAATGCTTGGAAGAATAAATTTGATTCTATCGGCAATGATTTTTGAATATATTTTTACGTCAGTGTTAATTAGTGAAATTGGCCTATAATTTTTGACCGACTCCAGGTCTCCTTTAGTTTTGGGAATTAAGATTATAGTGGCCTTTAGCATTTCCGGTGGGAATTCTCCAATCTAAGATGCTTTATTGAACACTGAGCCGAGGCAGGGAACCAGGTGAGGGGCAAACACTTTAAAATACTCATTCGTGAAACCATCAGGTCCCGGTGATTTCTTAAGTTTTAGTTTCTTGATGGATTCGGAAATTTCATGCTGAGTAAAAGGGGCGTCGATGGCCGTCAATTGCTCAGCAGAAAGTTCAGGTAGGTTAATACTTGATAAGAATTTTTGGATGTGGAGTTTGTCTGGCTGGGATGTATCTGGGTCGTACTTAAGATTGTATAGGGAAGAGAAATAATCTGCGAAATGATCCGCTATTTATTTAGGGTGGTCGGAGATCATTCCGTAATATTTGATCCTATTAATCCTATTCCTAACTCTTATGGCCTGGAATCTCTGGGCCATAAGCTTGGAAGGTTTGTTATATGAGGAGTAGAAATTCGCTTTCATCCTCTTGGCATACCTATCATAGTCTTCGAATAAAGCTGCTCTCAGCGCAATTCTGAGGTTGATAATCTCTGAATGCAGTTCTGAAGAAGGTGCCACTAATTTTTGTTGTGCATCTTCCTTATTCTTAAGATCCATTTGTAAATTGTGGATCTTTTCCTTGTCCTGTTTTTTTTTTTGATTCAGTAAGCCTATCATCACTCCTCTTATAACGCATTTGTGGGCATTCCACAATGTGAACGGGCTCACATCTTCCGACTCGATTTCCTTAAAATAGTTAGTGATGGCTTTCTCGATTTTTTCTCTGAAGATTGGGTTGTACAAAAGTGAGGAATTACATCTCCAGAGAAAGTCTCTCTTATGTGATAGACCAAGATCCACTTCACAGATTACAGGAGAGTGGTCTGAAAAGGACTTTGGTAGGATATCTATTCTCCTAAATCTGGAAATTGAAAAGTAATCGGTAAGGAATAGGTCGATTCTCGAAAAGGTCTTATGTACCTCTGAATAATGCGTATATTCCAATGATGAAGTGTTTATGCACCGAAAAACATCCAGGTATTCATGGCTGTGGAGCCATCCTTTTAAAACTGGGAAAGAAGACCTAGACCTTGCAGTAGAATCCAGCTGGGCGTCAGGGACAATATTAAAGTCTCCTACTACAATCACCACCCCCTTCTTAACCTCCTGGATTTTACTGTCAAGCTCGTTGAAAAATTTAATCTGAGCGTTATGAGGCGCATAAACATTGATGATAGTAGTCAATTGATTATTGACCATGGCCACCAGTATTAAATATTTACCCTCTGGGTCTGAGTGAGTCTCGATGCTGCGGAAATCTAATGAGTTTTTGATAAGGGTAATAACCCCTCCCCTCTTTTTATCGTTTAGGGCTTCAAATATATGAGAATAATTTTTATTTTCGAATCTTGGGTGACCTGACTTGGCAAGCTTGACCTCCTGTAAGCAAATGATCTCAGCTCTGCTTCTCTTGATCTCTCTCCATGTAGAATGCCTCTTAACCGGGCTATTTAGGCCTCTCACGTTAAATGATAATATTTTAACCATTTTCTCCTAAGCAATAATGCTAACAAACAGAAAAAACAAAACACACAAAACTTAATAACCAACTAAACAGTCTTGTGAAGAATTCTCAAATTCGAAGGATGTTCTCCTTAAATGGGAAAGTTCATGGATGGCATTAGAAGCCCCCTGCAAATGACACATTTACAAAGAATAAAGTACACAACTTCTTACCCCGGATTATCCCCAATTTTGTTCAGAGAGGAGATAAAGGACATACCATCTTGTGGTGTGAGTAATGAAACAATCCTGCCTCCTCTATTTACAAGTAATTTAGTTGGGAAGCCCCATCTATATTGGATACCCATCCTGCGTAAAATTGAAGTGACTTCCCCAAAGCTCTTTCTTAGCTGGATTGTATCTTTGGACAAGTCAACGAATACTTTAATATGATCAAACGGGGGAGGGAGCTGCTTCTTGTCCCTCATAAAAGCTAAGAGTCTTTCTTTAGTGGGGTAAAAATGAAATCTTAGTATTGTATCCCTCGGAATATCTTCCGAAATGGATCTAGGTCTTGGTAACCTGTGTATCCTGTCAATCATTAGCTCAAGTTCCGGAGAATCCGGAAAGATTTTTTTAAGGATCCCCATAGTGTAGTTCTGTAAATTTGCCTGGCTTACTTTTTCAGAAATTCCCCTCAATTTAATGTTGTTCCGCCTACTGCGGTCCTCGATGTCAGCAAGCTTCATTCTTAGGTATTGCACCTCTTTTTGTGTATCTGCTTGCTGCTTCTGTAAAGAAGAAGAACTCTTTTCCAAGACAACAATTTTTTTATCGTGTTTATCAATCCGAGAATTGATAACTTCAAATTTGGCTTGTAAACGATTGGTATTTTCCTCCATTGTCAATCTAAGACTATTGTTTAGGGCGACTATTAGATCTTTCACGTAAGCTTGGGATACACCCTCATTGGAAGCTTGAATCCCTTCAATAGGGCATATTTTGGGTGCCTCCTCAGATAGCCTAGGCCTACTTCTATCTGGACTCTGAGTAGGAGAAGTGTCATGAAACTCCTCCTCAGAGTCAGACCAAGCTTTAATTACGTTTCTTTTTTTAGTGACAGTGGTATCCATATCAGCCTGAGTATCAATTATGTCTTGAATTTCTTTCAGCATGCTAGTATCATCTTTTAAGCCAATTTTATAGCCCTCCGCAGGCGGAGATGCAGAAGGGCTGATACAAATTGCCTCATCAAGATCAGTGATATCCTTCCTGACAGCAGATCTCAGTGCTGGTTTGTGTGATGATTTTTCCCCCTGAGTTTTTTTGTTACTTTTAGTACTCATTTTTAAAGAGGGGTAACCTTTCAACAAAGAGGAAAGAATCAAATGCAATACAAAGTAACACAAGTGAATGATTAACCAATCTACGGTCTTTTTTCTTTGAAATACAACCTGCAAGACTTGCTGAAATAAAAGCTGTCAGGATAAGAAGACAGGAATGACTGAGCTCGCTGAATGATTTTAGCGAGTTTAGTTCCAAAAAGATAGGAAACGTCAGGCAAATGCAGACTTCTTCAAGAATGGGATTCCTCCTTAATGGAAAATTCCAGGAACAAACCAAGTTACCAGATGTTGAAGAACAAATAAGATCCTCCAGAAGAGAGATGAATCAAGATGTAGCTGGCGTCGCAATCCGGGACTCCAATAAAGCCTTTAAAGATTATGCGTCGTTGTTCGAGTCGCACTTGAGCTGTGCGATACTTTCTAGAACGCAGACTTGTTATGCGACTTTTTCCAAGTCGCAATCCTCCTTTGCGATGCTTTTAGTGACGCTATCCAAATTAGCGACTCCTTTCAGAGCGCAAAATCACTACTGCAACGGATTCACTTTACGGTAATGGCGGCGTTCACCGCTTACCTTCGTGGAAACCGACGATGCAGCTGCAGCACACAGGACGTCCCGGCTTCAGGTGAAGAGGTCTCGGTCTCCGGTCCCTCCTGGAACTTGATTGAAGAAGACGTCGGCTTGATCCTGAGAAGACCGCCGGCGCTGAAGATCTCCACACCGCTTCAGGCAATGGAGGAAGTTTCAGGGATGCCCAGGACACTGGAGACTGCAACGGTGAGTAAATTTCTTCTTTGTCTTCTTTATATCCAGGTCTTCTTGCACCCGATGAAGTCAGGGGGCAAACCGCTCACTTTAGAAGGGGGGGACAGGTCCCAAACCAGTGCTGGAGGCTCAGACAGGATGCGGCTGCACTGGGCTGCACAGGGCTACTCCAGGCCCCGGTTTCTCCCTTCTCTGTAGGCCTCAAACGTTCCTCCTCTCAATCTGGCTCCAAAACAGTCCAAGTTAGGATTTTTATAATCCTTATGTGATCAGGGGTCCTCCGGTGTCGAAGATTTTTCTCCCAGCCTCCTCCAAACGTAGCTTATTTCGTTGCTAAAGCAGGGGGCTTCAGGAGCCCAGCAGAAAGATGTCTGCTCACATCTAGCAGCAAACCACGCCCTCATGCTTCAGTTTCTTAGAGCACACATGCTGTAAATTATATTACAAGCCATGCCTTCTGTGGAATAGACCAAAGCCAATAATTTAGATAGGTAAGCTTGAGAAATACATTACTCACATTATAACTGTACAATAAGTGTGCTACAACACTTGCAAAGTGACTATGTTGAGGCAAACATCATCAACATATCGTTGACACACATACCTTATTGTTAGGAGAAGACGTTCCTCTGAAGAAATTGCTTTTCTCATCCTGGTGTCCTGAAATGTGATCCCAGGGCGCACAATGTCAAGCAACTTATCAAAGGTAGCTATGCTCATTCGACAATATTGGAAAAACTTATCGCCATGGCTACGCAGTGACAAATATAGCCGGTGAAAATGCCCTTTAGTTATCCTTCTTGTCAAAAGTGGATGTACCCACATTCTTCTGCGCCTTCTGGGATCTGCTATCACAGGATATGGCTCCCCAAAACGTCAGGACCAAAACGTCAGGATATAACCCAATGTAACAGCACACGCTCAGTGGGAGTAAATCTGAGTGTGTAGCTCAAATTTGGGATAAAGCAGCTAGAAAGCACTAAGCACAAGGATCAAAATGACACCAGTGCAAAGTTGGGAGGGTCACACCTGTAGCAGAGCACTAAATATAGCTCTGGCTGATGATTTAAATGAGTATCAGGCCTCAAAAACCATTATTGGTCCTTTTTGGTGAGCTGCAACAAAAAAACGGTGGTCAGATGGAAATCGGATGTTACAAGGTACGGACACATGCGACTAAATCACATCTTTGAAGGAAAATCGGATGCCAGGCGGATGTCTGATGATTACATTTTGGTCCGATAATCGACCGACTAAAACGGTCCGATTTTTTGTAATTGTGTGTGACTCCGGCTTTAGTGTTACAATTAGGGTTCAAATTAGGGTTGGGCTCCCTCCCTTCCGATCCCTGCCGTGCACCCAAACGGTGGTTTACCCCAACATATGGGGTATCAGCGTACTCAGGACAAATTGCACACCAATTTTGGGGTTCTAATTTCTCCTGTTACCCTTGGGAAAATAAAAAATAGCTGGCTAAAAAAATCATTTTTGAGGAAAAAAATGATTTTTTATTTTCACGGCTCTGTGTTTATAAATTTCTGTGATGCACTTGGGGGTTCAAAGTGCTCACCACACATCTAGATAAGCTCCTTGGGGGGGTCTAGTTTCCAAAATGGTGTCACTTGCAGGGGGTTTCTACTGTTTAGGCACATCAAGGACTCTGCAAACACAACATGATGCCCGCAGAACATTCCATCACAGTTTGCATTACAAAATGGCGCTCCTTCCCTTCCAAGCTCTCCCATGCGCCCAAACAGTGGTTCCATCCCACATATGGGGTATCAGCGTAGTCAGGAAAAATTGTACAACAACTTTTGGGTTCCAATTTCTCCTGTTACCCTTGGGAAAGTAAAAAAATAGTGGGGTAAAGAATCATTTTTGAGGAAAAAAATGATTTTTTATTTTCACGGCTCTACGTTATAAACTTCTGTGAAGCACTTGGAGGTTCAAAGTGCTCACCACACATCTAGATAAGTTCCTTAAGGGGTCTAGTTTCCAAAATGGCATCACTTGTGGGGGGTTTCCACTGTTTAGACACATCAGGGCCTCTACAAACGCGACATGGCGTCCAGCCAATTCTGAGTTGAAAAAGTCAAACGGGGCTCCTTCCCTTCCAAGCTCTGCCATGCAGACAAACAGTGGTTTACCCCCACATATGGGGTATCAGCATGCTCAGGACAAATTGCACAAAAACTTTTGGGGTCTTGTTACCCTTGGGAAAATAAAAATTGGGGTGAAAAGATTGTTTTTGTGGAAAAAATAAGATTTTTTATTTTCACGGCTCTACGTTATAAACTTCTGTGAAGCACTTGGAGGTTCAAAGTGCTCACCACACATCTAGATAAGTTCCTTAAGGGGTCTAATTTCCAAAATGGGGTCACTTGTTGGGGTTTCCACTGTTTAGGCACATCAGGGGCTCTCTAAACGCGACATGGCGTCCAGCCTATTCTGCGTTGAAAAAGTAAAACGGTGCTCCTTCCCTTGCGACCTCTGCCGTGCGCCCAAAAAGTGGTTTACCCCCACATATGGGGTATCGGCGTATTCAGGAGAAATTGTACAACAAATTTTGTGGTTTATTTTTTCTTTTAACACTTGTGAAAATAAAAAAAATTGGTTCCGAAGTAAAGTTTTTGCAAAAAAAGTTAAATGTTAATTTTTTCCTTCCACATTGCTTCAGTTCCTGTGAAGCACGTAAAGGGTTAATAAACTTTTTGAATGTTTGAATGTGGTTTTGAGCACCTTGAGGCGTGGAGTTTTTAGAATGGTGTCACTTTTGGGTATTTTCTATCATATAGACTCCTCAAAGTGACTTCAAATGTGATGTGGTCCCTAAAAAAAAAATGGTGTTGTAAAAATGAGAAATCACTGGTCAACTTTTAACCCTTATAACTTCGTAACAAAAAAAATTTTGTTCCAAAAATTGTGCTGATGTAAAGTAGACATGTGGGAAATGTTATTTATTAAGAAATTTGTGTGACATATCTCTCTGATTTAAGGGCATAAAAATTTAAAGTTTGAAAATTGCTAAATTTTCAAAATTTTCGCCATCTTTCCTTTTTTTTCAAAAATAAACACAAGTCATATAATTTTTTTTTTACATCTAACGTGAAGTACAATATGTCACGAAAAAACATTCTCAGAATCAGCTGGATTCGTTAAAGCGTTCCAGAGTTATAACCTCATAAACTGACAGTGGTCAGAATTGTAAAAATTGGCCCGGTCATTAAGCTGCAAATTGGCTCTGTCACTAAGGGGTTAATGTAGCAATTTGATCTGAGCTGGTGAGAGGAAACAAGCTACTATGATCTCTGCTGCACACAGCAAAGCACTCAAGGATTATTGCTCTTAACTTTTTAGCACATAGAGACAAACAACAATAGCATGAAGGAAATTATATTATTATTAGGCTTCTTGATGTGAATAGGCTTTGGAGTGAGGTAAAAGCATATTAGAAATCTCACCATGATGTACAGTATATTAATTTCTGGTTATTTTCTCTACCTGCTCCATATTTCCTTCTCCATAGAGTATAAATGGGCTGTGGCACATGAAACGGCAGTAAACCTGCAGTCTTGTCATGTCTAAGCAAGATAGATTTGTTGTTTTTTTTCAGAGTGAATGTTGAGTTCAGTAGGCAGGAGGGAGAGAAAGAAGTGGCCAGAAAGTGAAGAATCAAGCTGACATCTGCAAGTAGTTTGTATGTTCTCCCCATCTTTGCATGGATTTCCTCCGGGTTCCTCAATATTGTCACACTCTCCAAAGACATACTGATAGGAAATCTAGATTGTGAGCCCCAATGGGGACAGCGATGATAATATCTGTAAAGTGCTATGGAATTAATGGTGCCATATAAGCGAGTAAATTGAACACTTACATTTTGTAAAAATTTTTAAATGTAAAGTTCCATTTTACCTTAGAATTTCTGTTTCTTCTTGACCTGTACATTTGCATACTTGTTACGGTCAATGGCACCTATTCTTTGGCAAGAAATGTCTTATTACATAAAGGCAAACACACCATATTTATTTAAATTACACTTCCATACCTAAACTTGAGTAAACAATCAAATCTGCCAAAATAGGATACTTAAAAATAGTATTACTAACACTCCTTTTACTTTGCTCAGAAAGTCTTATATAGAACCACCCAAACTTGTTTTTTCTGCCTCTTTTTTGCTTCTTTCGTGGTATATCGAGGCCCTGATTCATTGCCTTTTTGCCTGTTTTTGTCTAGTTTTGGCTGTTTTGCATCTTTTTTTGTTTGCACATGTTTATTTTTATATGTTTACTTGTTTTGTTTTTTTTTGTGGAGGAGTCTAGCAATTCCAGTTGTTTTATCCTGATTCATCAAATGCAATTTTTTAAAAGTTGCAAAATTTTGCATAACTCAACGCCAGTCCCCCTATTGTATTTTTAAACACACTAGCGTGTGGTGACATAAAACTGTACAAGTGGGCTGTATGGGGACATCATTTTGTGTGAGCGTTGTGTGGGGATACAACACTGTGCAAGTGTAAGGGGTTACAAGGACTGTTGTGTTCCCCAAACACGTCCTGGTTAAGTAGCAGTGTTATATATATTATTGTGTATATTTATGTGACTTGTATTTGTATATACTCTTGTCTGAATGTTTATTGTTGCCTTTTAATGCTGCTATGTATATATTATGTCGTTTGATATATGTTAAGATAGGGAAAGCATAGTACCCCGAATCGGACACTAGATGGGGCACATTAGTGTACATAGTTTCAGATAGGAGGAGCTGACCGGGAATAAGATAGAGGGTTTTTCCTGTTGTCAGGTAGTAGGGTCCCTTGTGCCCATGTGGGGCAGACAGCTCCGCAACGTTTAAGTAAGGTACCCAACCATCCAGGGCCCAATGGGCCAGAGATCTGTCTGAGGCAGCAGTGTGACATCAGTGCTGAAAAGGAAGTGAAGCGAGGGCCAGAAACAGTACGGGGGCGTAGGTCGCTCATCATTTGGCAGATCATTACATGGGCTGATGCCCTCAGATCCAGGGCGAAACAGACGAGGGAACCCCCAACCATAGTGAGTCTGAACAGGGAGGATGCTGCATTACCGCATGAGACGGTACGACCCAGGAACGTACTGGAGGCCGTAGGAAGAAGTTCAGGGAAAGAGGAAAATGAGTACTGTATGAAACCCTATGCTGATGTTGTATCTGACAAGGATGTGCTGTGACAAGGAAAAAGTAAAGTTCTTCGTTCCAAGTTGCAAACGGACTGTGTCTTTATTTGTGCGCAATCAAGTGGAAGGGGTCTCCAACAGTTCAGAGGAGACCCTGAAGGTGCAGCGAATGAAGAGGCAAGTACACTGATAAAGAGACATTGTGTGAATGTGTTGGGAGGCCAGGGAATTATTGAGCAGTCTATGTCAGCCATGGCTATGGCCCTGGCTCCTCTCGCACAAGTAAGCTGTGTGTGTACATGATACTGTGCAAGGGGGCTGTGAGGAGACATAATGCTGTGTAGAAGGTTGTTTAGAGACATCATACTGTATAGAGGGGCTTTGTGGGGCATAATGCTGTGTAGGGGGCTTATATGAGAATATCATATTGTGTAAGGGTTCTGAGTGCAGACATCAAACTGCATGGGGAGCAATGTGGTGAGCCTCATACTGTATAGGTGGGCTTTGTGGGGACATACTGTGCAGGGGGCTTTTGGGGACATTATACTGTGTAGGGGACGCTGTATGGGGACATCATACTGTGCAAGGGGACAGTAGGAGCACATCATACTGAGTGGGGGGCTTTTCTGAGAAATCATAGTTTGTGGGGACATCATACTGTGTGTTGTTACTTTGATATATTATGGGTTGAATAATAGGAGCAGTATGATTTACTGATTTTTATAAACTTTACAAAAAGCAGTAAATACTATAGTATTGACTAGTGGTTACAGGTAAAATTGCAAGTTACAATAAGCCCTATCCTAAGATGTATTAGCAGTAGCAGCTAGTCAACAGACTACATTCTGCTCACTATTAGGTGACAAAGAATAATTTTAAATAATAAATAAAATAATAAGTGGATATAGGTATGGCCGGTTGGTTTAGCCTTCTGCAACAAACACCGTCTCTCATTTGACCCCTTGTGAGCATTAATTGCACACCTCTGATCTACACAGGACTGTTTTAAAAGGAACCTGTCATGTACAAAAACCCTATTGAATTTTAGATATAAGGTTAATCTGCAGGTAAATACCAATAAAATGTTGCCTTACTACCCTACTGAAAACACGGCTATCTAGAGAACCTGGGGGAAAATGAACTTAAATCCTCCCGGAAGCCACTGGCCTTCAGTCAGAGGGGTGTGCATGAACCAGTTGCATTCACCCCTTATTATACTGAGAGTGGCGGCTGTAATCACTCCACTGCACTTTGTTTGACAGCCTGCTCTGCACAGATGTGCTGCAGAGTGAACTGTCACTCAAAGTTCTGGGAAGTAATTACATGCCCAGTTCACAATATAGTGATTGGAGACTGTAACCACTCAATGCAACACCCCTATGACTGAAAGCCAACGATACCCAGGAAAATTTCAATTCTTTTCCTCCTGGTAGTGATGCTTCAGCAAGGCAGCCAGGCAACATTTTAATTCTATATACCTTCAGATTAACCATATATCTCCATGTAAATAGCATTTTTGCACCTGACTGGTTACCTTTAATCAGAAATAAACTCATAAGAATATATGTCCGCAAAAGGGTTACAACTATAAGAGACATTGCACATATACAGATGACTTGGAACAGCTATGAGTCTTCCCAAGAGAGGTTAACCTGCCAGAATTAGTACAAGGGCATAACAATAACATCTAAGCATCCAAGAAGTAACAAACATACTAGGAAAATGATTGTTCATGGCTCCAGCTTTACACGAAATAGACTTAAAGGGATTTTCCAGACTCATAAAAACTCTACAGGTGTGATGAATGGGGTAAAAATAAAAGCAAAGGACTATACAGATGGGACTGCAGGGGGTCACAGCTTTTAATTTCTTTAAGGTAAAACATTGCTTATAAACAGGCAGTGTTAGGGTCTGCGGAACGCACCAAATATATGAGGTAGAGAGGTGCGTTCGCAGCCTGGGGTCCACCGTGCAGGCGGAACCTGCTGCTAGTAAAATGGCGAAAGTAGCGAACTCTGTATCCCGCAGAGTCGCTAAAATAAACGCCGTAGCGCGTTGTGGCAGTAAGTGCGAACTCTGTTAATACCCAGAGCCGCTAACGGAAATGCCACAGCGCTATATGGCGATAGGTGCGAACTCACTTAGCTTCAGTGAGCCACAAAGTAAAACGCTAGGGCGCTGTCTAGCGTCGAAAGCAAACCCTGTTACGTCACAGGGCCGCTGAGGAAAAGTGCTGTGTCCTGTCAGGCTCTCAGGTACACAGTTAAGTGCTAAGCGTACATAACGCGTGATCATGTGCTAATGTCCTCGCAGGAGTCACCCGCAATCTATGGCGTCTGAACGCCAGACCTTGAATACGGCAATCAAAACTCCTCACCGGTTACGCCGGTAATCTAGGGCATCTAGGACACCGACCCTGGCCAGCTACCATACCAAACTCCTCACCGATTAAGTCGGTATTCTAGTGGCTTATTTCAGCCGGGTCCCTAACCACACATACGCATGATCACACTGGCGCATAGCATACAATGGTTGATATTAGCGCATGGCGGCCCAGCCATGCTACCCTTTTATAGCAACAGCTACAGGACCTTCCAGGAACAAGGACCAATGAGAAGCTGTTACAAACACACGTAGCTACATGACCTTCCTGGCGGACCAATAGGAGCCGCTGCAGCACCTGAACATGTGACCCCTGATCTCCAATGAGAGATCTCACTCTGGGCATGCTCAGATGGGAAAACGCAGGACTTTGTCTCAAAGACGGCTGCTCCAGCACTGGCTATAATAGCAGATCCAGGAAAGGCAGCAGCAAGTCACTGCACAGTAGAGGAGTGGGCAAGACGCCTGGACCGATGTCTCTGCTGAGCAGGCTCCACTGCGGCCGGAGATGAATGGGAGACCGCAGCGGGACGGGTTCGAGACTCCCCTTGTGCAGCAGTGGGAACTCGAACCCTAACATTACCCCCCCTCCTAGGGCCCCCCCTTCTCTGGGCCTCGCTGCGTTCAAAGGCAGCGATGAGCTGCGGAGCGTGAACATGCTCGGCAGGCTCCCAGGACCTATCCTCAGGCCCATAACCCCTCCAATCCACCAAATAAAATTTTGTGCCTCGTACCACCTTGCACCCAACAATGGCATTCACCTCGTAGTCGTCTGAAGACGAACCCGACGTCCCGGCAGATGACTCAGGCAACCGGGAGATGACCACGGGTTTTAGGAGGGATACATGGAAGGTGTCGGAGATACCAAGGCGAGGCGGAAGGGCCAAACGGTAAACCACAGGGTTCACCTGCTCGAGAACCTTGAAGAGACCCAAATAGCGGGGTGCCAATTTAGTGGATTCCACCCGTAGCCTGATGTTTCGGGTGGAGAGCCACACTAGGTCGCCAGGAGAAAATGTAGGAGCGGGACGCCGATGAGCATCGGCAGAAGACCTCATCCTTTCCTTGGAAGCCTGAATGGCATCCTGGGTGCGGTCCCATATGTCCCGTGCTTCCACAGCCCAGTCTGCCACCCTGGAGTCAGCAGAAGCAACGGGCATGGGCACCGGTACCTGCGGATGCTGGCCGTAATTTAAGAGGAATGGGGTCTGTCCGGTGGAGTCAGCCACAGCATTGTTTAGCGCAAACTCCGCCCACGGAAGCAGAGATGCCCAGTCATCCTGCCTGGCAGAGACAAAATGTCGCAAGTAGGTGACCAAGGTCAGGTTGGCCCTCTCTACCAACCCATTCGTCTCGGGATGATATGCAGAGGAGAGGTTCAATTCAATGCAGAGTAGATGACACAACTCTCTCCAGAACCGGGACGCAAATTGGGGACCTCGATCGCTGACAATCTTGTCTGGCATACCGTGTAGACGGAAGATGTGTCTAATAAATAATGCTGCCAAGGCCCGTGCGGAAGGTAACCGTGGTAGCGGCACTAAGTGCACCATTTTGGAGAAGTGGTCGGTGATCACCCAAATGATAGTGCAACCCCGAGACTTGGGTAAGCCCACCACAAAGTCCATCCCGACCATCTCCCAGGGCCTGTCTGCCACCGGCAAAGGAAAAAGTAACCCAGCTGGCCGTTATCGAGGGGACTTGTTCCTGGCGCAGGAGACACACGCCTGAACATACTCCCTGACGTCACGGACCATATGTGGCCACCAGTATGTCCTCGCCAATAACTCAGTTGTCCTCTTTGCCCCAAAGTGTCCACCCACCCTGGACGAGTGTGCCCAAGAGAGTACCTCCGGTCGCAAATTAGTAGGCACAAAAGTCTTGCCCGGAGGCACAGACTCTAGCGAAACCGGGGCTACAGTTCTCAGGCTTTCTTCAGGGACAATAAGCCGAGGCTCCTCATCCTCCTCCTCTGATGACACTAAGGAGCGAGAGAGAGCGTCGGCCCGAACATTCTTCTCACCGGAGAGAAAATGGAGGGTGAAATGGAACCGAGAGAAGAATAGGGACCATCTGGCCTGGCGAGAATTTAGCCGCTGAGCCGTTTGCAAATATACCAAGTTCTTGTGGTCGGTGAAGACTTGGAAGGGAAAACGAGCTCCCTCCAGAAGATGTCTCCACTCTGAGAAGGCCAATTTCATAGCCAGCAACTCCCTGTCCCCGATGGAATAATTCCTCTCTGCTGGTGTAAAGGTCTTAGAAAAGAAGAAGCAGGGATGCTTTCGACCTTGAGCATCCTTTTGATATAGGACTGCTCCAGCACCAACAGAAGAGGCGTCCACCTCTAAAACAAACAGTTTATCAACATCAGGGCGATGTAATATGGGAGCACTGGCAAAATGCGACTTGATGGAAGAGATCGCCTTGGAGACCTCCTCAGACCACAACTTGGGATTTGCTCCCTTCTTGGTGAGGGCTACCAAGGGAGCTACCAAAGTCGAGAAATGGGGAATGAACTGGCGATAATTAATGAACCCCATAAAGCGCTGCACCGCTTTAAGAGAATGGGGTTCTTGCCAGTCCATTACAGCCTGTAGTTTGGCAGTATCCATAGCCAATCCCTGGGCAGAGATGATATAGCCCAGAAAAGGTAAGGACTCCTGCTCAAACACACATTTCTCCAGCTTGGCATAGAGGGAGTTTGCCCGTAAGAGGTCGAAGACTTTGTTGACATCCCTCCGGTGAGAGTCTATATCTGGTGAAAAGATGAGAATATCATCCAGATAGACTACCACAGAGGTGGAGAGCATATCCCGGATGATATCATTGACAAAGTCTTGGAAAACAGCGGGAGCATTACAGAGCCCGAAGGGCATCACCAGGTATTCGTAATGCCCATCCCTGGTATTAAAAGCTGTCTTCCACTCGTCCCCCTCACGGATGCGAATTAGGTTATAGGCACCACGTAGATCAAGCTTGGTAAATACTGTAGCTCCTCGGAGCCTATCAAAGAGCTCAGAGATTAGGGGCAACGGGTACTTATTCTTGACGGTGATGGCGTTAAGACCCCTGTAGTCAATGCATGGACGTAATTCTCCGTTCTTCTTTTGCACAAAGAAGAACCCTGCCCCTGCTGGTGACACCGACTTCCTAATGAACCCTCTTGCCAGATTCTCCTGAATGTACTGGGACATGGCCTCCGTCTCAGGGAGCGAGAGGGGGTATACTCTCCCCCGAGGAGGTTCTGCTCCAGGCAAGAGATCAATAGGACAGTCGTAGGAGCGATGAGGTGGAAGAGTCTCCGCCGCCTTCTTGGAGAAAACATCTGCATATGCCCAATAACACTGAGGAAGAGAAGTGAGATCTACGGGTATCTCTGTGGTGGTACCTGAACGCACTCCCTGATACACCTGCCTCTATATGAATCACCCCAACCCAGTATCCTCCCAGAGGACCACTCAATATGGGGAGAGTGGTAACGGAGCCAAGGTACTCCCAGCAACACCTCGTCTATTCCCTCGGTCAGGACAAGAAAAGAAATACTCTCCTGATGGGACGGGGACATAGATAAAGTGAGAGGGATCGTCTGGTGGGTGATTTGGGAGGGCAGAGTTGATCCATTCACTACTCGCACAGTCACCGGTTGGGCTAGCATCACCAGAGGTATAGTGTGGCGGAGAGCAAATGCAGAGGACATGAAATTCCCCTCGGCTCCGGAATCCACACAGAGCTCAGCGGAGAGTGTGGATGGACCTACTGTAATTGTCCCTTTAAAGGACAACTTGGTGGAAAATGCCGCAGTGTCTAGTGAACCTCCTCCCAAGGTCACTAGACGCGACCGTTTTCCCGACCGCTGTGGACATTTGTTGGCATAGTGTCCTAACTGCTGGCAGATGTTACAGACCACGGGTACTCGAGCGGCCCGGGACTTAGGTCCCGCTCGAGAAACCTCCATGGCCTCATGGGAGTCGGGCGCCTGGCTGGAAGATTCCAGAGGTCTGGCGAAGGTGGGAGCCAGCCGGAACCTCTGCCTACACTGGGACCGCTCCAACCTCCGCTCGTGAAAACGGAGGTCGATGTGGGTAGATATGGCGATAAGCTTCTCCAGTGTGGCGGGAATCTCCCTGGTAGCCAAAGCATCTTTAACATGATCAGCCAGTCCTCGCCAGTAGACTGGAATGAGTACTTTATCCGACCAGTCTAGCTCTGAGGCCAGAGTCCGAAACTGGACGGAAAACAGACTGACCAAAGACGAACCCTGTGTCAATGCCAGCAGTTGTAGCGCCGTATCGTGGGTGACCTGAGGTCCTAAAAAGACCTTTTTTAGAGCCTCCAGAAAACGAGGAGCACTCCGCACCACACGGTCGTCACGCTCCCACAGCGGGGTTTCCCACTCCAACGCTCTGCCTGACAGAAACGAAATTATAAAGCCCACTTGTGCCCGATCAGTGGGGAAACATGCAGCCAGAAGTTCGAGTTGTATAGAGCACTGACTCACGAATCCCCGACATTGCTTGCTGTCACCAGCAAACTTGTCTGGAAGCGGGAGGTGGGATATTGTGGGAGCAGAGGTGACAGTGGACACACTGGCTGCAGCCACGCTAGCAGCCTGAACAGCGACTGCGGTAACATCCACAGCTGAGGTTGTGCACTCAAGAGCCGCCAACCTACCCTACAGCTGCTGGATGTCCCGTAGTAGATGCTGGTCATCCGCCATTTTACCAGCCAGACCCTGGCACTAATATTATGTTAGGGTCTGCGGAACGCACCAAATATATGAGGTAGAGAGGTGCGTTCGCAGCCCGGGGTCCACCGTGCAGGCGGAACCTGCTGCTAGTAAAATGGCGAAAGTAGCGAACTCTGTTATCCCGCAGAGTCGCTAAAATAAACGCCGTAGCGTGTTGTGGCAGTAAGTGCGAACTCTGTTAATACCCAGAGCCGCTAACGGAAATGCCACAGCGCTATATGGCGATAGGTGCGACTCACTTAGCTTCAGTGAGCCGCAAAGTAAAACGCTAGGGCGCTGTCTAGCGTCGAAAGCAAACCCTGTTACGTCACAGGGCCGCTGAGGAAAAGTGCTGTGTCCTGTCAGGCTCTCAGGTACACAGTTAAGTGCTAAGCGTACATAACGCGTGATCATGTGCTAATGTCCTCGCAGGAGTCACCCGCAATCTATGGCGTCTGAATGCCAGACCCTGAATACGGCAATCAAAACTCCTCACCGGTTACGCCGGTAATCTAGGGCATCTAGGACACCGACCCTGGCCAGCTACCATACCAAACTCCTCACCGATTAAGTCGGTATTCTAGTGGCTTATTTCAGCCGGGTCCCTAACCACACATACGCATGATCACACTGGCGCATAGCATACAATGGTTGATATTAGCGCATGGCGGCCCAGCCATGCTACCCTTTTATAGCAACAGCTACAGGACCTTCCAGGAACAAGGACCAATGAGAAGCTGTTACAAACACACGTAGCTACATGACCTTCCTGGCGGACCAATAGGAGCCGCTGCAGCACCTGAACATGTGACCCCTGATCTCCAATGAGAGATCTCACTCTGGGCATGCTCAGATGGGAAAACGCAGGACTTTGTCTCAAAGACGGCTGCTCCAGCACTGGCTATAATAGCAGATCCAGGAAAGGCAGCAGCAAGTCACTGCACAGTAGAGGAGTGGGCAAGATGCCTAGACCGACATCTCTGCTGAGCAGGCTCCACTGCGGCCGGAGATGAATGGGAGACCGCAGCGGGATGGGTTCGAGACTACCCTTGTGCAGCAGCGGGAACTCGAACCCTAACAGGCAGTGAAATGTTTTACCTTACAAAAAAAAAACATCCGTGATCCCCTGCTGTAATATCTGTATACTGTTTTGCTTCCTCCCCGGCCCAGGAGCATTGGTATGATCAGACCATGTTCCAGCATGGTCAGAAGCAGCCATTACACAGTACACAGCAGGGGCTCATTTATAAGATTATCTCAGCACATGAACATTTTTTAAACTCCCCAATTGTGTAAATTATTATTATTCCAAGATCTATTGATTAAAATGAACTTTATTTGTGGGGAAATCCCTTTAAGCATTGTTCCTAATAGCAGCAGCCCCTTCCAACCGTATGATACAACATCATATAAATTACAACACAGATTTTCATCAATAGTTTGAGGAACCCAACTAAGAGTTCAAGGTGTTGACTTGGCGTCAGTTTCATTGAGCATCTTTGGTTGTGCCTGAAAAATAAGTTGGATCTGTGGAGCCCCAGCTTCATAACTTGTAGGAACCCTTCAAAGTCTTGTGTAGTCCTTGATTCCATTAATCAGAGAGTCTCATAGAAAATCATCACAATATTGTGTTTTAATTTTAAAGCTGATCAGTGTACATGCTTTCAAATATAAAGAAATGTAAGCGTAAGAATTGCTTGAAAATTTGCTACAAGAAATCAATGTCACATGTATATGCCGGAATATCAATTTTTTGAATAGTCAGCAAAAATGTTTTTATTCTTGTTGAAGAGAAGGTTCAGTAACTTTGATTAAAAATAGAAAAAAATATGTTCAATAAGTGAAAATTGGAAGAAGCCCCAAAAAATTAAATTGGACTTCACTATTTTTCTCTGCAAGTTGTAAAACAGATGGAGAAATTAATAGGGTGTAAAATCAAATTCTGTGTCTACCATATAAATGACAATAAATTACAGATATCAGAAACTTTATGTGCAGGTTGTCATGTAAGAGAAGAAATGACAGATTGAAAGACATAGAGGAAAAGAGTTTTGTTTTTAAGCAGTGATGAGGTATTGGATCCCACACTGTGTAGGTAGTGATTTCAGATGATGGACATTCAAATATGTTTAGTCAAGTGCTGAGCAAATCAGTAGATGAGGAAATAAAAACAAAAAGGACAGGGAATCTAACACCTATTCTATTTAATTTTAAGTTAAATTATTTTTAAAATAGCAGGCATATGATATTGGGTCATATACTTTGCTACTTGATAAGTTGTAATGTATTTTTTAGTGGGAACATTTTGACAATATAGTAGGACAATTTGGGGAATTACATTTCTTCACAGCTTCTTTGGCAGCCTGCCACCAGAACTCAATTTCATTGAGCATTTTTGGGATGTGCCTGAGAAACAAATCTTATCCATAGAGGTCTCACCTTGCAACTTACTGCACTCCTTCAAAGGTAATTTTATGACAGCCTGTCGCTCTATCACTAACTACAAGTTGCTTATGGATTTATAAGACTGGTCACTTTCGCATAGCAGCATTTTGCTGAATTATTTGTAAGTCATAACCAGGAGTGGCTGCAAAACACAGAAAAGGGGGTTTTATTTTGTTCATTACATTTTTTGTCCTGTACTTTGTTTTGCAAATCCCAATGCTGAATATTGATCAAAATACTGTCATGTGAAAGTGACCTGTGTGATATTTGGTATTCCTCACAACTCTTCAGAATAATAGTAAAGGTATAAATGCAATCACATCCATTTGCGTCTCATAAAGTTTAATGTAAGAGGGTGAGTCAAATATTATCCATGCCGTGATTGAAGACTTTCTCATTTTTCCAAAATGTCAAATAGATAATTTTTCAACATAATCTACCTGCTTTTTAATACACTTTGCCCATCTGTTAACAATCTTTCATATTCCTTCCTTAAAAAAAAAAAAATTTTGGACTGAGCTCTGAGCCACACTCTGATCAGCTGTCTTCACCCATGGCGGTGCCCGTCCGCTGAATGTAGAATTGGTCAGCATAAAGAAAAAAATTTTGGTATAAAACAATCGTCATTAAGTCAATACAAAATTGTATCTGTTGTTGAGTCAGTGTGGAATACTGTATCAAGAATTGTTTAGAGGCTTCAATGCTCCTATTGTGATCTATACTGGTGTACAAACTGTTGACATCAAGTGTCACTAGTATACAACCGGATGGTATCGGACATGTTTCTTTATGCTGACCAATTCTACATTCAGCGGACGGCACCACCATGGGATCGAACATGGAGTGCCCATACGCTAATATTTACATGGCTATTTTTGAAGAGACATACATTTACCGTCATGAATTGTTCCGTACACACGCAAAATTTTGGAAACGTTTTATCGATGATGTCTTCATGATATGGCAAGGGGACGAATTGACTCTCAATGAATTTGTCAATGACATCAATTCAATTATACCAAATTTGACGTTCATCATACAATATACTAAGACTGACATCAGTTTCTTAGACACCTCTGTCAAATTGAATGCGAATGGAACTATGGACATAGATTTATACACCAAGCCCACTGACAAAAACAGTCTGCTACATTTCACCAACTGTCACCCTCCACATATAAAAAAGTCACTACCCCGATCTCAACACCATCGAGTAGCACGAATAGTATCCAACCCAGTCACTAAAAAACAAAGACACAGTGAAATGACTGATAAATTTGTGAAACGGGGCTACCCTTTGGCTTTGGCATTACCCACTACCACTATGTCAAATACCTCCTTACAAAATAGTACACGAAATCAGAACAGAATACCTTTTGTCACCACTTATCACCCATTTGTACCCACCTTCAGAGACTGTATCAACAGACACTGGACGTTGCTTAACAAATCATATCCAGATATCATAGAATTCAAAAACCGTCCATTCATGTGTTATAAGAGACTGCCGAACCTTAGAAGTCTCCTGGTGAAGGCCGACATTGGGTCTGATAGAACGTATAGTGGGCAGAAGATTCTCGCCCCCTTAAGAAAAGGCACTTTCCCGTGCTTACATTGTTTGCAATGTTCAAACATCACAAAGGGTAGTACGTTTACTCATCTGAGATCGGGAAGAATTTACCAGATTAACAATTTCTTCACATGTGACTCTACATATGTGATTTACTTGATTAACTGCCCATGCAGTCTCGGATATGTGGGTGAAACCACCCAGCATATCCGAGACCGCATTTCCCAGCACAAATCCACAATTAGGTGTAAGAAGCTAATGCTACCTGTACCGGCCCATTTTGTTGCCATGGGACACAATATCTCCCAGCTGAAGTACCAGGTCATAGACCACATACCTGTTTCACGGAGAGGAGGAGACAGGATTAAAAAGTTAAAAACCAGGGAAGCCTTCTGGATTTTTACATTACAAACATTGGAACCTATCGGCTTAAATAGGGAGTATGAGGTTTTCTCTTACATTCTCATTTTACGGATAAGATTGCAGTTGTGAAACATTCAATGCATTTATATAATTTGTTTTTTCTTTTCTCCTTTTTTCAGATGTCTTAGGGAATCTTGGATAGATCATCACCCCCCTGTAACTGTAGCAATACACTCCATATCATTTATTCATTAGATTACCTGTGTGTGGTATACAAGTGTTTATCGCTTATACCAGATACTAACGCGCATGCGTGTGACGTCGACACCACTTCACGACCTCAGTTGAAGATCTCACTTATGGCTACCACACCGCACCACGATAAGAAG